>CM035228.1:20146558-20746558 GCA_020226215.1 Sindora glabra
TATAGGAAGAGATGCTAGAATCCTATTACTTCAAATTAACTAAATTATACACAAAATTATAAAGTCGCTGGATGTTATTTGAATATAATTGTTTAGCCTTTTCCCACTTATCATAGCAACTTGTAGAAGAACGAAAAATAGATGGACAAATCGGGTTCATTAGAGTATCATAGAATAGATAACAATTGAGCATCTAATTTTTTCAAAGCCGATTGATTGGGTGTAGGGATATTTATAAGTGTTTTTGTCAAGTGATCTTGTACTTTCTGCCCCTTAAACAAAGTTTGAACAGCAACAAACCATGAAGCATAGTTGTCTTCATTTAATTTGATTGATGTGATGGTAGGATTATCATTAGATGAGGAGGCAAAAATCTTTGTAATCTTTGAATTTTCTTCCACATTAAAGAGGTAAATAGAAGGAGAGTAACCAGAAAGCAAAACACAGTTAACTAGGAGGGTAGCAATTAGAAACCAGAAGCTTAGAAAAACAAAAAAAAAATTTACTGTCTAGATTGGAAAGAAGGGGGTCTGATGTTTGGATTTCAAAACTAAGGCCACAGACAAATTTGGTGAGAAGATGCAGTTGTGGTTGGTTGGCGCATATTGTTCATGCTCGTATACAATGGTGGCATGTACTATTCATTCACGGTTGAGAAGGCCGGAAATTTGCTGGTGATGATGATTCTGGTGGTTGTTTGTCAAAACTCGTGCTATTGCTCCGTGGATCAGAGCAATTAGAGTGGGTACTATTGTGTATTATGGGAAATAGTTTTTGAAAAAAAAGGAATTGTGTTTGGGTGCTTGGAGGTGTTTGGGTTTATCTTTTTGAGTAAAATAAGAGAGTCTTGAAATTCAATAGAAGATAATTGAAGTAGTAGAGTCCCTCAATGTGAGGGCTCTAATACCAACTTGAATTATTGAAAATGGCTTGAGCAATTAGCTATAGTCAAGAAGTCTATTTATATACAAAAGTTGTAATAAATTACAATCAAATTTGTAATAATAATTATAATTCTAATCAAGCTAAAATGGAAAAATATCAATATAAAATAACTTCCTAATATTTACATAATGAATCTAGAATCATTCTAGAATGATTTCTAAAAAAGCATATAATAATGATTTCCCAAAAAAAGCGTATAATCTCAACATAAATAAAATCTCTAAAGATAATAATTATGAAAATTACAAGATAATTATGAAGATCCAAAGGTAGTTGTGATTGACACCTTTTTTTGTCCAACATCAGACTCCCCCTCCACTTCAGGAAAACTCGTCCTTGAGTTTATAGGCTGATTTTGATTTATGTCTACCATTTGAATATTTAGGACTTTTAGGCTCTATTTATTTCGTTGGAAAGTATTTTCCATAGAAAAATGTCATTTGCATTTATATTTATGAAGGGATGACATATTATTTATAATAATGACTAAAAAACATTATACCTAGAAATTTAGAAATGGAGGAAAGCAAATTCCTTTTTCAAATAAGGGAAGTTGCTTTTCTCAAATTCTTTATATTTAACATTAAACAAATAAAATACTTTTCCCTTTATTTTAACATTTTATAACTATATTTTGCAGAAAATACTTTCCAATAAAACAAATGGAGCCTTAAAATTCTTTGAAATTTGCCTCTCCATGAATAAGGAAACAATAACCTAATCTTCTTGCATCTAGTTTACTTGACCAGCTAAATGTTGAATAGAATTTTGAAAACCTTCCTAGAAGAAATATGTTGGGATTTCTATAATATCCAATTTGTGATGTTGTACATCCTCTTTTAATGGTCTAATTGCTTCTTGGTTGATAAGTTGGGAGCAATCTTCTTTTTTAATTTCTTCTTGACCAGAAGATTGGAAACCACTGTATGTGTGCTTGTCAATAGGTGAAAAATCTGCAACTTGAATATGTGGAATTTCATCTGCCTCCTTGATATCTTCTTGTCTTTCTTGTTCAAATTCATGTTGGATTACTTCCCTTTGAATTATCGATTCTTGTGTGATGTTTTCTTCTTGTCTATGGTTGTAATCAGGAAACTGCAATCTTAATTGTTGCAATTTTTAAGAGCCAGGAACTTTGAGCTTTGGATGGATATAACTAAATGAAGGCTTAACATTCTCAAGAAAAGAATGAACTCGTTTTTCCACTTTATATAAAACATCATAATAATTGAGGAAAAATTCAGCAATTAATACCTTTTTCATCTTTGACTAAGATGGAACTTTTTTCATACTTTCTCGAGCTCTATATTCTTTAATTTTCCCCACCAATCTTCAACATCATCAATCAATTTGTAAGATACAATCTGGACTCAATCATGGTCCGAAATTTCTTTGATCTCAAAGTAACATTCAAGATCCACCAACCAATGAATAAATTCCTGTTTGAAGAAATATCCATCTAAACAAGGGATTTTTTGAAAATCAGGCGTAAAAACACCATCTTAACAGCTGTTGCCGAGAGGACTGCTTTGTACACAACTGCTGCTATAAGCCATCAAGCAAGGTATGTCCTTGCTTTGATACCACTTGATGTAGGATGGAAGTGCAAACATAGAAACTAGATAATATTCCAGTTGATGACCTAGAATCCGTTAGGTAAATAATTATGGAATCCAAGGAGGAGGAAAACTCCTTGAAAAAATAAGAAAACATATGGTTTATCACATTTTATATATTGATGCCATATTAATAGACACAATAAGATTCATCCAACAAATAGATATCCTTTTAGAACATTTCTAACTCATATAGTATCCTACTAGTACTCTAATTCTATATTATTTATCCTAAATTAACTTCAAATAACTAAATAAAATCCTTAAAGATAATAACTATGAAAATTACAAGATAATTATGAAAATTCAAAGGTTGTTGTGATTGACACCTCTTTGTCCCACATCACATTGTTTCACTCTCCCATGAAACCTGAAGCAATGAAGCAATGTGATGAAGACCGAAAAGTGAAGAGCAAATGAAGTAACAAAAGCCCTTATGCCAATTGGAGGTCAGCCATCACCTCTGGACTTTCTTCTATATCATGACTTTATCTTTTCCTCCAATGTAAACAACACCAACCCCATGTCTTTTTATGTTTCTCTTTTCATCTTCTAAATTCTCTTCTTTTCACCGAACTTAAATCACAATAACATTGAAAAAAAATAAATATCCTCAAATCATGTACTGCTATGGCAGCAACGCTGAATTAATTTTTTTCCCCCCTTATTCTTCTTCTTCTTCTCCTCTCTCTCTCTCTCTCTCTCTCTTTAATTTTTTTAACATTAAAACTCAGATACCAAACAACCAATAAGAATTAGAATAGACCAACCAAAAACGTAATTACAGCAGCAACACAACTTTCTATTTTCAGGTTGCTGGAAATGTGACATCCAATAGGCCTCAAGGCGGATGATACTTTCTCTCATATCATGTTAAGAAAATAATTAAGAGAAGAAGCAGGAAAAGGCTAGAGAGAGTTGGAGAGAAAACTTTGATATATTCTCATATTAGATGGTTGAATCTAATGTTCCATTTATATAGAGTTAGTAAGAGATACAAAAACTTCAAAGCCCTTTGAGTATAAAACAAGCAAGCCCATAACATATCCTAAGCTCATAATATAACCTAATTACTGAAACTACTTTCTAACATTTAGCAAGGAACAATTCAATAAGCAATTGATTTCAGGTCTTGGGTTCATTTTTAACTAACATAAAATAACAACAAAGTTAACAATTTCGTTCCTCCGTACAGATCTGTACAGACATTTTTGTCCTTGAATTACTGTACAGAGGGATGAAATTATACGTATGAACCATTATTTAGGGATGAAATTGCAATTGCTTATCCAATTTGCTATGGTTTCCCATGACTATTGGATCTTCCAGTGCCAACCATATGGCATCATGCTGTTATAATTCTCTATGTATGCTTTTCACCAACATATGTATGGCATCTAGAACTTGTCATATGCACATATAGCTTGACTTTATTGTCTGCTTCTTTATGATTTTAATTGGTTGAGTTAGTATTTTGTTTGCCCTCAGAACTGCAGAAGAATGTCAACTTCTGAGGACAAGCTAGCTACCATTTCTGTGCCTTTTGGAAGTGATGTACGACTAGTACCTAAGGGAAGTGAGGGTCCAGTTTATGATACAAATAATGCACCCTTGGTCAATTTCCACCATTACGAAAGATCACATCAGGAATTGTCACTAGAGGTAGGGTTTTATCTTTTTGTACAATTAAAACTCCTTCCCATCATTGCTGTTATTCTCCTAAAGTCAACCATCTAATTCCAATATTTGCATACTTGGTGTGGGTTAAGCAGTTGAGTTTATTGCTGATTCTTGCACTGTATCCGTCAGTTGTTTTTCTATTGCTATTGATATAAGCTTCATCTTATTCTAGGATCATCGGGTTTTGGACACTGTTGACTTCATATTGATCTCTCGGCCACTAAGGAATAGTTGTGATCCTGGCTTTTCCAATTCTCCTCATGTTATGTCTCATCATTCATGTCACTGCAGGCAAGTAATCCAAATCTAAGGCTTCTGATTTTGATTTTCTGATAGGTTTACCCTATTAATGCATTCCCTTTTAATTGCCCTTTTTTTGCGTTTTATGCTAACCTCTTGCAAATTTCTCCTTTGATAGTACTGCAAGCACTGGCCCTATTTTATGGCTAGTGGATGGACCTCGAACCTTGCATCATGATTTCTCTGCATCCTTCTGTGAGATAAATCTGAAGGTGCATCTTTACAATTCCTCTGGTGCTGCCGCTTTTGTACAGATTAAAACCTCTGATTCGTCCAGCAACGCTGGCCATCTGAACAAGGCAAGCATTGTTCAATCCGCGTCTCCTAGTGATAACCTAGCAGGGTGGCATGATGTCACGCCACTGACTGAAACTAAAGCTACATCACCTGTTGCTGGAACCCAAGGAAAAGCTCTATCATTGGGAAGTGTGTCTCCATACATTTGGTCTGGATCAAGCTCTACCCATGTCCGCATTGACACTATGTCCTCGGCTGAAATTCCCCTTCAGATCTGTGTTTTCTCTCCGGGGACATATGATCTGTCAAATTATGTTTTGCATTGGAATCTTTTACCGTCTCAGGGCCAGGGAGATCATGATGAAATAAGACTGCCATCAGGGAAGTGCCAGGGATATACATACTATCTTAGTGTGCTTCAATCAACTTGAGAAGTTTAATGGCTTCCTGTCCTTTTGCTACTCATGTTAGATTTTAGATCTATTTTGTGACTATTAATTTTATGTGTATAGTATATGTATTCATTTATTATTGACAGGGACAGGAACATGGAATCATGGACAAGTTCAAAGGGGAAGGATAAAAAATATATAAATTCATTTTTCAAAAGAAATAATATGGAAAATAGTTCATGCATGCCTGCGGGTTCATGTGCCTTTCTTGTCTGTCACGGTGTAGTGCGTGTGCGCGCCCGTATTTTCTTTCCTCTTTTTTTTTTTTTTGGGGGGGGGGGGGGGGGGGGGGTGGTGTGGGGCAGGGGTGGCGTGGTTTTTTAACAAATAGGGACTTCATCGTTCGCAAGTGGCTTACAAATCGTCCACACATTAAAGAGAGGGTCGTGCCTGTATGGTTGTAAACCAATTATGAATAAGATTTTTCAACTAGTTATTCTATTAGCATGAATCTATGCCTTTAGGTGGCGTTTAGTTTGTATAATGTTTCTAAGAATGTTTTTAGGAAATCTAACATTCTCATATTTGGTTTAAAAGTTTAATTTGTTTTTTCAAAAATGTGATATTTTTATGAATGTTTTTAGCAAAATTTTTCTTTCAAATATTCCTAAGGTGGGGAGGTGGATATCTTTGATTTTCATCATTTGGAAATGTTTGTTATGACATTAAAAAGATATATCTGTCCCCATCATATTTTAATAAGTCCTGCAGGTTTTTGTTGAAACCACGTTCTTCAGTCCGTAAGTCTAATTCTTTGTAGCTCCTCCCCACTGCATTTAGGGCTTAATGTAGGAGTCTGCACAAGTTGCTTGGATTCAAATTGAATGTAGCCACTTAACTAGGAAAATTGCTAAATGTTATTTCTCTCAATAGAATCTTTGGACTATTCCCGCTACTTTCATTAACAATAATATTGTCTATTGCTTGTGTAACAATGAACACGTGATATTGTATTTGCGGCAACTTGACCAATTCTTCACAAACAAAATCTACCAAGATTAGGGAGAGAAGAAGCCGGCGGGAGAGCTAAACAATGCTCAACATTTAGACTAACGTCTCGGCTTGTGAATTTTGAAGAAGTTGATTTTACACTAGAGACAGAGTAAACTAGAGAGAAAGGATGACAGACAAGGCTCGTGACCACAAGTTTAGCATAAAACAATCAGTCTCTGCAGCCAAAATAGTTGATATGATGAAACTATGGAAGAAGAGATTTCTAGATTGTGGAGAAAATTTTGGACATAATAGGAGCTTGTAAAAGTTGAAAAAAAATGGTACACAGTTTGTAAATTAAAAATCTATTTTTCAATTATTTTTCATCCATCAATGGGTTCAAGTGTTGCCAAGTTTCTTGGTTTTGAATAGGCATGTTAACATTTTTTATATTCAGTGTAACTTTGTAAGATTTTTTTTTTTTTGTAGGAAAGGGTATTTTTAGAAAAATTTTAAAATTCCTAGAAATATTGAGTGAAAACCAAACATGAGAATAAAATATATTTAGAAATATGATAAAATATTTATAGGAATATTTATAGCAAACCAAATATGAAAATATTATATTTTCTTAGGAATCACATTTTTAATAATGTAAATTTTTCAAAGAATGTAAGACTTTGTAAATTAAATGACACCTTAAGAATAGACAAGCAAAGTTTATCTCTAAATATTTTTAATAGGTGTTTAGCATTCTGAGGCAAAGACATGTTGTATTGAGTGTCTGCAAGTGAAGATATTAAAGTTTTAAATTTCTTATAAAATATGACAAACAATATTGTAAACTCATTAAATTTTAGAGTTTGAACCCACTGAACAACGATAAGATTGAGTGATGAATCATACATTTTTTGATAGTGAGTTAGTTGTTAAAGTTATAATTATTATTTGGTATTATCCGATTGATACTTATTAAAAAATTGAATAGTAGCCCCTTTTTTTATTTAACCAATGTATTGTAGCAAATAATAATGTGGTTTTTACAACATAATATAAATGCATTTGAATAAATCTACTTAATATATAATTTGAACAATTTGGTTAACAAATAAGTAGAATTGGTTTTATTTAAAGTTCACTGTATATATAATAAAATTAAATAAATTTTTTCTCTAAGTTAATAGGAAAAAATACATAAAACCCTCCTGAAGTTTGTACTAGCGTCAAACTTGGTACATAAACTTCAAAAACTCTACAAATGAACTTCAAAACTTTACAAGTCACCTGCCCGAATTTTCAAAAAAAATGAAAATGTTAGCCTCAATTTGAGGCTAATGGCATGTGAGGAAGGCATGCTATATTTTCTTCTTTTTTTGCTTGTGGTGGGGCATGTAGAAGCCTTTCTTCTTTATTGCGCTTATAAAAATCGCAACTTTTGACAGATATTCATGGAGGTCATTTGATTCACCGTGAAGTTTTATTTTTTAGAAAATAAGAAAGAGGTGAGTTATTTAATTGACCATTATTTAATAAATTAGAGAAAATAAGACTTCATAGAAAATTTTACTTTCTATAAAACATTGAAAATAACTTACCCACCTCCTCCTAAGTAAGTTCTATTTCCCGTATTATTATGGATACAGTGATAAAATTATTCTTATTAAATTTAATTAATAATAATTAAAATTTATTAATTCGTATTATAATAATATTGAAAATATAATAATTATTTTATTAACACTTTTTAAAATACTTAAAGTTGAACTAAACAAAGCACAAGAAGTTATTTCCTAAGAAATCTTACTTATTACGTATCAACTAAATAATTTTGAGTATTTTTTAAAAAATTCATATAAAAAATTATTTTTTAAAAAATTTAATTTTCTATAAAAAGTTATTTCTTGTGCGAATTAAAAACTCCTTGATTAATCATAGTGAATGTTAGATATTTGAGTTTAACTAAATTAAAATAAATCCAATAAAGACAGCCTATTCGAAATGAAGAAATCTCTTGGTATTTTCCTACCAGAAAGAAAGCAACAAACGAAGCGATGAATAAAAATGGAGTTTGGGATGGTGTCAGTTTAGGAAATAGGAAGTTATGGATGAATGATGAGGAAGTAAAGCTTTTTGGTATGTGTGCAAGCTCCTTTTCTCGCAGAATTGAACTGGTTCTGAAACTGAAAGGGATACAATATGAATACTTAGAAGAAAACCTCAACAAGAGTTCCTTGCTCCTCGAGTACAACCCAGTTCATCAGAAAGTCCCTTTCTTCGTCCACAATAGGAATCCAATCCCAGCATCACTTTCAATTCTCGAATGCGTAGATGAGACTTGAAACACAATCTCTTGTTGCCTCGAGATCCTTATGTCAGAGCCAAGTCTTGCTTTTGGGCTAAATCTGTAGATGAAAAGATTGAATTTTTCAGTTCAGAAGCACAGGTCCAGTTGAATTATATCTAGTTTAACACCACAGTAACATTATTGTTTACTTCGAGTTTTGTAGCTAATTTTTACTGCACGGAAGGTCATGTTTAGCTCAGAGAATGAAAAGGAAACGGCCATGGCAGAGTTTCATGAACAAATGAAAATGTTAAGAGAATTTGCTGGAGGGGAAGGAATTCTTTGGATGTGATGCCCTTAATCATTTAGACATAATTGTTATAATTATACTGTTTTAGTTTGGAAAATCCCAAGAAATTGCAGAAAAAGCAGGAGTAAAATTGCTGCCTAAAGATAAATTTCCGTTACTTTTCAAATCGATCGAGAAAATCTTTGGTATTGACATGGTTAACCAGTGATGTCCTCTGAAAGAAAAACTAGTTGCTTACATGAGAGCTCGACATGAAGCCTCCAGAGCTAGGGCCAAGTAGATATTTCATTCAAGCACTGTGTATCAATAATGAGCCATCAGATTTAGTAGCTCTTTAAATACATGATTATGATTAAAAATTACATCTTTGGATGCCTCGATTTATGCATTTGGCTCTAGTAAAGTAGGTCTTTCATGTTTGGTGCTTATAAATTGAAAAGTTGTCTTTTATCCTGCGTCTGGCTTGTCTAAGAGTGAAAATTTACCCACATGCCGTTGGCCTCCGTTTGAGGCTAAAGTTTTCATTTTTTGCGAAAGTTAAGAGGTGACATAGAGTTTTAAAATTCATGTACTAAGTGTGACACTGATGCAAATTCTAGGGGAGGTTTTGTGTAATTTTTCCAATTTACTCAAACTTTCCTTAAAATATTAAAAATTACCACATTTAAACTCAATTTAAATTTTTATTAAGATATGGTGAAAAAAATTACTATAGAATTCAAATCTACTGATATGAGATATGTATTTTGTGATAAATAATATACTTTAATTAAATTTAAACAACTAAAATATGAGTAATGAAAAAGCCAAATTTTGATATAAGTGTAACAAATTTTACCCATTTAAACTTAATGAAAGCATATTGTTGATTACAAAATAATGAAATTATAGATATATATTATTTTATTTGAATTTATAATCACATTCTCTCATTGTTTTATCGATAAAAACTTACATTTTATATGAATTTTGTGTATAATAACTACATAAAAAATTACAATTTTATTAATTAAAGTTGCATAAAAATATTTTATAATTTTTTTGTATAAAACTTACAAATTTTGATAAAAAAGTTATGAAGAATATAAAAAAATTCACAACAATTACAAGAATAGAAATCAATATAAATTTTCGGCAATGTATCAAAATACAATTCTAAATTAAAAATATATATATATATATATAAATTTGAATCCACCATAGCTCTGCCACTAAGTGTGAAGAGATATTTTGTAATTTCCCCCCTTCTATCAGTCTGAGAATTCTGTCTTTAGAATGTGTTAATTAAATTATATAATTTTTTTTATAATGTGATAAATAATATAAGGTTTTGTAGCGTGGGTTATGATCATATTTTCTAGCATACAATATTTCATATAATAGATCCACGTAGACCCAACATTTTAACACTTGCTTTGTTTATTTTGGTTAAAAAAAAAATCTTTCATAGAAATATAATTATAAATTTCTAAAATAGCCAAAAATATTTTATATATTTCATTATAAATGTAAGAAGTTTAGTGAAAGATAATTTCCATTTCTTAAAAAGTTTTTACTATATTTCTAAGTATTGTTTTTTTTCAATAATAAAGTAAGGAGAGAATATGTTAATCTTTCACTCATATAGGAGCACATGGAATTTTTCTTACAAAAAAAAAAATCTTCCAAAAAACAAACACACCTTGAAATTTGAGTGAAAAACATGAAGAAAATAGAAGTTTATAATTTTTATTCTGTTTTACAATTACAATATTAGTTCATTTTCTTCCCTCGTTTCTTTTCATTTCCTTGTTTCTGAATAGACCATAAAAGGCATGCTCGTTGGGTATTATGGGTGTGAGTTATTTTGGATTCAATCAAGCAATACAAGAAACGAGCATCGGTCAAGGAGTGACAAGAACAGACATACAACACTCAAACAAAATACACGTACATCCTCACAGAAATCATTATTCCAAGATTATATATAAAACTTGATATGATAAATACATGAAAATTACTTCTGCAAATGAATCAAATCGATTTGATAAAATGAACTGAAAGGGAGTAGGTGATAGAACATTTTATCCATTTGAATCTGCAGGGGATTCACCAGCTTCACCAAGACAAGCCGATGCACTTTACTTCTGGGGGTGACCATTTTAAGATGAAATTACTGCTTAGAAGGTCTCATCTCCAAATGTCTCTTTTTGAGATGGAGGGTGCAGGAGCTTGCAAACAAGAACAAACGTCAGAGGAGAGTCTTCTAGGCTGCCAGAGATCCGGAAGCAGCCTTCCTCCGCTCTAGAAGATTTGACAGCGCACTGTCAATTTGAGCAAACACTTCATCCTTGGAGACATTCCCGTTAATCTGAAGCCAAAAAATCACTTTAGTTCAAATCATCAGTTAAGTATATTGAAAAAGGCAAGAACCTACCCAACTACAAGTTTTTCTCTTGCATGAGCGCAAACTTATTGAACAAGGAGAAACAGACGGACAGCTGCCATTTATTAAAAAATACAACACCGAGAAACAGACGGACAGCTGCCATTTATTAAAAAATACAACACCGAGAAACAGATAGACAGCAGCCATTTATTAAAAAATACAACCACGCCCGGCTCATGAGATCAATGACAGGGCGAAAGCACTTTATAACAGGTATGACTTATGTCAATACCCATAATCTCTGGACAAGAAAACTCATTCATATGTATATATGCATGCATACATGATACGTGGAGCTACGTGAGTGTCTCTGTAAGAGAGAGAGAGAGTTAATTTACAATACCTTTATGGTCATATCCTTGTACATTGAAAGGACTTCCTCCACATTTTCATGATGGGTGCGTAAGCGCAGCTTTACCTAAATCAGACCAAACAAGAAAGAAAGGGATGTCACTCAGTAATTAAGTCAAAATTAAAAGTGTGACTTCAAGAATAAAGCATAAGAGAGAAAAAAAAAATGAATAGTGATGCAAAGATGTAAAGAAGATCCATCGTTTGACAGAAATTGATATATTTGCAGAGAAAAAGAACAAGAGTTTGTTGTAGTGATATATTCATGCCTTTTCTTCTGTATCATCAAAACGTTGGGTAAGCCTTGCTGCAATTTCCTCAGTTTCTGGAGGTGAATACTTTAAGTGATATATCTTTCCAGTAACAGGATCTAGTCTCCGTCCAACAACTCTCTCAACAAGAATATCTTCAGAGACCTGGAATTTTTTTTACCAGCGAAGAAATTGTATCATAATAAAGAGGAGATTCAAAGAAAATTCTTGATCAGCATTTGAATTGACTTTTTCATTGCACTAATGACTACCGGTGCTTACAGCAGTATTATGGGTCTCAGCAAGGTGACCCAACAAAGACCTTTCAGTCATATAATTTACATACCCAACAGAGTAATTCTATTTGCACAATTCTTTTGTTCACAAATCTAAGCCAACTATGCAGGTTGCTCCATCTAAGTCTAGATGCTTCTGGAATATTTTCCTGTTGTGCTCAGACTAAAAAATACACACAGTTGTTTGTATTTATTTATTAGCATAAGAGCTGTGCAAAGATGCAACTAATATTACTACATCAAATAGTCAGAGTACAATTGTGCAAGAATTTGCAACTAAAATTACTGCTATTTGAACACTGATCGCCTTTCTTTTTCAAAACACCTTACAATCCCTAATCTAGTCGGTATGGATCACAATCCTGCAGCAACACTGAATTTGTAGTAAATATCATAAATAGAAAGAAAATGTACTTGTTCTGAATCTAAAGTTACTGCATAAGAGGTGAGATTTTACGTTTTTAAAATGTACAAGTATCATCAATACGCATTCCAATACTTCCTGAGCACAACAATGTCGTATGGTCTGTAGCTTGCTTTCTTATAGGGGGTGTGATTACCAAAATATAAGAAACTAGGGGTGACAATTCATATCATTCAAGTCAATTTATTTATTAAACATGTCAAAACGGATCAATCCGTATAATTTATTTAATAATTTCAATTAATAAAATTTATATTATACAATCTTTTATCAAATTTAATTACTTATTATTTTTCATAAAAAATATTTTTTAATTATTATTAAAATACTATTTTGAACTTTTATTGTCATTTTGTTAAAATAAGGAGTTTATGTATTTATTGTATACACTTATTTATAATTTAATTATTAATCATTTCTCAAATAATATCTTTAAAAATTTAATATAAATTTTTAAACAAATTAGTGTATCAACCGAAATCTAAATAAGTGAATTGCGTTTGTGTCAGATTATCTTATCATGTCAGAAACTATCACTACTACAAGAAACTGGATCATATGATGTAGAAAGATTATTTTTAAAACCCTGTGTTTTAGCCAATCACCAAAAATTACTCCTAAACTCCAATCCTATACACTTTTTCTTCACTGTTCGAAAATACAGTGATTCTGCAATTGAAATCTAGTAATCCAAGGGTCTGGAAGTTGGTGAAGATATCTACAAAATATAGATGGAAATGTTTAGCCAACTCCTATTTACTATTCGCTTGCATAAATGTTCTGGTCTTGGTTATCTTCTTTAGCATTAGCTACTAGCTAGCTTATGCTGGCAATAATGCGCTACTTAACAAAGGATGAAGTGAGAAGCACAACTTCACATTTGTTGGATTTTCTTGACTTTTTGTAAGATTTCTTGGAACATATTGATGTACATGGTTTCTTACTTGAATCAATTTCTTACTCATGGAAATATGATAATTACATCAAAGTTCTAATAGTTCACTGAATTCTACATAGAATGTGAATGTTATTGTGAGGACAAATGAAATACCAGTAGCTAAAACGACAAATTCTCACCTCTAGAAGAAAAAAAAGATCTGGTTCAAACCCATATCCCTTGAGTGCAGTAGCCTGTGATATGCTTCTGGGATATCCATCCAAGAGCCAGCCATTTTGTACAGAATCTGGCTGTAAGAGGCGTTCCCTGACCATCTACAGAATAAACAAGGTATCACGTATAAAGAAAAAGGCCAATTAAATAGAAAGTTCATTTGTCTCTACCATGACAACTATTTCATCTGGGACCAATTTTCCTTTCTCCATATATTCCTTTGCTCTCCTCCCATTTTCACTTCCTGTTGCAATTTCTGCCCTAAGTAAATCTCCAGCAGCAACATGCACCAAATTGTACTGCATATAAGAGGAGTACTTAATTCAATCAGCTATTTCTGGTGAAACTAAAATAAGAGACTAACCTAGTATGTCAGTAACTACTCTTAAAAATGAGAAACAATGGAAGATAACTTTACAGAAGAAAACCATTAAAAGAGCACTAAGACAGAAGCACATAGGGCAATTCAAAAGGCTTAAACAGACCGTCAATAATTTGACTGCAAACCTGCATGTAGTATTGATGCATACCTCATGGGTGACACAATAATTCAAGTCATAGACATAGGAAAAGGATGAAAAGTGGAAGAATTATACAACAATCTACTGACAAATCCAGAAAGATTAAGAATATGACAACATTCCATTCACAAAATCCAGACTTATTAGGAAGTTAAAATTTGTAATTTTGGTAAAGAAAATCTATTATAGGAAAATCCATACAATATCCCATTGCTTATATGACAGCAGTACACTTTTCATTTCAGGAAGAGAAGTACCCTTGAATAACATATGCACAGAGAACTAAAGTCCCATAATAATATCCTATCACTTTATTGCATAAAATTGACAAGGACATAAGAGCATTGTGAAAGATGTTGAGTGGGGAGTGCTGGGGCTAGAAATAAGTGGAGCAGAGCTAATGCCAGTGCAGGTTCTGCAATCACTATTTTCTCAGCTCACAGTTTGGCTCATATTCTATTTGAGCTAATTTTTTGAGCCCAGGCTTGAAATCGATTTGGGCTTACTTCTACTTCAAGAGCTCAAATAAAATGTTTTCAAAGGATTTATCTTCCAAGCAATTAGACTAGTAGTCCATTTTTCCTTACCTCTACAATAGTCATGCTTGAATTGGCATCTTCACATGGATATATATGTGTGTGTATGTATATATATATATATATATATATATATATATATATATATCTGAAAGTGTAATTTCTTACCTGAAAGAATCCTGGAAAGATACCCTCATTTTAACTACGTCAATAATGCACTTCAACCCAATCTTTCAGCAACAGAAGCAAATAAATAACAGGGACAGATTTTGTATTAACTTTCCCATCAATTAAGAATAAATAAGTATCCTTATGGAATCTGACACTTACTATTCTTATTATTATGCTACTTGTAGGAGTGGGTACAGACTCTCTGATTCTGATTAATAGAGAAACTTGAATTTGAAGGATGAATTGTGCAAATAACACCCTTGAATAGTTAATTCTCATATTTAAATATGGTGAAGGAGATAGTAACACCTGATTAACAATGATTGATTTAGGTGTTCATTTGAAAAGGCTCGAGCCTGCCAGATTTGACCTTAAGACATAATGATTAAATGATCCATAATTGTGCATGTAAATTGCTTACTTTCTTGGTGATAATCTCGCATTGTGTTCCTTTACCAGAAGCGGGAGCCCCAGAGATCATAATCTTCAACGGCTCTGGATTAACAGATGCCACAATCTGACGAATTAACAAATATTGAGTCAGCTTTAGCCAAGACACTACCAATTATTGCAAGTGCTAAATTTTCTGGTCCTTAACTCTTCTATTTGTTCTTATCAAACATGCAAAGTATATAAATCGGACCCATCAAACAAAAAAAAAAGAAGTCACAAACTGAATCCTCAAAATCCACCTTACTTCATTCCTTTCTGTTCTTCAATCTGCTCAGCATCTAATCATTGCACATGAACCCAATGTTTATCTACTGGCCAAACACACTAATAAAAGTATTTATTTTTGCTTTCTAGACAATTTTGAATGCAAAGGAAAATTGATACAGTAAAATGGATACCAGAGAAACGAGTTTACATCAAAACAAACAAAAATCGACCAAACTATTGAAAATATGGGAGATATACCATTGAAATCGAAGATTTTGGCACCGGGGACTTCCTGAAACGACATCGGATTGAAGCTTCGCCATAAGGGGGAGCAGAGCCAGAATGATGATTCAAAGCGAAGGAAAATTGTGTAGTGATGCCCATGTTTGTAGAGGGAAAATGCAAGAGAGAAGAAGCACGTGGCTGATTTGCATTGGACAGCGTCGGAAGCTGAAAATTCAAATTGGAAGCCATTGCTGCTTGGCTGCTAGAGGTCGCTCTCCCTTCCGCTCGCAGGGCCGATTGCTCACTCCCTTATTGGATATTATAATAGCCGGGAAATCGGAAATGCATCGTGTTTTCAACGTTGAACTACGCAGCCATTTTTTGAATTGAAATTTGACCCTTTTTTCAATTAAATTTTGATTTTGATTTTTCTCAATTTATTTCTTTAGAAAGTATTTTTTCATAAAAAATAATTTATATATAAAAAAATTATATTTTTTTATATTAATAACAATAAAAAAATAATATATAAAAATATAATAGTCAAGTAATATTTTAAAATATGTGAAGTTAGCTTTATTAAATTTCTTATATTTAATATTAAATAAATAAAATATTTTTTTATTTTAATATTTTATAATATAAAAAATGTTTTTTACTCAAATAAACTGATTGAAAAGCATTTTTCATACAAAAATATTATTTATATGTATATTCACAAATAAATGATATATAATTTGTATTTGTAATTAAAAAATAATATATAATGTTATAATATTAAAATATAAATTTTTTTAAAATAAAAATACTTTGTTTTCATTTTTTATATTTAATATTAAATAAATAGATTTTTTCCTACTCTTATTCTAGAATTATATTTCACGGAGTCTTGTGACTTAAAAGTGCGTAATCGATTTCTCGTTCTTATTCTGGTTTGTTCCGATTGTCTGTACTTTTCATATTTTTTAATTTTAAAATATATTTATCACTTTTTCTATAAAAATATATTTACATATAATTAAATTTTAAAATATTTTTTATTTTTATAAATTAATTTTTCACCTGTTTACTTTAACATCCATATTAATGCCCCAATATTCCAGTTTATTATCTGTAGTGAAAAGGAAAAGGTGGGTTTATTACCTCTTTATATAGTTTTAATGAATCATTTTTCTTTGCTTACTACGGCAAGTCTGGAAATTTCAATTTAACAATATTTGAATTAAAACAGAAATAATTGATATTAAAATTATTCTTTTTTCTTTATTGAGATGTGTTATGGAGCTTCAATAAACAAACTCAAGTATATCTCTTTTAAAATTCCCTCACAAAGTGGACTTTTACTCTATTACACTTTCATGCTAGCATCAAAGAATGATAGAAAGAAAGAAAGTGGAGAGATCAATATTTGGTAATTAACTAAACATATGAGCATATAAATAAATATATATATATTGATCACTAAAAAATCTTAGTCTTGTATTTGCTATTGTGCATATATAATATTGGAGTTTTCAATACTTGTCTACTAAATAGGTAGTTCCTTCTAAAATACTACCAAGCTTCCAGAAATCTTGGTCAAAATAAGGAATTTTCTGATATACTTTTTAATAAATAAATAAATTATTTCAAAAAATTATAGTCAACCAATACTTAGTAAATTAGGAACTTCCTAAAATATTGTTCGATTAAATAAATAAAACCTGTATTTATATTTATTTTTAGGAAAAGTAGCACTAATAAAATAAAAAATAAACATACTTTTTATTTATATTTATTTCTTTTTTATCAATTATCTTATAGTTGAATTATTATTATTTTCATAATAGAATTAATTATCTTTAAATAAATAGATGTTAATATATTTGATCTTATACGTATGACTCCTTAGATTTACTCTTAAACTAGCAAACAATTACAATTAAATTAAACTCTTTTTAATTTAATATTTAGAATTAATTTCATTGATTTTAAATTTCAAAATCATAATTAACATTAAGCAACACGTCATGAATTATAAATATAAGCCTTTTTAATTGCATTTATCATACAATACAATTTTTTTATTACACAATGCTTCAATTGGACTTATGATGTGGTATGTTAGTCAAATATTTAGTTATTTAACTACTAGTTATCAAATCCAAATTTCATAACATATTTTGTGGAAGCCATAAAACTCCTTTTTTTTTTATTTCACCTACTATAATCAAGGATTTCTAAGATATAATTCTTAAAATGACAATGAATGTTTTCTTCCCTTAGTAAGAAGCGACGAATTGTTTGCTAATATTAAAAAAACTTCATACATGATAAAGTTACATACAAAAAAATATTATTTAAATGATATCTAGAAATCAAGATAATATCAAAATATATTATTATATATATAAAATTATCATAGTATTTTATGTCAAAGGGTTAATGTTGCACTATTATAATATAAGAATTTTAGCTCGACTTATTATGTAGACATTTTTAAGTGAGTCAGTGAACTCATTCAATTAATAAGCATTTATATATGTACTAACGTTAATACATTGGTGCTTATGATATAAAACACCCTTCGCTCAAGCATGCATTATAAGTATTAATCTACACATATTATAAGTATCTCTTTTTGATCACTTTATGATAAGGAGTAATTTAAGATCTAGTCCGACAACCTTTACTTAGATACAAAGAAAATAAAAAGAAAAGAATTATATAAGTTCTTTTTTTTGTTTGGATGGGAAAAACACAAGAAAAGGAGAAGAAAATAATTTTTCTTTATTTATTTAGATAGAAAAGTATGAGAAAATTAAATTAAATAATAATTTTACTTTTCAAATTAAATTCTAAATTAAAAAATCAATGGAAAATTGTAACAAATAGGTTTTCTACTCATTTTTTTTATATATATATGCCATGAAAATATTCTATTAGATTCTTTTTTTGGTTCTTGTTTTAGCCTTGCAACTAAGTAAAGGAAAATCTTATTTTCTATTGCTTTTCATTCCTTTTTTTTTTTCGCTCATTTTTTATATAAACAAATAAAGAGGTAAAAAATATATATTTCATACTCAATATTTTTTTTAATGACCATATTCTATGTAATGGCTCGGAATCCGTTCAGATATTTGATCTTTATCGAATATAAATAATAATTAAATAATTGATATTTTTTTATTAAAAAATTGATCAAATGAAAAAAAGTACAATAAATGTCCCATTACATTATATGTAATGGCTTGGAAGGCACAGTCGCAACAATCGTAATCGCCATTATCACTGCTAGTATACCACGCTCACAGCTGCTACCACAGAGTCACAATTATTGCTATCACCAGAAAGTTTATGATTAGTGTGATTATATTTTTGGATTAATGAATAAAATAATACAAAAATAAACAATAAATAATATGATTTTACTTTTTGAATAAGTGAAATACTTTAAAAAAATAACAATTTTCTTTCTTTCTCCTCTTATTTAGCTCCACTCTTTTCACATTTTCATAGATTAAATTAAAATTCCTCTTAACCCCATAGGAAAGGATACAATACAATAAGGCATGCAACTGGACATTCCACTGTAAAGAATACTTGAACGATATTATTTAGAAATATGTTTCCAAAGGTCAGCCAACCATACTGTCTCGCTCTCCCTTTTGTCCCTCTCCCCTCCTTTTCCTAGAGCAATTGCAATGGACATAGGGTGAACAAAGAATCATTTGACTTGTATTAAAATTAAATTTATATGGGAAGTTGAAGTAATTACTATACAAATTTTTTCAAAGATTTTTAAAGTTATTTGATTGATTACGAGGAATTGATACTTATCATAAATTAATTATAAATTAATTTTCTATATTTTGTTTAAATCAATTTTAAATTTTTTGAGAAGTATTAATAAAATAATTATTATATTTTTAATATTATTTTAATATATATGAATATATTTTAATTATTTTTTAATATTATATTTTTAATCTATCTTTCCCTCAATTTTTTAAATTAGTAATTTCTTATTTTTTAATTTGTTATAAAAATAAAATAGGCTTATGTAAAAAATTAAGATATATATATATATGTATATATATATATATATATATATATATATATATATATATATATATATATATATATCAAATTATCTTAATATAATTAAAATGAAATATAATTTAAATGATAAAAAATATTAATTGAATAATCGATTCTATAAAATTTATATAAAATAGACAAAAAATACATAATTTTTATTTTTTATAATTAAATAATAAAATAATAAATATAAAATAATATAATTATATTTAGAATTAAATTTTAATTATAATAATATTTATGATTTCTATTTTTGATATAATATTTAATATATATTTTATACAACACTCATTTTATTTATTTATATAATTAATAATTATATTTAAATAACTATATTTATATTTTATAATTAATAAATTATATTTATCATTAATAAATATATTTATTATAATTTTTAAATAGTAGTGTGGCTATTAATTAAATTAAATAGGAAAAATTTTATATAGGACTGTGTCTAAATATTTTTTTGCCCTAGGAAAATTATTAAAAGAGTCTAGTGTAATATAAATCATAAAATTTTATATTATTTTTCTAATTTTTTGAATTGCAAAATCATTTATTAAAGTTTTGTAATTAAATAATTTCAATATTTTACTTTCAATAGATAATATGACTGATATATTTAATCTATCTTGTAATATAGTTAATCTCAGATAGGATTTAAGTAATTTTAATTTTGAAAAACTTCTTTCGGTAGTAACAACCATTATAGGTATTGTTGATAATATTCTATAATAATTTCTTCATCAATTGAACTAATTCTTACATCTCTTTTACGAATAGTAATAAATTTATTAAAAGTACCATGTTGAGATTGAATTAGCTCTTCAACTTTTTTTTTATTTTTTAAAGTCAGATTCATACTTTCTATTTAATATTTTCTATTGCTACAAAGTATAAAAATAAAATAAAATAAAATAACAACAATAATATAAATATAAATATAATAGATGTACAAAGCAAATAGGAAAAAAATGATGAAATGATAGAAATTGAAAACTTAAAAATAAAGAGAATTGAACGTTGTACTATCTAATACAATAATATGACTAATTTATTTAATCTATCTTGTAACTTGATCTTAAATAGGATTTAAGTAATTTTAATTTTGAAAAATTTCTTTCGACAGTAACAATCGTTATAGGAATTGTTAATAATATTCTATAATCATTTCTTCATCAATTAAACTAGTTGTTACATCTCTTTTATAAATAGTAATAAATTTATCAAGAGTACCGCTTTGAGATTAAATTAACTTTTCAACTTTTCTTTTTTTCTTTAATTTTTCAAAGTCAGATTCATACTTTCTATTTAATATTTTCTATTGCTATAAAGTATAAAAAATAAAATAAAAGAACAACAATAATATAAATATAAATATAATAAATGTACAAAGTAAATAGGAAAAAATGATGAAATGATAGAATATGAAAACTTGAAAACAAAGAGAATTGCACGTTATACTATCTACTGCAACAATTTGATATCAATTTACTTTAAGAATTCAATTTAAAAGAGTATGAAGATAAAAGTGAGAAGAATAAACAAAATACAAGAGTTAAGAAAATTTGAAGAGAAAATATTAAAATTTTATGATATATATAATTAAAAAAATGACTTTTATAAATTATAATATTAGAAATTATTAATTTATAATAATGTACAAATACAATATTACTATTAGATTACTAACATATAATTCCTCAATAATATATTCAAATTTGTAACTAAATTATGTGTGCATTTCATTAACTCATGATATGACATTTTTTAATTAATGAGGTGGACAAAAGTACAGATTTATACTTGATAGTAGTAATATTATAAGTTGATATCTTAAAAGAAGAAGAGTCACTTCTTTTGTTCAATCATTAATATGTTAACTATTGACAAATGATTATACAAAATAAAAAAAATGGAGCCTAGAAAAAATTGGAGGCTTGAGATAAGTGTCTTACTTGCCTACTTGTAAATACGGCCTTGATTTTATATTTTCATTGACAAAAGACATAAAAAGTTTTGCACACCAAAAAGTGTGTCAATAAGCAGTTTTCTATAATTTTGAGGAAATAGAACTTTTTGAAAAATTTTACTTCTTCTGTTTTAATGAGTAATGATTAACTAAATAATTCAACTATTTCTTATTTTTTGAAAAAATTTCTTTTTTATGTTATTTTTGTGAATAAAATCACCTCTATATCTTCGAGCTTATAAGAAAATGTAGACTAAATTCATACAAAACAAGTACATTTAAATATAAATTTAAAGTTGTTTGATTCATCTTTTATATATTTTTATTTTCAAATTAAATTAATATATTATATAAATTTTCATTCGATTAATTTAATACTTAATTTCAAATTTAATTCTTTATTTTTTAAATTAATTAATTTAAATAAATTATTCATAAGCTTATGATTTTATTTTTAAATTAATAGTTTTAAAATTAAATATTTTTATAACTTATTTAATTTTAAATTATTAGTATGAATTAAAAATATATTAAATATATAATTTTTAAATTTATAATTATTATTTTAAATATAAAATTATTTTTTTAAAAAAGAATAAAATCACAAATCCAATCCGTAAATTTTTAAACTGAAATTTTATTTAAAAAAATTGTGATTTTAACAAACTCATTCAATCCGTACAGATCAATCCGGAGATGAGCCATGAAGGTCCATTCAACGACCACATCTTTGATCCCCCCCACCCTTTCGTTCCGTCCCTCCCAAACACCCTCTTCTCTTTCCTCGTTCCCTCTCACTCCTCACCTTTCTCTTTCTCCTCCGCACCTTTCGTTCTACAGTATCTCTTGCAAAACTTAGGTCACGAAACCTTATGCACGTGGAGAAATCAAAATTTGATAATCGTAAAGTGTGTCAGCAATGACTTTTTCTGTGAATATTATGTAATGGTTCATAATTTTTGTTTAATTACAGAATTGGCCCACTTTATTGTAAAATGATACTTTCTTTCTAATTGAGTCATTTGATCTCTTGCTAATTAAAAGTTCTCGTTGCAAAACTAAATTACCCAACTTGGAGCATCCTATGCCAACACATTTGAAGAATTACAATCAAAGAAGAAAACTCTATATTATTTCCTCGCGATCGAACACCAACGCAGAGGATCTATTGTGAAAAATTACACTTTTTTATTTTCTTTCATGTATTCATTGTTTATTTTTAGTTCTCCCTTCTATGTCGTCAGCACTATCACATATAGCATTTTTCATGGATAAAATCAACCTGTTAAGCTAATTACTATCATTAGATTCATTTCGTTCTTTTCTCTTTTAAGTTACGGTAGTTGCGTCTCAAATTATAGTATATTTGATCATGACTGTATTTGGAGTCTTTTTACTTTTGGTAATTCATGAAATTGGTTTTGTTTGTTTTGTGTTTTTAAAAATAGTTTTTTATTTTTAAAAATAAAAAAACTTGTTTAATAATTTATTTTTAAAAATTATTTTTTAAATGTGTAATTTAAAAATAAGAAAATAAAAATAATTTTTAGTTATTTTTTAAATTTATTTTCTTATTCTGAATGTTAATTTTATAATTAAATAAAATATTTTATTATTTATAATATTAATCATTCTTTAATCTTAATTTTATTTTAATAAGAAAATAATTTTTAACTAATGACAGTTAGTTCAAGTGAATAAGAGCTTAGTTGCCTTAAATAAGGTCTCGGATTCCGAGCCTTGTAAATGAAGAAAACTATTTGCTAAGAGAGCTTTATCTACACATTAGATTCTTCCGGCTTGAATTCGAATTAATCGAAAATTTAATGTAACTTATTGAATACCGGATGATTTTTATCAAAAAAATAAGAAAATAATTTTTAAAAATATAAAAATAAAAATATATTTAAATATACTTTGAGCATATGAGAATTTGAATCAATTACATTTACCTTATTTCATTAAATTTTCCGGTTATCGTGCTTACTTATTTATTTTTGTTGGCGTACTTGCAAGTTAAATTCATATTGGCATCTGTAATTGTTGCTGTGGAATCAAATCGCGGAGCGAAAGAAGTCGATCAAGGAAATGGAAGGTGTGGCCTTTTTTCATTGGTGTGTATTTGGTATCTTCTAGGATATGTGTTACTTAATGCTCTAAAATCCACTACTATTGAATTAGTATAACTCTTTAGATTAGTCAACTATAATTTCATTTATGATCACAATGCAGTTAGTGGAGTAACATTGACTAGGCCGTAAAAATGTGCAATATAATTTGTGTAGCCAAGTTAATTGACAATCTTATTTATTATTGGTGTAGATGCATATAGTGAGTGAAAATTTTTAATTATGAAATATTTATAATTAAGCCTTAATAATAATTTACTTAGATCTAATATAAAATTTTGTCAATGATAGCAAAATTTCTAGCTTTGGTTCAAAATGACAATTATGACTATATGACATGTATTAAGTGCAAATTCCCTAATATACCATGTTGACAGTATTTTAAACGGATAACAAAACAAGGTTTTAAATTCATGCATAAAGTACAATTTTCCATTCTTATGATCCAAAAGGTGAAAATTGCTCATTTTTTTTATCAATATATTTTAACTAACGGTGAAAATTTTATAAACTTCATCTAAGGGTTTCTGTGTTGCCAAATCAATTGGGTTTTAAAACCCCAGGGCACCATAGAATGTCCTATTTTATTGACAATGAAGCTTTTGGTTGAAGGCCTAATGTTACGGAAGTTTTTAAGAGTTAACTGACAAATTTGACTCAAATATACAATAGTTATATCATATATGCATTCATTTTCCTCTTTTTTTTTAAAAAAAAATTAATAAGAGTCGGTTAAAAAAATTTAATAAGATTCAAGACATCTAATAAATTCGGTAAATTGACAAAATTGACTCAAATATACACCATTTACACGTGCATCCTTTTACCTTGTTTTAAAATTAATAATAAATTTAGTAGACACACAAAATTGACTCAAATATACAGTAATTATCCATTCTTCTACCTTTCCTTCCTTTTTTTTTCTAAAAAAAAAAACTTTAACAAGGGTAAAGACATCTAATAAATTTGATAACACTCTTAGTAATTTAATTATGTAATAAACATTTGTTTTTAATAAAAATGTAATAATGACAACAATTTTATTTATCTTAGAATTTATGTTCAGTATCAATTCACTCTTACTTCCAACAAATAAGATAATTCATCAGTTTTGGAGATGAGAGTAAATTGAACGAGAATAAAAAGTGTGAAATTAGATTTTTTTTCAATAAATTTATGGAGAATATCATCTTTTAAAAAGTTAAATATTTTTATTTTTAAACATTTTTAGTATATTAATATTAATATTTTTTGAAGTCATTTAATTTATACAAAAAATAACTTTTCACAACAAAAAGAACTTTTAAAAAAAAATAATTTTCTATATGAACTTTTTGAAAAATATTCAAAATTATTTGGTTGACACATTGAAAATAGTACTTTCTAGAAAGTAACTTCCTATATTTTATTTAGTTCAATTTTAAATATTTTAGGAAGTACTAATAAAATAACTATTATATCCTCAATATTATTATAATATAAATTAATAAATTTTATTTGTCATTAATCAAATTTAATAAAAATAATTTTATCATTATATTCATAAATAATACAGAAAATAAAATTTACCTAGAGAGGATATACATAAGTGATTTCTCATGTTTTGTGAGAAATAGAAAAAGTTCTATTTCTTCAAAAAGTCCTATTTTCTTCAATTTATAAGATAATGACTAACTAAATGATTCATCCTTTTTTTATTTTATAAGAGATAAAACTTTTCATATAATTGAGGTGAACCATACGACCTCTTTATTTAAACTCTCTTACTTTAAAATTTCAACTTCTCAAAGGTGTGTAACTTTTCTTAACATTATTATTATTATTATTTTTAATAGCACCGAATGCATAGATCAACTAGCATGAAATTGTTCTAGTCTAACCAGAAATTTCAAAATTTATGAAAATATTATTGCATTAAAATTTAATAGGGAAGGTTTTGCAGTTCAATGTAATCCTGCTTAGTTTGAATCTGAATTAGTTGGTGCTTAATGTAATCTCTAGATACCAGATACCCGATGACTATATACCAAAAAATTATTAAAATTGTTCTAGTCTAACCAAAAAATTTCAAAAATTTCAGATACTAGATACCTGATCAACTAGCATGAAATTGTTTTAGTATAACCAGAAATTTTAGAATTCGTGAAAATATAATTGTATTAAAATTTAATAGGGAAGGTTTTGCAGTTCAATATAATCTTACTTAATTTGAATATGAATTAGTTGGTGTTTAATGTAATCTCTGGATACTAAATAACCGATGACTATATACCAAAAAATTATTATTTTTTCAATGACATTACCCATTTTTAAACAAAAGAGAAGCCTTCAAAGAGGGCCAGCGTAATCATAATCATAAAAAATCACAAAACCCTAAAACGAGGTCGTTTACCGCTTTTTCTGCCTTCCTCTTATTTCGCCACTGTAACAACGTCCAATCCTTGCTCTCTCTTACCAAGCCCCAACTTCTTCAATTTGGTACGCTTCTCTTGGTTCTGTTAGGTTTGGATTAAATTTCATTGTCTTGTTCCTGCCTTAGGTTTAGCTTCTTTCCTTCTCAAGTTTTTCAGCATTTTCCGTTTTAGAAGTTGTTGTGCTTTGAAATTTTGAAGTGAATTCTAGACAAAGTTGCCGAGAGAACCGAAAAGTTTCGTGCCTATCAGCCGATACGACACGATTTTCTGTTCCTTTTTCAAATTGAAGGATAGATACTTTTGGAGATAGTATTCTTCCGCTGAATTTTTTGATTCATAGTGTGAGGACAGACATCTTTGTTTTTGAAAACTTTATATTACTTCATTCCATTCTTTTTTCAGATGATTGTTTCCTGTAAAATTTATGATTTTTCAGTTTAACATTTCAATTAAACGAATTCAGAAGTTGAATACGTCCAGGTACAGGTACTGCAGATCTTGATTTCACCAATACATAAATTTTGCTTCACTAGTGCTGTGACTGTCTGTGATTGACATTGCTTGTGCTCTGATTTACAAATTGGATGTTGGCTATTTTTCTGTATATAATGAGTACTGAGTATTCAGTTCAAATGTAGCTTATGATTGTTATGTTTATAGCTTTCTGGAAGATTTAAGTCGAATTGAATGTTGTATCCAAGTATCCAGAATTGAAATTATTTTTGGTAGATGGTGCAACTAAACGAGTTTTAACTTCTGTTTTTTTTTTATAACCAAAAAAAAAAAATCCTCTTTTGACTTAGTAGGGTCTTCTATTCTTCTTCTTTTCCGCTTAGACCTGTATCCAGATTCCAGAGAAATTTGTATACATTGATATATTGTTTCTGTCTTGAAATTGGAGTTTTGATTTGGTTTTTACTAAACCTGTTATTGGAAGACAGGTAGCAAAGACCTTCTTCTCCCCTGGATATGAATGCAGTAAGAAGGCATGTACCACACCTACTCGGACAGTCAGTTCAGGCCTTGGAACCACTGAATAATGGGTATCATCAACTGCAGCAGTTTCAACAATGCAGAGGCATACGGGTGAAGGTATTAAATGGGAACCTGGAGCAGGCACTGACATTGTTGCAACGTAAGATGCAATCAAGTGGGATTGAGCGGCTGATAAAAGCTGAGCAGAGACACCATATCAAGAACTCCGAGAAGCGTGTTTTGGCCAGAAAGAATTTGGAGCGCAAGATTCAATCCCAGGAGCTTGCTCGCAAACTTAAGGCCATTCTGATCAAGAAAGTCAGGTAATTAGAGGCCTTTATGAAGAACCAACCTCGTCTCCCTCACTCATACATATTTACATGATTTCAGTTAAATTTCAAAACTTGGGTTTTACAGATCCAAGTGATTTTTTGGTCTCAAAATTAATTTGTTTGATATAAACCACTGACAAATTTCCAGGTTTTGTTTTCATATCATTGATTTGTTTTGCCTAGGATATCAAAAAGTTGTAGGGATTTCTGAGAAAGATAATCATATTTAGATAGCAAAACTGCTTATCTTGTAGCTTCACTTTTTCAATATCTGGCTGCAGCCACTGAAACAATGTTGCTTTAATTATGACCCTTTATGGATTCGTTCTTGGTTCTGTTGTAAAATAGTTAATCCTTGATGTTGAACTAATAGTAATTGTATGTGAAACCTTACAAGATGGTGAGATACTTCATTAAAGGCCATTTTCGTTCAAACTAACGGTGAAATCATGTGTATAATAATGATATGATGACTTTGGGTTTAAGGAAATGTTAAGATCGAATTCATTTCCAATCAAGTGTAAGGGCATTCTTGGTCATTGGTACATAGAAATTGAAGTTAGCATGGCGTTATCTCTTCTTCAGTTTTAGATTGGTGCCATGTCCAATAATGTCAACGTTCATTTCTGTGATTCGGATATCTTGTAGTTGGATATATCGGTTTGGTAACTAGTTCTAGTTGTCTGGGATGACTGGTGTTCCTTTGTCTTCCTTTGCCAGATCATTTTACCTCCTTTTACCTAAAACACCTAAAAATAGGTTTAGGTTAGAATTAAGGACCAAGGAAGTCACAATACATGTTTTACCAGCTACCAAGCCAGTGCTTTTCGTGTATCCTGTTGTCTCTCTCCATTACCTTTATTTCTAAGGTTTCTCCTCTGGTCTTCTTGATGTTCACGTTTTACAATAACTAATATTGTGCTTCTGTATAGTCTTGTGTCCTGATATTTTCTATTGAAATGTGACAGGGGTCTATGAGAGAGGCGTACCATTTTGTTAACTCATCGTGAAGGAAGAAGTCACCGTCAGTTGTCGTCATTTTGTAGCTGGGAGGATAGTCCCATGTTTCCAAACCATTTCCACTGCTGGAAAGCTTGTAAACAAATTATGTCCTGAAACTATTTTTTGTAGTGTCGATCAAGTCCATTTTTGCAGCGACAGTCTTCCTATGTTATGGGATCCATCATCATAGCATTTTCAGTCAGTTTGAAAAAGAGAGACGTGGTTGAGCTGGGAAAGGATACAAATATAAATGGTGGTAAATTTGTTCGCCAGTCTAACCAACTCAACAGCCATACGAAGGAAAGCTGGTTATATTCATTTTTTATTTATTTAGATTGGTTTGTCATTATAATTTTTTGGAATTGATTTTATTTTATTTCAACAAGAATGATTTCAATTAATTTATAAATTAATTCTATTGTTTGAAAATTTTATCAAAAATAATAATTTTAATTTATTTACAGACAATTTTTTTTGTTTGAAATGTATTGAAAGTATATGAAATTTAATTAAAAAGTAAATATTGATGGTATTATAATAAATATAATGTTAAAAAGAAGATGAATTTTTTATATGATGTGTTTTATATTAAATAAAATAAATTTTAGTGAAATTTTTGTTAAATTTGATAAATTTTATAATAACATAAATATAATTAAATTAGAAGTTGTAAATAAGATAAAATGAAGTTTTTTAATACTTAAAGTTAAATATTATTTAAAAAAATTATTTGGAAATGAAATAAAATTTTGTTTTTGACGATTTCGATGTTAACTTAGCAGAACTTAATTTAAACTAGTCTTATCTCTTACATAGACAAATTTTTATATAGGTGGATTGAGCTAATTGCACGATATAAAAACAAAATTGCGGAGGGAATGTACATCAGCGACGGTCTGACCTTTTCTTGATATCGGTATGTTATTGGCTTATTTTAAACAAGGGGAAATTATTACCTATTTTTAGTTTCATCTGATCAATGAAGAACAATGGTAAATTTTATTATCAAATCGTGTTGCAACTATTTTAAGTTATAAGATATATTTTAAAAGATAAAATGTAGTATTACAATCTTTAATAAAAAAGTCAAAAGTTTAAAAATAATAATGAATTAAATTTATAATTATTTATTTAATTTTATTAAAAATATAATATTTTATTTTATTCTCTAAAGTGCTTATTACATTTTGGAGGAAATGATTTCAAATTCTAAGTTGTGGATTTAATTCCTGTAAAATGTAAAATGTATTTTAAAAAATAAAGTAAAATATTATAATCTTTGATAAAAAAAATTAAAGGAATGAGTTATTAAATTTTAAATTCTTAATTTACTTATTAAAAATTGTAATATTTTGCTTTATTATTTAAAATATACGTTGCATTATAAAGAACTTGAATTTTCAACTTGTGTAAGCAGGGTGTGCGTCACACGGAGTACATCGAGTGTACAATTATTATTATTATTATTATTCGGTTACACAGGTTGAATAAGCACCAATTATGCAAGAAAATCTCTCTAAATAATTAATGGCATGTGAGATAAAAATGAAAATTATGCTTAAATATTAATAATCACATTTAAAAAATATGTTATTTTCAAAAAATGAAAATAAAAGATAAAAATATTTTTTAAACAACTAATACTAAATTTCTAGTTTTATTTTTAAATTTTTATTTTTATTTAATTAATTTATTTTATCATTTGAAAATAGATATGATGTAAGGGTGCAAGGAATAGACGCCTAAAAATTTGAACTTTTCGTGGAATTAGCCAATCAGATATATCTCTGCACATTTTTAAGGAAGGTAATTTTATGAAGGGGTTGACCTCTTGGATTGAATTTTTCACTATAAGATTATTATTACTTTTTAAAAATTTCATAGTGAATAAGCTAGATATAAAAAAATATAAATCTTAGGCTCTGTTTCGTGCAACAAATAAACTAACTTATAACTTATCGTGCTAGCTTATAAGTTACTCCAAATAACTTATAAATTCTGATTTAATAAGTTATTTAGAGTAGTTTATAGCTTATAAGTTACCTTTTTTTTAAATTCTTTGTAAATCTATTCATATTCTTTTTATTAATTTATAACTCATATCTTTTATAATATAAATTTAAATAATTTTTATAAAATATAATTAATTATATTTTAAGTAATTATAATTTTATAATAAATAATAAAATAAAAATTATATAAGTAAATAAATATATAAATTTATAAAATATTAGAAACTATACTTTTATTTTAAAATTTTTAATTACATTAATATAATTTTATTTTTAAATAAATAAAAATTATTTTAATTATATATATTTCTATTAATATATCGTTTTATATCATCTTGCAATTTCAGATAGTTCAACAGCTAATTTTACGAAACACTTTAATTAGCTTATCAGCTATCAGTTATAAGTTATTAGCTATCAGCTATGAGCTATCAAATAGTTTATCAGCTATCAGCTAACTTATCAGTTAGTTAGCTTATCAGTTATCAGTTATAAGTTATTAGTTATCAGCTATCAGTTATAAGTTATTAGCTATCAGCTATTAAGTAGTTTATCAGTTATCAGCTATCAGCTAACTTATCAGTTAGTTGCGCGAAATGAAGTCTTAATATTAAAAGAATTGTCCAATAGTAAAAATATTTAATATTTTAAGTAGTTAAACTTATTATAAAATTAATTTGTTAATAGGGGTACAAGTAGATTAAGTGATCTATCAGAGACTTATGACCTAATCTACTTAAGGTTTAGTCTAATTTGATCTATTTATTTAACTAAGTTAAGCTAAATCTAATAAATTGTCCTATTTAGATAAATAAGCCAGACTTTTTTTTTCTTTGAACTTGATTTGTAGGCTTACAAATTAATAGGGTAGATTTAGGCTAATAATTTATAAAGTAAGCTTGATCTATTTAGGATAAAATCTAACTCAACCTCATCTATTTATACTCCTATTTGTTAATAAGAATCCGCCTTACATTATAAAAGTTGTTGTTTTGCAAAATGATAACTTTATTACTGACTACAAATAGCTTGTAATGTAAATAGATGATCGGTAGTATTTATTTATACTATTTTAAATTAATTTTAAATATCATTTATTAATTAGCATATATTTTATGTAATGTCGAAAGCATGTATTTTGCATGGAAATTTTAACTTTATTATTTTATTACATAATTTTCACACATAAATTTGAACTAATTTTTATATATTTAATAAAATTTTATGAATTAAATTTATTTAAATTAGCTATCCAAATTACTTGGTTGCACCATTATTATATTTATAGTGATTAACGCACTGTCATTCTTAGAATGACAATATCTATAATGTTATATTTATCCTTGCAATAATTTCAAGTTTGCTAGAGTTTTCTAGTGAAGCCAATTACCCAAATCACCATTGCCAAAGTGGCAAATTCTATGTAATCCATTCCTCCTCCCTAACCCTTTCCTACTACTCTAGTTAAGTATGAAAAGTTATTTTTTTAAATCGTAAGAAATTTTTTTATGTTTTTTATGAATAAAAAATAAAAAATTATCCCTAGTTAAATTTATTTATTTATTTGATAATAAAAGTAAGATAATTATTTCAAAAATTAGGATATTGAAGAATTTCTTCTTTACTAACAAGAGTTGTCTCTAGGATTCGAACTTATATCCATTGATAGGTAAAGTTTATTCAAAGCTAATAAATTTTTCATTAAACCAATACTTTGTTAGTACTCCTACTTAATTTAACTAATGATTATCCTACCGCTATATATATATTATTCCATTTTTTACAAATAAAAAATAATTATAATATTTTAATGTTAAAGAATAATTATTTAATTGTTATAATTATTTTAAAATAAGAATTTGGTGAAAAATAAGAGGATATTAAGATAGGATATGAGGTAAACTAGTAAGGATAGAAGGAAATAAAATATTGAAGGAATAAAGTGTAGTTAGAATTAAGTAAGTGTGTACGAAAAAAAATTAGGAAAACTTTTTTCCAAATTTTCCCTTCAACACTTGATAAAATTCTTAAACTGCCCTTAAACTCATAAAAAAAACCTAATAATCCTTAAATTTCTATTTATCTCCTTTGCCAACAACTATTAATACCTCCTTATCTTTTTTCGTCAACTTCCTCCTCTCCAAATTCTAATAAGATTCAACCAACAAATTCAAGTTATCATCTATGATTCTTAACTAAGTCAATTTCCTTAAATTCAAAGCTTTAGGATGGTCACTTCTTCAATTTCTACTTAGAAAAGGAAATTAGGAATTTTGGTTGTTCAAGTATAACTCCTTGAAATTGGTTGAATAAGGTAAGCTAACCATTATTTCAATCTTCTTCCATCTCTTTCATACTCAGGTAAGTAAGCAATTTACTTAAATTAGTTAGTTTTGAATAATTTATGATTGATTGAGGGTAAAATGATGACTATGAGTATGTTGATGATTAATTAATATAAATTTTAATTTATGGTGTGAAATTCTTATTGATTATGGTTTGTATAAGAGTACTGTTGCTTGCTTTTAAAGAATTTCTGGGCTTAAAGTTTTGTATGATGATAAATTGATGTTATAAGACCAAATGAACAATAAAAATGTAAGAAATCTATAGAATTTGAGCTTATAGTCAACTACAGCTTTGAAAGTTATTCTCAAAGGGCTTATAATCAACTATATAGTCACAACCCTAGAAAATGTTAATTTTTTTTATGCTTATAGTTGAATATATATTTGGCTATGGTTTCCAAAGTAGCCTTTTAGATGGATTTAGTTAATTATGAAGATCAAATTTTATTTTTGAATCCTTATAGTTAATCATATAGTTAGCTATCATTATGTAATTTTTAATTTTACATGTTTTATGGAATTTTATGATATTAGGATGATATTTGGATTGCACATTTACATGTTTAGCATATGAGTGTATTTGTATTTGATTATTGATGCTAAAATCCCAGTATGAGATCTTGTTATGTTAAGAATTATGAAAGGGGGAGATGAAATCAATTATGTGTGAAATAAAATTGGATTAAAAAAAGTTTATGAAAGGATAGAGTGAACCTTGGAGGGATAAGGGTAGATTTATAAAAGGATAAGGTCAATTGGAAGTCACAAAAAGCTTTAAATACTCTCATATTTTATTTATTCATTATTACCTACTCAAATGGAATTATTATTGTTATTTGTATTGTTTAATATGAGTATACATTTGTATATTGAGGAATAATCTAAATATAAAAGGTATTATGAATATTATTTTGTATACAATACTAAATAGATTGTTTATTTACTAAGCCTTTTACTCAGTCATTTATTTGTTTAATTTTACAAATATTACTATAGAAGCATTTTTACTAAAAAACCTCAAAAGTAAACACTTAGTGGCTTATTTTGTACAAGGTAGCTATAATATTTATTTTATTTGTAAATAGAGATACTCTTTTAGGCCTTGTTATGCATAATTGGATTCCCTATTATAGAAGTGCTTTATATATATTAAGGTTAGTTACACTAGCTTAACCTTAAATCATTAAGGTAAGTAAGAAGATTTAACTTTCTTATTTTAGTAGTTTCAAATAGACACACTCATTTATAAGTATTTTAGTCTTTGTATATAATTTATCTTGCATTATTTGTAATCATATGTTGATAACAAGTAATAAAGCTAGCTTAGGCCAATGGAAATCGAGTTATCAAGTTCCACATTAGTATTAGCCTAAATGAGTTATGATAAAGTTAATACTAGAGCATAGCTCAAGATTTTTAATGAAAGTAAGGCCCCGAGATAGGTTGATATGATTACGTTTACTTATTGCCTAAATAAGTGTTAGTCAAAATTATATCAATAGTATATGTGTATTTGAGATTACATATCACCAATACTATTATGATGAACCTTAAATACCTAAAGGTATAGTGGTAAAGTTCTTTCCTTATAGATTGTTATTAATGATTTATGTCTTAATCTAAGTGATTGGAAAATTCTATAAATTATGAAAATATGATAGATTCAAGTAGATATCAAGCCAATGATTCTAATGATAAAGAGTTATCCAAAGGTTCTCAGGCTTAGAGTAATTGGCATGAAGGAGATAATAATCAAAACATCCCTTTATGAGCTACAGCTTTAGATAACAAATCATGATTAAAATTGTTCAAGTTTTCTAATAAGATAAGGAGCAAGATCAATATGGAACTCAGGATGATCATAATTCCACTCAGAAAGGGGATTGAAAAAATGAACAAACACCTTCTAAGGAGTATATGGATAATACGTTATAAATTATCCATGAATTTAATAAACTAAAGCCATCTCATTTTATAAGTTTGGAACTAGCTGCAAATCTATACAATTTTTCACTTATATTGAAAGATATGGAAGAATACTTTCATGATGTTAGTATATGATAATTGAGTTAGCAAGATATTAGTTGAAAGATGTAGTGCATTATTCGTTCTTTAACATTATAAAGAACAAAAATGTAAATTTACCATTCTTAACTTAAGTAACTTTCTAGGAAAGTTTTATTGATCACTTTCTACCACCTAACATGAGAAAACATGGATAAAAAAGTTCAAATATTTGAAGTATGGGTTTTTCTCTATTAGTAAATATGATGCATTGTTTACCTATTTGTCTCATTAAATAGCTTATCTAATTCTCATTAAAAGGGCTAAAGTGGAAACAGTTATGCATAGATTATGAGATCATTATTTCAATGTCACTCATGTTACTAAAATCATCACTTATTAGGAAGTCGTAGATTAGGCAATCCAAACTGAATTCATATTAAAAAAAGAAGAAGGAAAATGAGGCAAAATTTAGAAGCAAGAAGCAAGGCAAGTCAGAAAGATTTTGGTTTACACCTATTATAAAGGCAATGCCTCTTCTTGATGCTTTTTTGAGTAAGAAGAATGGATTTTTCTTGAGTTTAACTTATCTAAGAAATGCATTTGGTGGACCTTAAAGAAGGAAAGGTTTGAGAACTCAAGAATCTCACTGTAATGCTTTTGTGAGCTTTGGAAGAGAACAATTTCAAGGCAAAGATAGTTTCTAGGAAGATTCACTTAGGTGTGTTCAATATGGTAATAGACACCAAGGGCCTTGTAGCCAAAATAACAATATATGTTACAAATATGGCCAATTGGAACATAAAATTTGAGAATAACTTGGAAATACCTGAAATTATAATGCAAATTACCTTGCTCCTTAACAACTTATATTATTAGCACGATCAGTAGCTTTAGTGAGATTCTAAGTGAATTAGGGACAAGGTAGCAATGGCGGTAACCAAAGGAAGAGCATAACTGAAAATCAAGCTAGAGTGTTCACTTTGACTAAACAAGAAGTATAAACATTAAATGTTATAGTTATAGATTTTCTTGATATTAATAATTTACAAGTTCATGTGTTATTTGATCTTAAAGCTACCTATTTGTTTATTTAATTGAAATTTTCTTCCCTAATAACTAAGTCTAGTAGTAAATTACAAAATTCTTTATTAGTAGCCATTCTTATTGATAAAACTATGATAATTACTATAATTGTAAATGCTTGTCTTGTATATGTGAATGATTAGTTGATGCTTACTAAGTTGATTTTGTTGCAAATGGTAGATTATAATGTTATTTTAGAAATCGCTTGGTTATCTTCTTATTATGCTCAAATGGATTGTTTTAATAAATTAGTAACCTTTATTGTAGAAGGAGTCCTGTCTATTATATTTTAAGGAAAGAAGTGTTTTGAAATACTCAAAATAATTTCAAGTATTAAAGCTTAAAGACTTATCAAGAGTGGATGTATTGCTTACTTGACTGTAATTCAAGACTTGAGTTTATCCTCTTTAAGTATTAATAATATTTGTATTGTTCACAAATACCTAGATATGTTTCTAGAAGAATTGTTTAGATTACTATTTGATTAAGAAATTGATTTCAACATTGATCTAGTTCCAAGCACAAAACTAATTTTTATGCTAACCAAATGGTTCCAACTAAGTTGAAAAAACTTAAAAAATAGCTACAACAGGAGTTAGTAAATGATGGATTTATCAATTCTAGTTCATCACCATGGGGAACTTAGTGTTATTCACCAAGAAAAAGGATGGGACCATGTAGTTATGTATTAATTATATGCACTTAAATAAAGTAATAATAAAAATTAAATATTCTTTACCTCAAATTAATGTTTTATTTGATCAATTACAAGAAGTCCAATGCTTTTTAAAGATCAATTTATGATTCAGATATCATTAGTTAAATATTTGAAAAGAAGATATGCCAATGACAATGTTTAAAACTCACTATGACAATTATAAATTTTTGGTCCAATTTTTAGGTTAACAAATGCCTTTATAATGCTTATGGATCTTATGAACAAAGTTTTCAAGCCATTTTTAGAGAAGTTCATGATTATATTTATAGATGATATTATGGTATATTTTAAAAGTGAAGAAGAGCATGAATAACATTTCAGAATTATTTTGCAAATTCTATGTAAAAATCAATTGTACATTAAATTTTCTAAATAATGTAAATTTTGGTTTATTAGTATAAAATTCTTAAGACATGTGATATTCCAAGATAAAACATAGGTAGATCCTCAAAAGATTAAAGTTACTGAAAGTTGGCTAAGGCCTATTATAGTGATAGAAATTCAAAGGTTCGTAGGTATAACAGGTTATTATTAGTAGTTTATGAAAGATTTCTCTAGAATAATAGTTATATTAATCAAGTGAACATAGAAGGGAATTAACTTTATATTTTCTGATTAGTGTGAAAAAAATTTTTAACAATTGAAGACTTATTTAACCTTAACTCTAATTCTAGCTCTTTTTTTAGCCATTGGAGAGTTTATAATTTATTATGATGTATTTTAAGTTAGACTTGGTTGTGTACTAATATAGAATGGAAAATCTTTACTTACATGATCTAACAATTGAAAAACCATGATCTTTACTATCAAACTCATGATCCTGAGATGGTTGCAATAGTGTTTGCTTTGGAGATAAAGAGATATTACTCGTATGAAGAAAAATATGAAATTTACACTAATCATAAAAGCTTAAAATATATCTTTGATTAGAAAGACTTGAATTTGATATAACAAATATGAATAGAACTTATTAAAGATTATGATTACATCATCCATTATCACCTTAGTAAAATAAATCTAATAGTAGATGCATTAAGCAGGAAATCATTAGGTGTAATAGCTAATATTCAAGCTAGAGAATAGGCGATAATAATTGCACATGTAGCTATTTAATTAGTACTTGTGGAAAGAATAAAATAGTCCTCGATGAATGATCCCTAATAATTAGTTTGAGGGAGGAAGCAATATCGGATCAAACTAGTGATCTAACTATTGATGAAAAAGGAGTAATAAGATACCAAAGATGACTTTAGGCTGCTTCTAATGAAAAGAACAAGTTGTTGCACTAATTCTATTTTTCTTCTTATACCATGCATCTTAGTGCAACAAAAATGTATCATGATTTGCAAAAAGAATGTTTAATAGAGAGGAATGAAGAGAGATGTGCTAAATTATATAATTAAACATCTCACTTGTTAATAAGTAAAAGCAAAACATTAAAGGCCCGTAGGTTTGCACAAACCTTTTTCCATTCCGAAATGGAAGTAAGAAAGTATAACTATAGATTTTCTCATAGGATTACCACAAACTCCAAATGGATTTAATTTGATCTAGGTAATTATTGATTAATTAAGTAAGATAGCCCATATTCTATTGGTCAAAGTCATTTTCTCTATAGCTTAGTATGCTTAAACTTAATTTGACAAAATAATGTCATTACATAAAATCTTAATTACTGTCATTCTAGATTGAGGTATGCAATTTATAACTTATTTTTGGAAATCATTTCAACCAACTCTAGGTACTCAACTATGTTTTTATATGGCCTTTCATCCACTAATGGATGGCTAATTAGAATGCACAATTCAAATTCTAGAAGACATGCTCAATGCACCTTAGAGTTTGAAGGTAATTAGGAAAAATACTTTCCATTAATTAAATTTGCTTATAACAATAGTTATCAATCATGTATAAAGATGGCTCCTTATAAATCTTCATATGTATAGAGGTGCAGATCTTCTAATAGGACGGTTTAAACTTAGAGAGGTAAAATGCCTCAGGCCAAATCTCGTGACAAATACATTAGAAAAAGTACAAATCATTAAAGATCAGCTAAATATGGTGTAAGGCTAGTAGAAGTGTTGCACAGACAAAAGGAAAAAATAATTAAGTTCTATAAGGAAGACATGGTCTTTTTGAAAATTTCACCCATTAAAGGAATCATGTAATTTAGGAATAAAGGGAAATTAACACCTTATTTTATCAAACTCTTCCAAATCCTTAAGTGATTAGAGTAATTGCATACTAGTTAAACCTATTAGATGGCTTATAGGCCATATATTGGATATTTCATGTATCTATACTTTGGAAATACATTGTTAATGCATCCTATGTAATCCAACATGGGCTGTTACAATTGGATCCTAAACTATTTTATGAAAAATGACTAATAGAGATCTTAAATCACTAAGTTAAAAAATTAAGATCCAGAGAATTGACTTTAATCAAAGTTAGGTGGGAGTGGCTTAGCATAAAAGAGGTTACTTAGGAATTGGAGTAAGAAATGCAATAAAACTACTCACATGTATTTGGTAAGCATTAAAGTTTAATGTTCCTATTGATATAAGTTGTTAAAATCATTAACATATTTGATTCCTTAAGAATTTAATGATGAATTCTTTGAAAGAGGAAAAATTGTTACACCTCTTAATAAATTAAAAATAATTAGAATATTTGAGGGTTAGATAATAATTATTTAATTTTTATAATTGCTTAGAATGATAATTTTATAAAAAAATAATAGGATTTTGTAGGAGGATATGAGGTAAAATAGTAAAAATAGAAGTAAATAAAATATTAAAAGTCTAAAGTGTAGTTAGAATTAAGCTAGTATATATAAAGGAGATTAAGAAAAATTCTTTTCAAATTTACCTTTCAATACTTGGTAAAATTCCTAAACTACACTTAAACCTATAAAAAACCCAATAATCCTAAAATCTCTATTCATTTCCTTTGCCAACAATTATTACCACTTTCATATTTCTTTTTTAACTTCTTCTTCTCTAAATTCTATCAAGATTCAACTAAAGAATTTAAATTCAAGGCAATTTCTTAGCTAAACCAAGGCAACTTCTTTAAATTCAAAGCATTTTTATAGTTACTTCTTGAATTTTTACATAGAAAAGGAAATTAGGAATTTTAGGTTATTCAAGTCTAATACCTTGAAATTAGTTGAACAGGGCAAGCCAACCATTATTTCAATCTTTTTCCATCTTTTTTATATTTAGATAAGTAAGCAATTTACTTAAATTAGTTAGTTTTGAATGATGTATGTTTGATTGGGCCCAAAATGATAAGTATAAGTTATTTGATGATTGATTAACATAAATTTCCATTTGTGGTGTGAAATTCTTATTGATTATGGCTTGTATGAGGGTGTTGTTGATTGCTTTAAAAGAATTTCTAGGTTTAAAGTTGTGTATGACAATAAATTGATGTTACGAGACCAAATGAACCTTGAAAATGCAAAAAATTTAGAGAATTTGAGCCAATGATTGATTATAATTCTAAAAGTTGCTCTCGAAAAACTTATAGTTGACTACATAATTGACTATCCCATAAAATGTTACTCTTTTAATGCCCATAGTTGATTATAGCCTTTAGAGTTTCTCTCTAAATATATATGGTTGAATACATAGTTAATCGTGGTGATCAAATTTTGCTTTTAAACCCTTATAGTTAATTATATAGTTAACTATCACTTTGTAATTTTCAATTTTACATATTTTATGGAATTTTATGATATTAGGATGACATGTAGACTATATATTTATATATTTAGCATATGAATATATATACGTTTGATTACTAATGTTAAAATCCCTTTACAAGATCATGTTATGTTGAGAATTGTAAAAAAGGAAGATGAAATCAGTGATATGTGATATAAAATTGGATTTAGAAAACTTTTGTGAAAGGGTAAGACTAATCGGAAGTTATAAGAAAATTTACATACTTTCATGCTTTATTTATTCATTATTACATACTCAAATGGAATTATTACTATCATTTGTATTGTTGTATATGAGTATACATTTATGTATTAAGGAACGATCTAAATAGAAATGGTATTGTAAACATTCTTTTGTATATATTACAAAGTAGATTATTTACTTATTAATTCTTAAATTCACTCTTTTATTTCTTTAATTTTATAGATAAAATTGTAGAAACTCCATTATTATCAGCAGCACCACAGAAGTAAACACTCCATGGCATATTTTATACAATGTAGCTATAACATTTATTTTATTTGTAAATAAAAATACTCTCCTAGATCTTGTAGTGCATATTTGAATTCCTTGTTATAAGAGTACTTCATGTATTGGGGTTAATTATACCAACTTAATCCAACACATTCATTTGTAAATATTTTGGTCTTTGTATTTAAATTCTCGTGTTATTTGTAATCATGCATTGATAGCAAGTAGTAGAGCTAGATTAGACCCTTGAAAATTGAGTTGTCAAGTTCCGTGCTGCTCACAGCTAATATGGGTTATGACATACACACACATAAACTATCTTAATTATATATATATATTTTGATTTTAATTTTTATAAGAAATAAAAAATAAAAAATTATAAGTCTTAAAAACTTTATGATAGAAATAGATAATGGAAATGATTTTTTGAAAAGTATTAATTATAAGTCTTAAACATAAACATAATTTTTTTAAAGGTATTAAATTTTCACTATCAACAAATAATTTTGAATACTTTTTGATAAGTTTAGAAAAAAAATTGCTTTTTAAAAGTTCAACGTCCTAAACTGACTCTGTAAATTTAGAATCAAACAAGTGACTTAACTAATGATGAAGCTCCGTAAAGGTTAACAAAGCCTTAACCCCTTGAAGTTTCAATTTTTTAAAATCATATATTAATATTACATAATTTTATAAAAAAGTTTAAAATTTTTTTTTACATAAATAATTTAACGTTTCAAAAATTATTGTCAGGATAAGCCGATGGACCTAACCCGGCTTTCTATATTTTGTTTTCTATTTTATTTAAGTACCTGAGCAATTAAACATTTTTTTTAAGTCTATTTTGGTTTGGCCAACATTTTAGATTGAATACAGGCTATTGACGAACTTGAAAAGGACGGCAGTAATCGAATTGTTATACCTAGATCATACAATGAAATAAGAAATACTTCGAGGGTCATAAAGATGTTTTTCTAGCTCTATAAATCCTCGCTTGTTAGTTATTAGAATCAAGTATTATATATATATATATATATATACACACATTGGGTTATGGGTTAGGTTTAAACTTTAGATCGACATTATCTAATTGCTTGCCTTATAATACTATAAATCATTTTTGTTTTATGCGCTAATCACATTTTCAACCTCCTTATAGAATCAAGCAACAAATCCTCCATATTTAGAGAACAAACTAAAAGAATCAAATAAAAATTATTTTCTGTAACCAATTTCATCAAACAGCCATGCAGTTTCATTCTTCAAACCTCCCATGCCTCTCCTTCACCAATACCATTTTCTGGTTTCTGCCCTTCTAACCACACACACTCATTTTACAGTGTACGGTCCTCTCATGCCTCATTCATCGACTCCATAACTAATCTCTTTCTATCTCTCTTAAATCCCCATAGACGGAGCAGTTGAATTAGAAGCTTCTAAAAAGTCCTCTCTTTTTCTTCTTCCTTCATATATTGTTGCCTTTCGATCCACCCATTTTATGTTTAGAGTCTGTAGACGCAATTTCATATCCTCACTTCTTGAAGTTATTGCCTTTTTTGTTTCTTTGTTTCAACCCCATCTCATCGAATCGCTAAATTCTGCTTATTTGACAGTGAGAGATGAATGACCTGCTCTCCAGTTCCTTCCGCCGCGTGCAAACCTCGCCGGACCACCGCGTCCTCGAAATGAATCTGGTGACGACGGCCGGTGACGCCGGTAGCGTCAACTTCAACAAGTTCTTCAAAGAAGTGGAGTCCATCAAGAACGAGCTCAGGGAGCTTGAGCGTCTGGACCTGAGCTTGCAGAGTTCTCATGAGAAGAGCAAGACTCTTTACAATGCTAACGCGGTCAAGGACCTTCGTTCTCGCATGGAAAACGACGTCGGGCTCGCTCTCAAGAAGGCCAAGGTTATCAAGCTCAAGTTGGAGGCTCTGGAGCGATCCAACGCTGCTAACCGGAGCCTGCCCGGATGCGGACCCGGGTCGTCCTCCGACAGGACTCGGATATCTGTGGTAAACGGATTGAATAAGAAGCTGAAGGGTTCAATGGAGAGCTTCAGTAATTTACGGGAGAAAATTGCATCCGAGTACAGGGAGACCGTACAACGGAGGTATTTCACGGTGACGGGAGAGAATCCCGACGAGACGACCCTTGACATCTTGATCTCTACAGGTCTGATCATCTGTTTGTCTCATCCATACCATTAATATAATTTTTTGTATGAAATTGAAGGAAAAAAAGAAACGAATATTTTGAAATTCTGACTGCTGTCAATTTTTATTCAAGGATTAAGTTATAATGATTAAAACAACTCTTTAATCCAAAGTGGAGTGGAATTTTCAATTTAGCCCCTACTTAATTTTCATTTTCAAGTTGATTCCTGACTGATTGAATTTGATTCAATTAAAGCTTTTTATTCATTTGTCTCCAATTCTGGTATAGAAGGTCAAAATCTAATGTACTACCCTTTTATGTGGGATTTTACATACTTTAAACCTTATCACATGAGTTCAGTTCGAAAATAGAAACATGAGATTATCACTTTAATCCCTTTTTTTAATTTGCATAAACACTTCATTGAAGGATCAGAGATAGATGGATTGCAAGATTTGATTTAAAGAAAATGAATCTTTAAAGAATTAAATTGAAAATAAAAATTGTGAGATTAAATTCAAAAAAAAAAATTCAAATCTATGGGCCACTAAAATAGTGTTTTAGTGGGCTATAATTGAGAAACAGATTATGAATTTATGGTGAGCTTCTTGTATGCATTCATTTTAGAGTTGTTTAACGTAACAATTAGCAAAAGCATATTCGTTAGAGAATGAACTATATTTTATTGTGTCCTTTCGTATTGTAGACTCTCATCATAAACATATAAAATTGAAATATAATATAGAACTTACAGCACTATAGAATTCGGTTCCATAATTTTAGTCTTTTATGAACTAAGAAACTTCTGTGGACTTGGTTATTTATCAGATGTGTGACCACAATTAATTCAGAGAAAAGCCTGTATATATATATATATATATATATATATATATATATATATATTTGATTCATTATAAATCAGTTCTACATATTAAGTGAAGAGTTTTCTTTAAGTAAAAAATAAAAAAAATAAAAAGATTGAATAGTAATTATTAAATTATATATATATATACACACGCGTATAATTACAACGATCCCAATACATGTGATTCTAGTGCTTCTAGTTTTTATTGAATTGCAATCCACTGAAACCATGGCGGATTCATTTAAGATTTTATATAAATATGATATGGTTTGATACAAATATTGAGTACAAATTTTATGCAGGAGAGAGCGAGACATTCCTTCAGAAGGCCATCCAAGAACAAGGCAGAGGTCAAATTCTGGACACCATTAATGAAATTCAAGAGAGGCATGATGCTGTGAAAGACTTGGAGAAGACTCTAAAGGAGTTGCACCAAGTGTTCCTTGACATGGCAGTTCTAGTACAAGCTCAGGATGAACAGCTTGATGATATCGAAACCCACTTGGCAAGAGCTCATTCCTACGTCAAGTCCGGGGCCCAGCGTTTGGAGACTGCAAGAAAGCACCAAATAAGCTCTAGAACGTGCGCCGGTTTTGCCTTTTTACTTCTCACTGTGATCATCTTATTTGCCGTGCTCTTGGCCGTGAGGCCATGGCGGAATGGCCGCGGGGGCGGCCAATATCAGTAGCCAGCCTGCTCTGATTCGAACCCCACCGTCCCCTCCGCCTTATCCTTAGGATACAAGAGAGGAAGGAATTATGACTGCGTTGTATCAACTCTGGGAGGATGAAGGTCAATGGATCTGTTGGGTGGATTGATTGAGGTTACTGTTTTAAGCCTCGTATTCTTTCTCCCTAGGTAATTTATAGGGTTGATGATGGGTTTCTTTGAATATAATGACTTATAAGTAACTCTCCATAGAATTTCTTCGTCGCATGTTATTTTATCGTTGGATAAACAATGGCCAAAAGTGGACGTAGCTTATCCCAATTTCATTTTATTAATTTGTGATTTAGAAAGTGTTAATGTGGCCTTTTTTGTGGTTCTATATCCTTTACCGCATATCTTTTTGTTTGAATTCAAATTTGATAATGATAAATCAATTTGGGTTTCCAATTTAATATGGAGGCTGAAAATTTATATAGTTAATAAATAATAAGTTAGTTGATTATATTAGAAATATTAAATGAAATTAATTGTTGAACTATAGTTAAAAAATGTAAAATAATATAAAAGGATATGTTAATATAAATAAATATTAAATTAAATTAATTTATATTTATTTAGAGATTAAATTATATTAATACAATTAAAATATTTAAAATAAAAATATAATTACCTAAAATATAATTAATTATATTTATAACATTATATAAAACCTTATTTTTCAAATAATCTAGTGCACCAAACACTTATAGAAGCTAATTTATAGCTTATATATTAAATCAATAAGATATAAGTTAATTTATTTATTATACCAAATAAACATGAGCTCAAATTCTAATCCAACATGAGCTTAAGAAAACTTATTTAAAAGAATTGCAAAATATTTAATCCAAATTTCTAATCAAGTTTAAAATATTTGAGTTCAAGCTCAAACACAAATTACAACTTACAAATTTAAATGAGCTTAACTTTTTATTTATAATATATTATATATGATTCATATCTATTTACATTTTAATAATATAAATTTTATATTTATATATTATATTATTTAAATATAATATAAAAATAAAATATATATTTTATAACAAGACTCATTTAGGCTCATAAATAATTTGAATCATGTAATAAGAAGTTCAAGTTTAACTTATGTATTAATCAAGTTCGACTCATTTAAAATTTTATGGAAATCAAACTTTTGCAAGCTAATTCAAATTGCTTGAGAGTAATTCAGCTCGTTTCCATTCCTATGCTTACATCTCCATGGTTATTACATTTGTTTTCACAAACAATTTTATAAGAATAATCTAATTTCATTGTATTTAGGGTTATAAAATATTAAGGTAAGAAAAGATGTTCTATTTATTCAATGTTAGATGTGGGGAGTGCACATGTCATGATCAAGGTATAGAATCCTATTAATTAGCTTCCACCAACCTAACCTATTTCTCTTGTTAATATACAGCTACATGTATGAGATAATAAAGGAGAATAACAAGATAACATTGAAAGATATCAAATTTGTATTTATCAAAATAGTTTTACAATAGAAAGAAGTTAGGCTTACTTATAATTTAATCTAGTTTAGAGATAAACGAGCCTAAATAATCCTAGCTAAGAAGAATTTTCATTCCTTTGCCCCTTTACTCTTATAGTTCAAGGTGTAATATATCTATTTACAACAAAATATCTATTGCTACCCATAATCCTAGTAAGAAAGCTTCTGAAGGGACTATCTTTGAGGTAGTGGTAAAGGAAGATTAATTTGAGAATTTGTAAAATGAAACACAAAAAGATAAGTTTGACACTTAATGAGTAAGCATTCAAATTAAGATAAGATATAAAAGAATTTATTTAATTTTTTATCAACTGGATTTACCCTTTTTAAGCTTAAATTCTCTTATGATACAATCCAAAACATAATCTCATTAGTAACATTATGATAATTGCATGAACACATGAATTCATTTGCACAATTCCTTAAATTCATGTATACCACATCTAATTCACATGACAAGTATAAAGGATAGAGTAAAGAAAGCAAGTAAATTATAACTCTCAACCATCCTTACTTCTTACAAGTTTATCTTTATCCCTCGAAGTTATCTTTACCTCTCACAAGTCGTTATCGGATCTAGTGTTCAAGTCACAATTGATATCAAAATGCCCCATCTCAATTTCTCAAACATTAGCACAATTCAAGTTCAATTATCACAAAATAATTCAAATCATATCACATTGCATGAGACAACACTACTACGTCTCTTTGCATGCCCCTACCCTATCCATATGTCTTCATCTAACTGCATAATGACTCTATTTTAACATCAAGGGACTCATCATATACTATTATAACATTTTTAAGGAAATTGACTATTAAAGATGCAAGGGTAATAGTCAACTATATACTTAACTCTAGGTTATTCAAGAGCAAATTCTCAAGGCATAGTTAACTATAAAGTTCTAAAGAATAACTTTTCAAGTTATAGATAACTATTGTCTTCTTGAGGTCAAATTTTTACATGATAATTGACTACATACTTAATTATGGCCTTCCAAAAGGTAACTCTTCTAGCCATAGTTGACTATTGCCTTGTTTTCTATAGATTTCCATGTGATTTTATTATTCATTTGGCACAATTTATTTCAAACTCATTTATGATACTAACAAACTCCACCAAATTGACATAGCACATTTATATCATATCATTTATATTAGATTCAACAAAAATCACAAATTAAAACTTACAATTTAACATATTTCTCAAGAAATTTAATCACTTACAAAAACCTAGTTCTTAACCAAACAATTTCAACTAAGTTTTCATATTGATCTAGAATGCCTACTAATTTTGTATAGAGGAGATACTAGTAAGAAGAATTTATGGTTTGATAGCTCTTAATCATTAAAAAAGAACAAATTTGAGATTAACAGTCAAAAATCTTTTCTTTGTAACAAGCTCATTAATCATTCTTAATCCAAGAGAAAGTGGGAGAAAACCATGGAAAAGTTGAATTTTAAGGAGCTGTATCTTAATTAGAATTAAGAGTGAAGTGGAATTTGTTGAAGACTGTTGCCTTTATTTGTTAAGGATAGGATAAGTGGAAGATGAGGAAGAAGAGGAATGGGGAAATGAGGGTTTTGGCGTGAAGGTGAGGGTTGAAATAAGAAGAAAATCAAGGGGATAAATGTTTAGGGGTATTTTAGGTAAAGTAAGCTAAATATTTTATATTCAAATACTCACTTTTAAACACATTTAGCGTTTAAATATTTTATTTCCTTTATTTTTTCTCATCCATTCCATACAAAATTCTTATTTTAGTTTCATCAAATACTTAATTACCCTTTACACAACATTTCATCTCATTTTTTTCCTTGTAGTAATTTATCTTCTTCAGACAAAGGCTTTATTTCAAATCAATTAATTAATTAATTAACTATCTACATTGACAAATTTTTAAATTTAAAGGGGTGTAACATCCTCTACTTCAAAGAAAAAATTATTTTCCCACCTATATAACATCATGCATTATTTTTTTAATAAAAAAGTATATAGGTGATCTCACATTCTTTTACTTGTATTTAAAAATGATTTTTATCCTATAAAAATTACTTTTCAATAAAATAAACTGAATTGAAATCTATCGGATATTCTCTGGACTTGGCTCACACATGATATTATAGAATTAACAAATTTTATCGGAACAAAAATTTTGAAAATATTTTTGTATATAGTCTGGCTTATTATTATTTTATTGTTATATAGTTTTAAATAAGTGACATGTAGGATCTGTTTTTGTTAAAAAATGGATAAAAAAATTAAAAACATACATTAGAGCACATGTTAACTATGTTTAAACATCATATTGTAAAATGAAATCAAGAGCAACAAAAAGAGGTTTAAGGTCGGATAAGAGATTTCCAATTTCATTAAAAGAATATAACCTATGAGGGCACAATGGTATACAAAAAAGATTCTTATTTCATAGCACATTTTTAGTTATTGTGATTAATGATTATATTTAAAAATAAGTTTTAACATAGAAGAAATTTAATTCGTACCCAATAAATGAGTTGAAGAAATTTGTATTACATTTGGAGCTTAGGAAAAGAAAGAATGGAGAAAAATAATAAGAAAGGAGAAATTGAACAATACAATAATAACAACAAAGTCTTATCCTATTAAGTGAGATCGGTTATATGGATCGCACAATACTATTGAACTATATCAGAAATTAAATTTTTAATAATATTATTTACCGAAAAATTCCTTTTTATAACTTCCTTCAATGTCCTTTTTTATCTCCTTTTACACTTTTTCACATAGCCAAAAATCATGTGATCAGCTCTTCTTACTGGTACCTCCAATGACCTTCTTTGCACATGATCAAATCACCTTAACCGATTTTCTGTTATCTTCTCCTCAATAGGTGCCACACCAATATGCCCTTATATACATTCATTTCGTATCTTATCCTTTCTTGTATGACCATATATCCATATTAACATTTTCATTTCTATTACTCCTATTTTGTGTTCTTATTGTCCCTTTAGAACTTAACATTTACTACCATAAAATATAACTGATCATATAGTAATCCAATAAAACTTCCCTTTAAGCTTAATAGGCACTTTACGATCACAAATAATTTCAGATACTTTTCCCCATTTTAACCATTCAACTTGTATTCTGTGTGTAACATCTCCATCAATTTTTCTATTGTTTTGCAAAATAAATCCCAAGTACTTAAATTTAAATATTTGTAATATGATGTGCTCCCAATTCTTATTTCCTAAGAAGGAATTTATACTATAAGAGAAATTGAATATAGAGATGATTTCCCTTCTTGTCGCTTAAATATTTAAAAAAAATCCAAAAATCTTGTAAATTAAAGGAGTAACGAGAGATTAAAAAAACAAAAAACAAAAGACTATCAAAAGGTGACAACATAACTTTCCCTTCTCTCTCATTCCCTGCCATTCTTCCACATCCAAACATAATCTTAAAAATCGGAATAGCTATCAAATGAATTTACATATGATCTTTGATAGTTGACCATAACATCGAAAGACTCGAGCAGTCAACTCCTTTTAAGGAGATAAGGTTTGGTGGATTGTTCTGTGTGAGTTAAGCATTAAGAACAGAAAAATGCTACAAGAGGAGAAATCAAGACCAACGCTTTAACTTCTAATATAGATCACAGGCCAAAGTTCCAAGATGCATCATACATTGCTCCACAAAGTTGTTAATCCAGAACAAAACACCACACTCACACAACGAAAAACACAACCATACAACTAGGATTTCATGCTCTTATTATAACACAGACAGCGCACCCTTCAGAGTCTTCTTCCATATCGGGACACCAGCATGGCCGAAACCATGCAAGACAAACCTGTGCAGAAAGACAGAAATACGCTGCAATAGACATTGAGCCAAGGATGATTTGCCTTAACTAAGGTAACATTGAGCCAAGAATGATTTGCCTTCTAACCAGATGTTGGGGCTACCCTCCACAACGAAACCCCTCACAGTAAACACCACAAAACTAACCACAGCTTCTTCATCTGGTTACAGCAAGGATTATGCTTGATACAAAAAATCAATATTTGCACCAAGCCTGTGTTGTCTCCTTGCAAATCAAATTTCAAGGTTGCAGCAGTTTCCGGCTGCTGCAACCCATTTCATGGGCACAACCATGCGATGCCCACGATCCATCATGTCTGCCAGAGAGTGGACAGATGGTCCAAGGTGGTTAACAAAGCTGTCAAGCCCTCCTCTTGAATACATGCTAGTCACTTCTGAACTTGAAATATTTGGACTGCTTCTGTTGGTCTCCTTTGATGAATTTAGAGTTGCACCCTCAGATTGTAGAACTCCAGAACTCTGAGACCCACCGGAATGCAATTGTTGTCCAACTACAGCCTCGTTCGCTTCACTTCTAGTTTTACCATTTTCTGCATTGTTCAGATTCCTAGTGTTCAGGAAACGGCCACCACATCCTCTTGGCCGCCTCATGGCATGGAGATGGCGTGATTCATGCATGTAGGGCTGTAAGACATAGACAAGACCTCGAAAGTCAGTAGTTTATTTTGTCCAACAGATTGTCACTCAACTGTGCAATGTCATCATTTAATTCAAATTGACCCCACTACATGTTCAAAATTTGCCAGGTTTACATGGTGCGGATATCAAGTGAAACTAGCATTTTGTTCTATAGTAAGGGCAGAGGAAGAAAGAAAAATGCAAAAGTAATCAAAGATACACCAGAAAAGAATGTCAGAGATTCAATTTTTTAAGAAAGGATGCAGATGTTGAAGTCTAAGATTCTGCAACTGCACAGCTCTATAAATATAAGCATTACTTTTGATCATCCTTTCAACTAAAGAATATTAAATAGCTCTTGACTTAAGCTTGGATCCATGACTACAAAAGGAATCATACCTTGCGATGCTTTGTCAATCCACTCTGAATCACAGCCTTTTCACGAGACTGGCGTCGTCTGATGATTCCATGATACTGCTTAGCATTTACATAAATCGGTCCATCATCAGATGTCATGTTGAGTGGAAGCATCATGCGGCCCTAGTTTGTGAAAGACGGTTTCATAAGAATTAGTGAAAGGGATTAACAGCATATCAGCGAATAATGAAAACTACTCATATTGTTACAATAGGATTCAAATTGACAGGATAGTGCTAATCTTACTTCTAGCTATCTTATTTTATCTGTTGTAATGTAGATATAGATAAAATTACTTTCCCATGCATGTAAGCATATTAGAAATATCATACTGTTTATATTGATTAAGAAACTTGCTATAGCAGATACAAACCGAAATTTGAGGTCCATAAGTTGAAAAGACTCCATAGAATTGATCCATGTATGGATATTTTGCACAGATCTACACATGAGAAGGATGTTAAATGTAAGAAAGTTTTGCCCAGAGGTAAAATTAGATAACATTAAAAGGGGCATCTTATGCAGAATTGTACCATAGGCTGACTAATTCTTGGCTCAAAACGACCATGTTGATCAGTAACTGAGGATTGTAGTGATATGGCTGCCTGTGGCTTTTGAGTGTCACCTGAAATTTTATGATCATTTGAAGATGAAATAAGTGAATGGTTAACCCCAGAAAGTAAGGATGCTGATTATTGCAATCATTATGACATAATTAATCCAATTTCCAAACAATATAATAAAATATTTGGGTGAAAAAAAGGTCCTCACATCTGAGATATCAACTGAGTTCCCATCATAAAACTGAAAGGATCTGAGAAGTTGACATCAGAGAGATAAGCTATCAAATAATTCCGAGCCATCTAGAGATTTGACAAAAAGACCATTGTCTGCTTTATATTTGGTCTTTTACAAACTATTTCGCAGCTATGCAAATTTTTTGGTAATCACTTTCTCAGAAGGCCATAGTAATTTAAGTGCATGAAGAGTGAGTAAAGCATTCTGTGATCAGTGATTGGGATTGTGGCTTCCTAAGTCAATCTAAACCAACAAATGAAGGAATATAAATAGGTAAACAACATACTTTACATAACTTATGGTTTATTTGGAAGTAAAAGAAATGAAGGGAAAGGAAAGAGCATGGATGATTATCTTTCCATTTTTAGTATTATTTTTGTCTGGAGGATAATCCACATTTTCTTTCATTTCCATCCATTCTCTTTCATTCAAACAGATCATTACAGTCTACCTGGAATTTTAGATGCAGGGAACATGAAGGGGAAGAGGAAAAAAGGGGGCCAAATTTCATATGTTTATTTAACTATCAAAATTTAATGAAGTTAGCCCTTCATCTCTTTCGTCCCCTCCTTCCCTATACTCCCAAACAAACCATTGCTATCTTGTTAGTCAGTTTATTTTCTTCAATATCTAGTTTAACTCATTTTCGCGTCATTTTATGTCTTAATCCCCACTAGTTAAAGATTAATTGCACATTCAACAACTCATTTCACAGCAGGCATAAAGATACCCCAGCTGGCATTCTAAGTAATACATTTTGCATCCGTTGTTATCTTTGAGTTTTTGTTAATAATACGTTTGGGAGTTAAAAAGGGGAGCAGAAGGGAAGGAAAGACAAAAAGAGAAAATGAAACAGCAAGGATAAGAAGGAGGATGTATGATTAAGAGAGGACTCCCCTTCCCCTAATTTGAATGTTTAAAAAATTCTTAAATCTCAAAAATTGGAGAAACACAATATAATGATTAGCGGAGGGTGTTGGAGGACTTTGGAGGAGCAATTATAAAATCACTGTTCTTCCCTTAATCTAAACTCCCAAACAAAGAGAAGCTTATGATATTAATGTTATCGGTCCTAATCCAAATCCATCTATGCGTGTTAAATAACCTATCATTCCTTTTATTAAAAAGAAGGGGGCGGGGGGAGGGGGACCTCCCCTTCAGATTTTGGTACAAAGACAAGTGCCTAAATAAATAGAAACTCAAGATCTTCCAAAAAAGGGGAGACCACCTGAGAAAATAGTGAATTGAGTGGCATGTCCTTTATCCAATAGTTGTTCAGCTCCACTCCCAGCTGCTTGTTTAGTGGCAGAAAGTTGGTCTACATAGCTGGGAATCTCTAATGAGAAGGGCTTTGTTTGGCCACAAGATTCCCCATAAGTTGGTTGAGATCCAAAGGCACTCCACCAGGGGGCTGAAGATACAGAAGATGACAGCTGCCCAACAGAGTTATGGACAATTCCTTCATTTTCTTTCAAGTAAACAGCTTGCATGGTCATATATACCCTCCAAATTACTCTTAAGTTGATCTTGTTTATTTAAACTACTTCCTGCAATCAAAGATTAAAATTTAATTACCACAAGTATCCGTATTCATCTTGAAGACCCGTTTTGAAAAATAGAAGGTCAGGAGACAGAAATTATCTCAGTTAAAATACAATTAAAAAGTGGAAACAAAAAGGATGGGAACTTTAGATAATAAAGAAAAATCTGCTATACCTGGATTTTATCTAGTCTTCAACTGGCTGAAATTACTTAGTCTTCAACTGAGGCTGAATTGCAGAAATACATCAGAAGAGGAACCGATGATTCCCAGATTACCCGTCTAAGACAGTATTAATTTCAGAAAGCCAAAGCAAAAATAATACAAAACTTTACAAAAAATCAAAATGGGGAAAATTGTGAAAATAATTAAAACCAAGAAAAGAACAAGCCCACAAGCCAGCAATTACAACAGCAAAACAGGAAATTTTTCAAGAAATGAACTTAAAACATAACCCAAGTAGAACAACCCCAGATATTATCACATCTGCAAAAATATACACTTAGAATAAAAACCCAAGAAATGAAAGAAAAATACAGAGCAGAAAGTCAAGCTGATAGATTTAGTGGATAAGACCCACGAAGTTATAAGGAGAAAGGAGGAAGAAGGGAAATAGAAAGCACACACATCTGAGTAAGAAGCAGCATCGAAGTGAACGCAGAAGCAGAGCAGCCCCGTTAGATTGGAGGTATGTCGGTACAATATGGAGCACAAGCAGACACAGAATGAGAAGAAAGTGAGAGAAGCTAGAAGAGGGAAAGGGAGAGTGAAAGTGGGGAAGACGGCCGATAATAAATGGGTACAAGTGTAAAGGAAACTCTACGCCTATCAACCAATCAACTTTGCCTTTAATGCAGCGAACTTTTGCACTGCGTCCCCCTATTATTTTGGCCGAATTGGGGACGGAAAATCTTTGAGAAGCGGAAAATATAGGCACTTACAAATAGAAGTCCGTTACTTGTGAGTTGGGAAACAACTGTGGTTCAACAATGAAAAAAGTGGTGTAAATTTTTATCAGCAGATTTATAATTCAAATTTGTTTAAAATTATTTTAAAAATAATTCTTCTATTTTTTAATTTATATCTCATCTGTAAATTAAATAATATAAATTTACATCAAATTAAAAGTGGTACATGAGGATCCCTATGAATTATGCTGGTTTCATAGTTCTTATTCGGATAATTGGCTCATAATAATATAGGTAAAGAAACTTCAAATGATGTGAGATTCACCTGCCTGTATTTTTTTAAAATTATATTTTATCTTACATAAATTTTTCCTAATTTATTTAAATTTTTAAGTATTAAAATTTGTTGGTATGTATTTTTATTGTTAATATTCTATGTATCTAAATTTTTTACCAAAATTTTAACGGCAGTCATACATGCAACACGCATAATTTCTATTATTTTTAATTTTTTAAAAATTAAACCTAATTTAAAACCCACTTTTAGAAACAAGTACCAAAAAAGATCCTGACCTTCATTGCAGATTTGCTGAAACAATATTATTTGTGCTCTGCGTATAAATTATTTTTATGTTGAATTTTAAATTAGGTTTAATTATTCAAGAATTGGGTACAAACGAGACCACATACTTTCCACATTTTTATTCCGTTAAAAATTGAATGAAAAATTTTAGGTAGATAAATTGTTGCTGCTGTTAAAAATACAGGTGGACAAATCTTAACATTAAAAATATAAGTGAATTAAATCTAAATGCAATTACATGTAAATAAAGTATAATTTATTTTATTTTTTATGATAGAAAAAATGCCAAACTATTTAACACTCACCCAACATCTTAAGTTTGAATCTAAAATATTAAAAAAAATGGGAAAATCACATATCATTGTAAAAGTATAATTTATTTTAAGATAGTAGAAGTAATTAAATTATTAAATATATATATATAAAATTCTGTAATTGAATTTAGAATACAGAAAAAGGCAAAGCCTTTAAATAATATAATATATCATTTAAACTAAATATTCTAGCAAAATTATGATTTCTTTCACAACTAATAGTGAATATTTTACTTGCATTTGCATTCAGGCATTGTTTTATATTATTTTTTTACACTTGTACATGTAATGTGATAAAGTTAAATCGGTTTTACCTTTATGAAATAATTTTAACTCAAATCCTACGATGCATAGAAAAAATAATATACGCAAGTAACTACCATTCTTTTTCTGTCTATGTACATTTTATAATGTTTACACTTTTGGTTGGTCTCTCCATATATGTAAGGTTTATCATTGATGTCAAGTGAGGATATGAGGCTGCAAAGTGGCTGTTGAGGGGGGGAAGGTGGCCAAACTCGAGCCATCTATTTGGGGAAAAAAGTATCTTAACTGTTTGGTAGTTTGGCTTTGGCCATTGTGCTCTTGTTGGGTAAGTTTTGAATATTGAAGAGGAGGTCCCAGGTTGTTGCATTCTTGGAAATACTTGTTTTATGATGACAGTGGGTTGGCTTATGAGGAGTGGATAAGATTGCCCACTTTCTTTATTCTTCTTCTGGTTTTTACCCCTAAAAAATTTGGTTTTATATCTGCAAAAAATCCACCAGATCTCCTATTTCGTTTTTTTTTTAAATTACTAAATGCTTGATTATATACCTTGGTACCTTCGTCGATACAGTGACATTGAAATGGTGATATTTAATGTTATCCGTGATAGAATTTAAATTTAAATTTTATCAGTACCGTTATATATATTAAAAGTAAAATTCAAAGTTGGAATTTACATGTAAATAGAAGATTGTTAATTGAATATAGAATAGTGGAATAAATTTATAAAATTCAATTCAATTAATATAAAAGAATTGAAGTTCAATTTTAAATCTCATATTTGATACATATAATATCCTTAAAAGTTATATATATATATATATATATATATATATATATATATATATATATATTAAATTATTAGTTATTTTTATTACAAAAAATATTATATATATTTCTTTAGCCTTTTTTGTCGCTTGAAAATAGACTTAAATAATCAATTATTTTAAGTTTTTCTTCCACTTTAGTAATACAATAAGATTTAATATTTTTTATGATTTTCCTTCATTCACATTTTAAGTTGGATATTGAATTGTTTGCCACTCTTATTATATAAAAAAATATTTTTCATATACATCTCTTGAGCCTCTTTTCCTTTGTCCTTTGAAACTAAATTTACATGGCCAATAATCCTACCATTCATTTCATATCAGGCTTAGGCATGGAAACGCCCCTAGGAAATCGGACTGGTTCAAGGCTTGCGCCAACCGAGTTCATTTAAATCTAATTTGCTAAAATTTGTATTTTAAGCAAATTTAACTTAATTAGTTTGGTCAACAAGACTTGCGCACTTTATTTTATAAACAGATTTGATTCACAGATCAGCTTGCAACTAGCACAAATTTAATCCATACGAATTAGACCTATTTTTGCACAAATTTATTTTTAATAAATTTGATTTTTAAAAAATTTATGAATCAAACCCTTAATTGTATGTGCACATAAGAAGTCTAAGAATAGCTAAAAAAAGGGGATTGTGTTTAAAAAATAGAAGGTCACATTAATAATTAATTACACCAATTGCATGTCTAAATTACTTGTGGTTTTTATCATATAATAATAATATGGATCAAAATATTTTATGTTAAATTTATTCCTATAAAATATAAAATTATTTAGTTTTATTTTTTTATTAATATTTATAAGAATATTAATTTTTTAATATTAATATTTAAAAATAAAATTGAAAATAAATTTAACATAAAATATTTTAAAATAAAAATGAAAAAAAATAAATTTTACCGAATCGAAAAAGAGGTATTTGCAAGCGTCCAAACGTCAAGAAATTAGTAGTTTACTGTTTCTCATTTCAGCTCCGCCGTTAACGTACATTTCATCACTATGGCACCCAAATTTGAGGCATATAATTGCATTACTCAGGGAGACTGCAATTATTGGTAGAAGGCAAATCGGAAAGCTATTGTTAAGCTTTAACTTATGAAACTTAGTGTGGCTGCTAGTTATGTCTCTGTCAGGCGATCATTCTAGTAGTTTTTAATAGTAATTAAATATAATTAACCACTTGAATTGGAACCCATAATAAGTTACAAGTCAATCTTCTTCTTCTTCTTTTTTAGCCTAAAGCCTAAGAATAGAATATATTGTTCCATTTTAAAGTTTGTATACGTTAACTATTGATCTTTCTGAGTATTTATAATAGAACTTAAAGAGTGTTTAATCTCTTAAAAGTTAACGGTAAAATTTATACTTATGATATAAATAATTAAAATCAACAAATTTTATTAGTTAGATCAGACTAAGTAGATATCAAAATCAATCTTTGAACCTTTCAAATATAGTAAATTCAGGCTTAAATATAAATGTTGCCTCTTCAAAATATAAATTATATAATTTTAATTCTTAACTTAAAATGATTTATTTTAATTTTTTAAATATTTAATGGGTGCAATTTTAATTTTTTTTATTTGATTTTGATGGACTTTTTCAACTTTTATCAATTTTATTTAATTTCCAAGTACTTATTGCATAATTTCTCAGACAAGTATTTTCTGAAATTTAGAAAACAATTCTAGAAAAAAAATTCAATCTATCGAATTTTTTGAAGATTTTAAATTTTTATGAAAAAATTAATACTTATATAAAAATCATTTCAAATTTAAACTTCACAATTAAAATAAATTATTTAGAGGGTACATAATCGCATCTAAGCATATAAAAATGCTCCAGCTTATGTTTGAATTGCTTTGAGGCCGGCACTAGGCCTTTATGTGATGGGAATGAACATTGAAGAAACCAACAAATGCTTGATGGGACTTCGGAGCCTACGAGACATTGGAATTCGTTTAGTCATAGCCATGTCTTCACTACACAAGTTTGGGCTTCACCATATTTACAAGCTGGCTATTTATTTTTAAGATTATACTGGTGCCTAAGGGGGCAAAAAAATAAAAAATGAAAAATGAAAGCAACGATGTTGTAATATTGATAAAATTAGATTTTATGATTTATTAAACTCTACCAATTACTAAAATTTGTTATCTTTAATCATCCGAAATTGAATTCTACTATCAACAATATTTTGAGAGTATCCATCCTTAAGTATTTTGTAATTATTGTAAGTTAGAGATCAAATTTTAGATCTAATAAAATGTATAAAACTTTTAATGAATATTAAATATTATTTGAATTAAATATTCTCAACAGTAGCATTTTCTATTTTTAAAATACAGCAACTTATTATATTTTAATTTCCCTTACCAAATAAAATATTTTTTTGATAAGTCATCATTTTTTTTCAAACCATAATATGGCTAGAAAGTTTAATTATTCCCACTAAGACTATTCAAATTTTACTTGGCAAGAAATGTAGACTTTGTGCTTCATCGATCTTCTTTTGGATAGGACCTTCCCACCTTTGCCGCTTCAATCATCCTGCTTTATTACTCTTCTCCCTCCTTTTTCCATTATGGACCTTCCGTACCTAATTATATCTATTACATATGCAAAACATAAAGGTTAGATTACATTCATCTTTATTGAAGTTTAATAATGTAATTATGTTCATATTTTTTTATGTTTAGAAATATATATTAATATCTTTTTTATATAAATTCACATTCTTTACTTTCATTTTAAATATACACTCATTTTTTCTATTTAAAAAAATAAAAATAAACATAAATATAATTAGATTAAATTTTAGAAAAAGTGGGTATAATTTACCTAACATAAATTGTTTGTCAATAACTATAAAGAAGCAAAATAAACAAGGTGCAGTTACTGTGGTGCAAAAATAAAAAGAGAGAAAAAACTAGGAAGCACTATAGTAACATCAATTTGTTGGATTTATTACCATCAAGTTAATTGGTTTAATAATATTAGATCATTAATTCATTATAGAAATTACATGAAATTACATGTTTAATGTATCATAGTGTTAATTTATAATCAATAAAAACTTGTAAAATTTTTAGAATCGCTAACACTTTCGTAAGAATTTAATATAAGAAGATATTAATTTTATCCTTGTCCTCTCTTTTTCCTTGGAAAAAAGATGCTGGTTTTGCCAAAGTATTTTTCCCCCCACGCTGCACAGCCATTATAATTTGTTGGCAGAACTTAGTGCCATTATAATCTTTCCCTGCTAATTAAGATATTGACTTCTAAGATTACCCATTGTGAGTAAAAAGAAAAGTATCTGTCTGTCACTATAAATGCTCCTCTACTTTCTTTCTTTTGTTTCTTTTTTCTGATTGCTGTATTAGATAAGTATGAACTTGGAATCATGCTTTAGATATACTAATAAAATATCACTCCTTTGACAAAAACATATAGGCCAATTCTATTCGTTCATTGGAATTATGTTGACATATATATTTCTATCATAACTTTTTGAAGTATAATATAATTGAGTTTTCAAAGTAATATTGAATATTCGAGACACAAGAATCCTATATCTTTAATTTGATTTACAAAACCTATTGTTTTGATTAGTAAAACCCTAATACGATCTAGATACTTCTAAATGAAATTTTCTTAATATGTCTAGACCTAATTTACATTTACCCCAGCGACTCAAAATATCATCACGTATTTCATTTCTGTATATGTGCAACATAAAAGCTAATACTAAAAAACAAATTATACACCAATATTCATGTATCAAAAGCCCCATTTCTTAAATTCAAGTAACATTTAATATTTTTCAAAAATTTTATATCTTTTTTATATTTAAGATTTGATTTTTAATTTTTTATATGTTTACTTAGTGATTTAATTATTTTTATTATTTAGAAAAAAGCCTCTCCTCTTCCTCACTTTATATATATATATATATATATTGGAGGTATACAAAAAGGAAGGGTGTAATTGCAGTGCTTACATGGAATATTTTCTTCCTAATTTCCAATGAATAAAAAGGGTCAATTCTTGTTTTATCCAAAAAAATTTGGTAAAGGGCAGGCAGAATCCTAGGACATCCATATATAGTTTTCTGATGGAATTTTTAGCTCTTGTAAACTTTTTATGGTCTTTAATTAATTTGTCGCATTAATTAACTTCATTTCATATTTTGTCCGATCTTCATGGGGTAGTTAAGGCTTTAATTGGATTAAACTGATATATGCAAAAGATAAGACAAGCTCCGTTGTCTTTCTCGTTAAGCAAGCGGTGGAGGGCTTTGAATCTTATGTAAAACCAAAAATAATAAGTGGATCTTTTCATTTTTGCCTGCGTTTTATGCCATGTATAGTCCAGCATAAGGCATTGAAAAAGTGGATAAATTTGGATAACTAAGCCATTTGTTCTTGATTTCTACTTTAAATTTGTTGCTGACGACGAGGACAACCTCGTATAACCTACCTTGTATCAATTTTATACATGTATACCTAAGCTAGGAAACCCTAATTGCAATCACTCTGTGAAAATTAAAGATTTATGAAAAAAAAATAATTGCGAGCATAATTATATATATTATGAGAAATTACCGGTAATAAAAAAATAATTGTTTAAATTCCCATCAATACTAATTTTTTACTGACTTTTAAGTTAATTTCTACCGACAATTTCAATATTATACTAACATCCTTTTCGATTGAATTGGAGAAATCACCCCTTCCTACTATTTTTCCTTACAAAAAGAAAATTATGATAAAAATATAATTATAATATTTTCTACTGTTACAATTAGAGCCAAGCTAATCCACCATAAGATACAATTTATATTTTTTATACATTAAACAATGAAAGAATTTAAATCTTAGACCTTTTATATATTATTCACACTCTCCTTGGTGATTTAATATGACTTATAATTTAAATCTTTGATCAATACATAATTTTTTATAAAACAAGAGCTAAAATTAAAGAGTGGGAGGAAGAAAAGCTAGTGTGTATGCCTATATATTGTACTCTCCCGTTGTCGGTAGGAAAAAAAATGGAATTAATTGAGCTAGAAAATAATAAAAAATTTTCTGGTAGTGGAAACAATTGATTGTACAAATGGGCCAACCTTAATAATAATAATACATGAAGTGCAAACCGCTCCGATGGGTGGCTTCCATTGATGTGAAAGGGAAGTAGTAGGCAGAACATCATTGTTAGTCATCTTAAGCTATGATTTAGCATAGCAAAACAGTGCTGCTTCATAAGTCAATGATTTAGTTGAATTTATTTTGACCTTTATATTCAGGGTGGTTCTCAGGTGCTAACGTAGGGAGTATAAGTATGATTTCTACAGTTTTTAAATAATTTTTTTTATAAAATTTTACAATTATTTTATATAATTTCAAAAAAATTTATACTAAAACTATCACTATTTATATTGCAAGATTTTATAAAAAAAATTATGAGTTTTATAAAAAAATCACAATTATCACTATTTATATTGCAAGATTTTATTAAAAACATTATGAGTTCTATAAAAAAATTCACAAAATTTATAATAGAGTGTATGTATATTACCTCAAATTGAAATAGTATAGAATGGAAGAATTACCCTCATATTTAATTCGTACAAATAATGGGCCATTTTTATTAATTGAAGTCTCTGTCCATTATATTCAAGATAGATTTCATTTCATTCGGCAGATTGGTTTGATTACCGAGCTAAAAAAGGATCAGTTGCAAAATTTAGATAGTTTTAAATTACACTACATAATTAAAGCAATTGCAATTATGATTGATATAATTTAACATTACATCTTTACATGTTACAAATGATCCTATTTTCATTTTTTTTAATCTAATTCATTGGTAACGTTTTAAGTTCGAACTTAGAGTTTTACAAGATGATAAATTTTAAAATAATATTAGTTTCTTGGCCTATACTACTGCATCACTATGAGTAGTGATTTCTTTTTTTTTTCCATACTTTTTCTTTAATGTAATTCTATGAAGAGTCCAATTTCTTATTAGATTGATTGTTTTTATTATCAAATTATTTTTTTTAAATCTAAAGAAAATGAGTCAAATAAAATACAAATTTTCATTTAAAAAAGGCATTCCAATAAATTACCTTTTTCTCACAGTACGATGGGTACTTAAGTAAACAAAGATTCAACAATGATAGAATAGAAACGGAGAGATATATAAATCTAAAATTTTGAAATCAAATTAAGGTGTGTAATAAGATAAAAATTTTAAATAATATTATATACTATTTTAGTTAAAAATTCTAGAGACATTCATTGTATTTATATTGCATGTACTACATTAATTAAAAGGTATATTATATCATTTTTAGTTGTACGTTAATTATTATTTTTCTTATATATAATTATGGAGTAATGCTAAACTCCTTCTTCTTTGCTGCCCTCTCATTTTCCGATTCAGATAATAGGGGGAGAAGGGCCTTCTGCGTTCATATAAGAGGAAAAGAAAAAGGAAAAAAGAGACGTTTTGGACGCCAAAAAGTGAATTTAATTAATCTATTTTTTAATATAAAAAAAGAGTACGATGAAAATGAGAAAGAGAAAATGCAAGTTGCATAACTTGCATTATCCGTAGTCCTTTTATATTTGCACATAAAATAAGACAGTGAATGCAACAAAAAGTTTCTCCCTCCTCGGAGGCATTACAATGCAGAAAATTCAAAGTACGACAGATGGCAGAAATGAGGATGTGGAAACCTATCAACTCTGTTGGGACCATTATTTCCCGGAACGTGGCTGAGACCAGAAATCAAAGTCTGAAATTTCAAACCCTACCGGCCACAGGTAGTCCACTCCTGCCGTGACCATCCCTCACATGATGTTCCATTTTCTGCTTAACAAACTTTTCTGGGACAAATATGATGTTAACATTTGAAATTCGATAATGTTTCTAAATTAGGAGTGCAAGTAAGATTCTTTCTTCCCTAAAATTACAATTTTACATGATATAATTATCCAATTTTGTTTTGCGTAGAAAAAAAAGAAGTGTAAAAGTAATTTAAAAATAAAAATATTTATTTCTGTAAAATAATTGTAGGAAGAATGCAATTATTGAAGAATTTAACATTTTTATCATTTAATTATTTTTAATTTTAAATGAATAAATAAAAAAATTAAGACAAGGATGTAATGCAAAAATTAAAATACATAAAAAAGTCTGATATCACCGTAGTGTCAATTTCCTCTAATCACACAATAAAAAAAAAAAAAAAGAAACTGGATGCAACTAAAAATTTCATCCTTCACGGAGACATTCCAGAGCAAAAATGAGGATGGGGAAAGCTATCAACTCAGTTGGGATAGCTACTTTTAGAAATGATAGTCTCAAATTTCAAACCCTTCTGGGTACGGATATTCCATGTTCTGCTTAACAAACGGCTTAAGCATTTTATTTTTTCTCGTTTCTTTCAAAATGCAGTTTCTAAAACAGTACATATAGTTTGGTACGAATTTGCATCCCTCTATTTTCTGAGAAATCAATAGGTGAAGTAAATTCTCGAGAAAGATAAATATAAAATTTTTATTTAAAGTTATGAGTCTTAATAGAGAAGTATTAAATTTAAATAAAATTTATATCTTTATTTTTTTTAAATTTACAAAAAAATTAACGAAGACCCAATCCATATTTATTATCAGCTGCTCCAAACAAACATGGATTTCTCACCCCACACCTCAAGTCTCTCTTCATCTCCCCCTCCCTCTCAGTGTTTTAATTTTTGAGAGTTTTGATGCTTAAATGAAAAACAGAGTAAGCACACGTTCCTGATTCTCTCGAATATAATTTATATCAATTTTGTCATTGTCAATTTTTTTTATTTTTATTCTGCACTTTTTTAAATTTATTTAATTTCAACCTTAAAAAATAACTTTCTCAATTTCGTCTCTTACTTATTGAAATTTGTTCAATTTAGTCCCTCATTATCAATTGATGTGCACATTAACGGAAGGGGTAAAACTAGATAAATTAAATAAGTGAAACATAAAATTAAAAAAAAATTGAATGATGAAATTGAATAAATTTGAATAGTTGAGTGGTAAAATTAAAAAAATATATTTCTGCAAAATTGAGACAAAATGAGTTTTGTAGAAATAAAAAAGAATATTTACTTTAAAAAGTATATGGTTTGAAATTGCATTTGCAATTATGTTTAGAAAAAATAATTTTGAGAAAATTTGGTTAATATAATTGTTGTAATACAAAGTTATAATGAATTATGATTATAAAATCTGATCCAATTACATGATTGTAATTACACACTAAAATTTAAAATAATAAATCTAAAATTTTAATTAAAAATAAAAATAAATTAGATCATTCGTTACAACTTTAGAATATTAAAGACATAAGCTGACTTTTTTTTAATTAAGTAAACTACCTAAACATATTGCTTAATTTTAAATAGACTTAACTTACTTGATTTTAAATTTAGTTTGTTAGTTTATTAAATTACTTTATTTAATTAATATATCACTTTAATCTAATACTCTTAAATTGATTGATGTATATAAATTATTGTTACCACTTTTTTTTCATTAACCAAATTATTAATCTTCTCAAATTTTTTGAGTTTGTGAGTATGATAAATTTATATTATTATGTCATTTAGGCATTTTGATTTTATATAAATATGATTAGAGTTTATTATGTTAAATTGTTAAGAATTTTATTTAGTAAAATTAGAGACTAAATTTTATCCAACGCATTATTTATTTTAAAAAAATTATTATTTTTTAAAAAGATGATGATGATGACTATTATTATCTAGAGACTTGTTAACAATTTAAAATGCCTTTATTTATAAGCTCATCATTCTCTTTTTTTGATTTCAATAGTCAAGAGGAATGATAATGGAAAGTAAAATTCTCATACTCATCCCAATTTTAAAATATTTTATCCTTCTCTATCTTCATACCCAAATAGATAAACTCTTCAATACTCATCCCCATTGTCATCAAGTATTTAAATTCCTTTACTCATCTACATTTATTTATTTTATTTAAATAATACATATTTATCTGTATCCTATTATAAACTTTTAATAAAAATTTATGATATTCAATTATTTTTATCCAATTATCATTTACTTATATTTTATTATATTTATCATATTTATCTATGTGTCTTTTTAATAAAATAATAGTTAGTTGAGAATAATATTAATACTAATACATTAGGGAATAACATGAATTTTTTTATTAAAATTTATCTTAAAAAATTTTATATTTAAATTAAATGATTACATACATAATTTTAATTTTTCTTTTTATTATGCTATCAAATTTATATATAAATATATATTATATAATATGGGTATGAGGATTGAATGATGTAGTCTTCATTTCTATATCTATACATAATTGTCACAAAAATTTTAATTTTCATATTTATATTTTTTTATAATTATAGAAGTGGTTAAACCATTAAATACATATACACGAGAATGATGTAGTCTTCATTTCTATATCTATACATGATAAAATTATCACAAAAATTTTAATTTTCAAATTTATATTTTTTTATAATTATAGAAGTGATTAAACCATTAAATACATATACGTAAGAACTAAATATCAAATCCTGAATATAATAGAAGATACATAGCCGTGACATTAGATGTCACTTGAATAAAAATTGAAGATATTAAGTAGGTGTGAATTAAATTGTTCCTAATATTTAGGTTTAAATAACCAACAAATTAAATTAAATCTCTAAAATTTTATAAATAGCTAACGGCCAAACTAAAATTTTGGCCCATAATCAATCATAGATAAGGCTGAAACCAAAAAAATTTAATATAAACTTAACCTATTTATTATTGTCTAATTTGGCGGGACACATTTCCACTCCAAATTCAAGCAACTACAGTCAAACTGTGATGTAGCGGCCAGAATATTGTTTGTTCGGATGTAAAATTTTAGGTTCAATTTCACATTTGTTGGGGCTTGGGGCCAAACCTACATATGCCTAACTGTCTGTAATATTACAATCACTGTGTTTTATTATACGGTTTTAAATTGCCGCGTATGATCGTAGTACATGTGGTTAGATTTTCAGATTATAATTTTTTATAATTTTGTTTCATATAAATTTTTTTTAAGAAAATGTTAACTTCAAAAGAGTTAATAATTATCTTTTTAATGATTATTAATTTATTGTACATTATTGTGTAGTTTTACTTTGCTATTAAATTGCTAAATCAAGCTAAAGGGTTGAATATTCGTAAAAACTTAGAATTAATCTACTGTGTTGGATAGTAGTTGATAGAAATCTTATGATTCAAGAAACTATTTTTAAACTCAATTTTTGTTAGAATTATGTTTGAGATATTTTTACATAAATGTTTTCAAAATTATCCTTATGAAAACTTGATCAAAATCATAAAGAAGGGATTAAAATTGAAAAAATTAAGGTTAGCTGTATGTTATATTAAATTTCCACTTGAAAAGAAGAAAATCTAAACTAATAGTTGACTATCAAGGATCCAGTGATTGACCATTAACCTCTATCCTTTGCTCCCAATGAAAATTAGGCTAAGAATAAATTGTTTTAACTTTAACAGTTAGATGTTAATTTTGAGTTCCCTTTAAGAGTTTATGAGTAAGAACAATAGTTAATTGTTAATATTATAATAATCAATTATCATGGTCCAAATTTAAAATTTTATAATGTGCAATGGCTATTTTTTATTAAGCTTACCTCAAATAACCCTCAAACGGTAATACTCTGCCTTCCATGCATATATAAGTGTGTTTTGACTTGAAACATACTAGACTTTTTCATTTTCTTATGAAAAACCTTTTGGAAAACACATTCTCTTGAACTTTCGTGATTTTTCTTCATCTCTACTAAGATTTTTATTGTGTAATCTAGCTATTGAGAGTTGCGAACTTAATTTTTTTTTGTATTCAAATCATCTTTCTTTTATTGATAGGGTCCAAAAGTGAGGAATTTTTTAGATAGAAAGAGCTTTGAGTGAGAGAACCTAAAGAGATCATCTTGTATTCAAAGACATGTTTGTAAGAAATTTTTTCAAGTGCCCGATTTAAAATTAAAGGAATAATGGATTAATAAAATCCTAGTTCAATCAACCTGATAGTGGATGTAATATTTGGAATGTTGAATCTTTAAAGTTGAATTGTTATAAATCTTGCATTTGATTTTCTCTAAACTTATCTTTTTTGATTTTAGCACTTTATCTTGAAGTATGCATGGACATAATTATAATTAATTGTGTTGGTGATGATGAATGTTGAAGTTATGAAGTTTAAATTGCTTGAAATTTATTGTAAACTATTCGATTAGAGTTTCCAATACATTTGATATTTAAAAGGATTTTGAAAAATTAATTTATTTCAAAGAGGTTAATAAAATTCTAAAATCCAATTCACCTCTTCTTAAATGGAATCTTTGGAAAAGAATATAAAGATAACTAACATAAGTTATCTTTCATAAATTTAATCATAAAAATATACTTTTTTATATAAAATATTCAATTTAAATTATAATCAACATAAAAAATAAATAAATTATTATTCTATTAAAATATTAATAGTTTAAAAATAAATTCACTCCATTGATCATGAATTAACACTTTTTTATGTTAAATTTATGATTTGTATCAATTATACTTTATAATATCTGTCTAGAATTATTAATTGTAATTATAATTAAAAGCATAATTTTTAAAATTAGACTAGTCATTAAATCAAATCAAATATTAATTCACTAGTTTATTAGTTCAATTATTAGTTTACTGGTCAAACTGATTTTAATTTTAAAAATATAAATTATATATGTACTAATGAATATATTTAAATTAATAAAATACAAGTAATATAATAATAATTTATATTAAAAATAATTAAAAATATAAATTCAAATGATATAAAATTATAAAGATTTTACATCTTAATTATTATAAAATTATAAAAATTTTATTTTTAAAAATTGAAAAATCAATCTAATTCATAGTTTTTGATTGGTTAACACTGATTCTGATTGATTTTTATTGATTTACATGTATTTTCAATGCAAAGATTATAACTAGATTTACTTCTCAACCAATTCATCAGTTTCTTGTAGGGGTAACAATTCAGGTTAACAGATCGGATTCGTATTATATGAAAGTATAGTTTCAATCTATTTATATTGAAGTCGAATACTACTCATTTATTATAATGGATCAACCCGATCTACGTAATTCGAAATATTCATAATATACTTATATAGCAGTAACACATCTCGTTTAATTTGATCCGAACTTATTTATATTATTTTTTATTTTATAAAAATTAATAATTAATAAATTTATATATTATATAATTTATTATTACACGTTATACGGATTGGGTTGATCTCAATTAATAATTTATATAATTTAAATGTATTATATAGATTGACTTGAAGTTAATATGAAAAATTTTCAAGTCAAAGGAATCGATTCATTTATAATTCAAATTCGATTAAGTTTAATCCAAATCTGTATAATACATATCGTAATTGCCACTCCTAATTCCCCAGTTCAGTTGGCTGATTTGAACCAATTTTCAAGATTATGGTTAAAAGTGTAATTTAAAATTACCGTTTATTGATTTTATTAATACAATATAATATAATTGTTATTCTGAAAGAGCGTTACCATCTTAAGCGTCGGGGTGGTGAATTGGCCGCGAGGAGATGCAAGGGACAGAGGGCACATCCACGCGGAAATCTAGCATAAGGGCACGTAGTACAAGGAGGGCCGTGTTTGTATTTTTGCTGGATTTGGATATGAAAATGCGCGAAGTAAATTTCTAAGGGAAATAAATATAAATATTTTGTTTAAAATTGTGATTTTTACTAAAAACATGATAAATTTTAAAAATAAAAAATAAAAAAATAATAGAAGTCAAAAACAAAAATCCAAATCCCGTGGATGGACTTGCAGTACACATCACACATGCGGCCAACTTTTCCTACTCCTCCACTAAGGTTCTTGCGGATATATGTATATTTCAACACCTTTTTTCTTGCCTTTATCTACCGAAAATTTTAAAAAAGAAAGTGAAAAAAGACAAGAGCAGCCTGCATGATCCACTCAGAAAGTGATCACCTCCATTGCTAAAAAATTTGGCTTGCATCAACCGATGGGCCCGTTCAAGTGGACATCTTTATTTCTATTTATTTACTCAAAAGTCATCATTTACTGTGCATCATTAATATATTAACATATTATTAAATTTATTCATTATTATATCATTATAACATATTATGGGAGATTATTAATTTTATGTACTATTAAATTTAATGGCATATCAATACATTATTCAATTAAATAGTGCACGATAAATTCTTCCTACCTCTAATATTAATATCATACGTTGGCATTCTTTTATATTCCAAAGCTAACCATTTTTTAAGACTTTGGACAAATATGAACAAATTTTGAACACGTTGAAACTGTTGTTTGTATGTACTTATGGACCGGGATTATCTAAAATATTTTTTGTACTCTAGAAGTATTACAGTCATTAATTTTGAAATTAATAATTTATAATTTTTTAAATAAAAAAATTATGAACCATTAATTTTGAAATCAATGATTATAATGCCGCACTTTTTTTATTAAAATATTTTTAGCACTTTAAAAAATCCTAATCCATGTGCATACATAAAAAATTTTGCGCGATGTAAATAATTTCAGCATTAGTTTCCTAGCAACATGCAAGTAGTATATCACCCTAGCTAAGATAGAATTAATTACCAGGGCCAACAAGGTGGCGTATGTCATTTACTTATGGTCATTAAAACTGCGAGGGAAGGGGACGGAATTTCTGATTCAAGCTGAACGGATTTCTCCCTAAGTTTGAAATTGGTTTGTGTCGTTATTTTTGTGAATTGTCTGTGTTTGATTTTTGTTTGCAACTTGCAAGTAAGGGCTCTTTTTGGAATCAAATTTTAAAAAAATCTAATTTATTTCAATAAAAATAATTTTAATATATTTTTAAATGAATTTTTTTATTTAGAACTTATTAAAAATACATATAATTTAATTAAAAAAATAAATTTTAATGATATCTGATGAATAATTTCTGATAAGACCAAACTATCCCTGATATCCTTATTATATGACCATTATACCTCAGGTAATTCACACACTCTAGATACTGATTTCTACGCAAGATATGTCTTCCAACTTTACTTGCATATTACTTTCATTATTTTCTCCTAATTCTCTCACTAATTCAAGTACCAAAGAAGTTTCGGCAAACCCTTGTCCGCCGCCTCCGGATTATGCTTTTTATTTTGCATGAACACTAAAAAGGGAGGAAATGCGATGATAAATATAATAATAGAAAGAGAATAAATTTTTTGTATAATATATATTCTAAATTAAATAAAATAAATTTTATTAAAATTTTTGATAAATTCAATTAATTTTATAATGATACAAATAAAATTAAAATAAGAATTGTAAGTGAAATGAAATAAATTTTTTCTCTATTTAAGATCAAATATCATTAAAAAATTCATTTAAAATCATTGCAAATAAGGGGTAAGAGTTGAAACTTGAAAGATTAATTGAAGAATGAATCACTTCTCGAATTAATAATAATAATAATATGGGTCTAATATATTAACTCGTACATTTGGCGGTTCTTAACCGTCTAAATTACTTCTCACCCAGTCAATGCTGGTAAAACTCACCAGGTCCCAGCTTCTCTTTACATTTTAATATTTATATAAAAAATTCATAAAATTGATGATTTACTTTATATTAAATTTAATTCATGTTGTTAGCCTGAATATCACTGGTTACTGCGCCATATGAAATAGAGAAAATTAAATGCGATGAAGGTACCAAATGGAAAAATAAATGATTGTTTTCAAACTTTATAATAAAATTCTTTATTTTTTTTATTATTCCTTACTTTTTAGATTAACCAAAAAAATTAAAATACGAAATCAATAAGGTATTAATTTAACGAAAAACATATTGACTCTAACTGAATTATATCTATTAACAAACAGGAATTAGAATCACAAAGATAATACTTATTTTGAAGGAAGAAATTTGTTAATTTTTTAATTTGTTAACCATCAACTTGCTAATTATAGAAAAATAGAATGCAGTTAAAATTGAGATTTGGTGGGATTACAAAAAAATTATATATATATACATATATTTGATATAAATTCTTTAGCATTTGACAGATCATATTGAACTTGTAATTAATTCATAGTTGAGTGTCAAATCCAAATATAAAGTTGGGCTTTTCCAAGCCTATATTCATAATTATGAAAATTATGAATACGCAACATGCAATTGTGCACCAATAAATCTCCCTCTGGCTATATTTGGGTGTGGATAGAGAAGGAAGAATTTGAATTGGTCTTGAGCTCTACTTATGAAGTAACAAAAAATATAAGTGGACTTTAAACCCAAATTACAATGAAAAAGGCCTTTATAAAAGGAAAAAAAAAAGTGACGGGGACCTTTCATGTTAGAAGTATAAAATGGATGGATCGAATGAATATAAATATGCTCATAACAAATGAATTTGTATCATTCATTAAAAAAGGGGCTTAAATTTTAATGAGTCCATATTTGATTTGTATTAATGAGTTTACAAACTGATTTATATTGGCCCGATACATGCAAATTTCAACAGTAGTCCATGTCATCATTAAACAAATTTTAAGTAATTTGAGTCTATCAAAACTTATGGAGTTTGCAAATTGGTCTACAGATTTTGGTCTATTTTGCACCCTTATTTTATGCATAAACAAATCCAATGTAAAAGTTGGTGGTTTGATGGCATTTGTTTCAAAAATTAAGGTTACATTTTTCTCATTAAAAAGTGTTTTTAATAAAAAATATTATTTTATATGTATATTGATAAAGAAATAACATGTTACTTATATTTATAGTTAAAAAAAATTATACTCAAAATTATAATAATGGAAGAAATCAAATTATGAAAACGTTGTCCTTCAAAATAAATGTAGCTTAAGGCATCACTAATTTTTCTCCTTTTAATGTGAGTGATTTCAAATATTCAAATTCTTGCATTAATAAATAAAATCCGTCCAGAGTTAATATGTTATGCCAATAGTTAGTTGATTTAGTGAAAGTAAATTGAGTTTCAAAATGGTCAAGATTTAATAAAAAGTTTTAAGTTCAATTTTTGGAAGGTTCCTTTATTAAAAGAGATTTATCATTTACTATTTTTGTTTCAAATAAAAATTAATATTATATAATAAAAAAGGAGATATTTAAGTATAAACCAATAAAAAGAGAGTCAATATGCTACCAATCAACTATTTCTTATTGTGACGATTAGTGCTATTTTTGAAAGATTTTTTTAATATATTAAATTGAGCTTGAATCCAATATATGTAGACACAACAAAGTGGGAAACAGAAAAGCTTAACAGAGAAGTTGAATGATACAAAAAAAAAAATGAGGCAGATTAATTTGTTAGGGAGATCATACAATGTGAAGATACAATTGGAAGTCATCGTCATCTGACGAAGGAAAACTAGCATTATCCGTCCAAAATTAGCATCTTTATTCAAAAAGAAAAAGGTGGTGTCCGCATTCTTTCAAAGGGCTTTGCGTTCAGACAAATCAAGCACTTTCTTACTAATATATATTATAAATAATTTTTTTACTATTTTTTATTTTTTATGAATAAGATAATATTTGATTTCAATAAGTTTCATTAATTCACTAACCTCGCCAACTTAAATTATTGGAAGAAAATATAAAATATCCTCTTTAATTTTAAATAATTAGATTTTTGCCTCTTCCATCTTAAAATTTGAAAATTATTATTTTAAACTATACAAAATTTAGATTTGATATCCACTATCAACTTAATTTACTATTTTATCAAATTAAATATTTTTATGATCTTTTTAAATAAGAGTCAAAATATTATAGTATGTTAGTTTAATTTTTTACAAATAATCTCTATATTATGTAATTAATAGGAATTAAATTTAATGTATAGGTTTTAATTAAATAATAAAAAATACGTTATGAAATTATACATAAAAAATGATGAAATAAATTGATATACTATAATATTATGATTCTTAATTAAAAAATGATGAATTTTATGGTATTCTAAAAATTTTAAAATTTAGGATAATATAATAGTTTTAAAGATCATTAAATTAAAATTATTTAGTTACATCTATTAAAAAATGAAATTGAATAATTTTAATTTAAAGATTTCTGCGCTTATTATATCATTTTAAATTTTAAAATCTTGAAGGCATTATAACAAGCTTCTTAAAAAGTTTATAAAAAATATAATTTAATAAAATAATTAATTAATTTAACTATAGATATTAATTTTAAATTTTTTGAAAATTAAAAAAATGATTTTTAAGTTTCTAAATACAAGGAGCAAAAATTTAGCTATTCTAAAATTGAAAAAGATATTTTACATTTTTTCCGGTCTTATATTGAATGCAGCGCGAAGCCAGGTCTTATATTGAATGCAGCGGCGGAGCCAGGGGGGCAAGACTGGGCCCCGGCCCCCCTGTTTTTTGAAATTTATTATAATATATATTATGAAAATTTATATTGGCCCCCCCTAAATTTTAAAATATTTCATTCTGGCCCTCCTATATTAAAGTTTCTACCTTCGCCACTGATTGAATGTATAAATGAGTGGGTTAAACTTAAAGAATATATTATATTTACATGTATAAATGAGTGGGTTAAACTTAAAGAATATATTATATTTACATGTTAAAAAAATCTCCACACACGAAATTTGCATAGATGATTTACTCTTGAGAAACCCAAATGCATGCACGGCAAGAATTGTAGAAACTGTAAAATTTGAAATAAATTTCACCAAAGAAAAATGAAAAATTGAAATAGAGTTCTGTTGTGGTGGAATCAAGGGCGAAGATTTTTAGAGATAAAACAACTTTAATTTTTTTTAATTTTTAAATTTATGTATTAATATTATATAATTATGTAAAAGAATCCAAAAAACTTCTGTTTATATAAATCATTTGACATACTCAAAAAAATTGTTACTTTTTAGCATTCATTTATTTTAACGAAATTTAAAAAAAAAATATAATTATAAAATATTACAGTAATAAAAAATAATTAATTTGATTAATAATAAATGTGAAGAATGTGATGAAGAATAATATTCTTTATATTGAAGAAGAAATTATTTTTTTACTATTATATTGCTCTATCATAATTTTTTAATCAGAATATATATATATATATATATATATATATATATATATATATATATATATATATATATATTTTAAATAAAATTCACCAAAAAAATATTTTTCAATATAAACTTAGCCTTCGACTCTCAAATTTTGGATCATGATCCGCGAAGCTAAATAATATAGATGGGAAACAGCATGATTCCACTTGTCACCAAATAAAATCCCAAGTGCGCTCCAAATCAAATGTATCATTTTAAGGAGTGAAGATATTTCCAATATTATTACCGGTACCTTATCCTTACAAATCCTTTTTCCAACACAAAGCACAGCTTAAATGAAATTTATATATATAAAAAAAACTCATTCTAAAATATATGACTTGCTAAAAAGCTTTTCTCAACACAATTGAGAAAAATACTGAAACAAATACATTGTATACAGATCAAGCATGATAGTTTAATTTTTAAATAATATGTTCATAGAATAATAATGTTATATATATTAAAAGAGAAATTTAAAGCTGAATTTCAAATATAAGATAATAAAATTGAAGGCTATCATTAAATATAAGATAATAAAATAATTTTATAAAATTTAATCTAATAAATATAAAAAATTTAAAAATTAATTTTAAATTCTATTTTTAAACTATATAAACGCTTTTCAAGAAGTGTTTGATTCATTCCACACGAGAATTTGATCAAACTTGATATATGGGAGAATTTAGGAATATTAAAATTTTGGTCAAATTATAATCACCTCTCTTTCAATTTAATTTAATTATATTTAATTTTTTTGATTTCAAAAATATAAATTCACTTTATTTATTTGTCAAAAATAGAGAAGTAAATGTATATTTAATATAGAAAAACAGGAATATGAGTGCATATAAAAGAAGAGGTTAGTATATATTTATAAAAATAAAAGAAGTGCAAATAGTATTTTTAGATTCGAATTGATCATTGATCCAGTAAGATAAGCAAGTAAAGGATTAATTCAACTAATTAAATTAGATAGTTGAACTAGTTAATATATTTTTATTTTTATAAATTATAATATTATATATATACATAAAAATATTAAATAATTTAACTTATATAAATATATTTATAAAACATGAGATAATAAATATCAATCTTATTTTAATTACAAATATCAATCATAATTTTAATATTATTTTATAATATTAAAATTATATTTCATTCCAATCTATTAAAAGTGTTAAATTAAAAATTAGCTAAATAAGAATAGTTTAATTATATAATATATATTATAAATATATATAATATATATTATTTATAAAAAAATTAGATGAAATTAAATATGAAAAATAAAAAATTATATACATTATATATAATGATATGCCTTTATACTAATAAAGGAGGTTTTGATCTTATCATGTTACCTTTGAGGTCTTGTGTTCGATGCCTCTAACTTCCCGAATCAAGCTGCACCAATTTGATGGGTTTACCATGTAAATAACAAGTTGATTGGTTGTTCGGATTTCTAATAAACTTAAATTGAATTAGGATCCGGTTTTCAGTTCTACAAGTTAAACCAACCGGTCCAATATGAATTTTAAAACAATGAATATGGGTATAATTATATTAAATCTTAATAAAAATATGCGGAATATGTCCTAAATTTTTGTTTAATCACTAAGTTTGGCGTGGATTTATCTTGGAATGGCCAAAGAAGAAATTTACTAATAAAGATCAGAAATTTGCTAATAAGAATAGTAATATACTTAACATATATATATATATATATATATATATATATATATATATATAATTTAAATTAAAATTTCAAATATAATGAGAAATAAAATTTTTAAATAATATCAGTTATCATTACACCATTAATAATATCAGCCAAATACCGATTATATATGAAAATGAAATAAGCAAATTCTATTCATAAAAATTTCTGATTGCCAAATATTTCAAATTATATCATGGTATTAAAATTATAGTACTACTTACATTTATATTTTTGATAAATTAAATATTTTAATAATAAATGTTATGATTCAGTAAGTAATTTTTTTTATATCAAAATGTAAAAATTTGCCGTATTGAAATTTGTAATAACGGAATAAAAACAAAAATGGTCCCTTCGTAAGGCCAGGTTTCTCTTTCTGCATAATACATACGGTAAGAAACAAATTTTCAACATGAGTAAACCTTCTTCTTTCTGATGAAATTAACTTATCATCACTTTTATTTTTGTATGATATTTTGTATCAATTTTATTTTTATAAAATATTAATTTATTTAATTATATATTTATAAAAATAAAATTGAAAAATATTAATTTCATATAGATATTAATAAAAAATAAAATAAAATAAAATAAAATAATATTTTATTAAAATAAAATTAATATAAAATATTTTATAAAAAATATAAAAAAAAAGAGAACTTCGCGGATGAAAAAAGTGGGGTTTACTCTTTCAACATCGCAAGCAAGCCAATATCCTGACTATAAGATCTTACCAATAAGTCATTTAGTGTGAACATATAATAAAGCTTTATAATCTTCTCAGACCATGAAAAGATGATCAAAGTTATGTAAATAATCAAGTTCAAAAGTAAAATTAATCGGACAATTAGCAGTTTTTCCGTGACTCCTTGTGTAATTTTTATTTTTTTGACCTTAATATTTGAAAATCTTATTAGATCGTTGATTAATTAAAAATTAAGTCAGATCAAATTTAACATAAAAGTAAACTTTTTTGGCACTCAATTTTTTTTTATTTATAAAGATTGAACTCGAAATCTTATTTAAAAATATGAAGGTTCTTATTATTTAAATCAACAATCATGCACACTCCCACGTTCCCTCCAAAAACATTCTTGCATCAATACATCTTGAATCCACAGACTTAACTTAATAGTATATCATCATAGCCCCGTCCTCAAATCAGTCTCAACAATATACAAAGATATGTGTACGCAGTGTACCTTCTCAGTGGTCAGTATCACAAGGAGTGTTTTCCATTAGTAATGACGTGTTTCACCTACGGATGGCGATGAATGGGACCTGCAATGTCCCGTGCACCATTCTTAATTTTACTTGAAAATTAACTTGGCGGATTGGGTTAATGAATCAAATATTGAATTTGGTTCCAAAATATTAACTTGATTGTTAAATGAATTAAATTGGATTAATTTATAATTAGTTTGATTTATTTGACTTGTAAAACTAAATTAATATATATATATTTTAATAATATCTATAAAATGAATTATGATAGTAAATATATTACATATTTAAATAAATTTAAATGATATTTTCAAACTATTTTAAAATAAATGAATTAAATGACTCAAATCAATAAACTATTAATATGAACTCATTTGATTTACTCTAATTCAGAATCATTTATTTAAAGTTTTGATTCTTTAGAATAAAATAAACAAATTATCAAATCGGATCGAATAATTCACGAACTTAATTCAGAATTTGAATAAAATTTTTAATTTATATAAAAATAATTTTAATTTCAACCTAAATTAAATTCATTCGATTCAAGTTGAATTGATTCACATTTCGAATAGTAACTTCCACTTTCACTGTTGAATAGCAAGCGCGGCAAGACATATCGGGGGTGTTTGGCAAACAGCTTTTTCATTAGCTTTTAGCTGGTTTGACCAAAATCAGCTGGTTGACTTGCCAATAAGCTGATTTTGATGTTTGGTAATCAGCTTATTGGTCCCAAAAAGCTAAAAACGAAAAAGCTAAGAAAAGGAGCTTTTTCAATTAGCTTATCTGAAAAATGATCAAATTACCCTAAATAAATTTTCATAGTTTTCATTTTATCCTTTCTAAAAATTCTTAAAAAATTTAATAATTATAAAAAGTAGATTAATTTAATTTTAAAAAATATTTAATATATAATAATATATTATTTATAATATATCTAATAAATTAATAATAAATTATAATAATTTTAAAATTTATTTAATAGAATAAATATATAATATTACTTATAAAAATTATTTAATTTTTAAAATATACAATAATTTAATAATGAATTATAATAATTTTGAAAATTATTTAATAGAATAAATATATAATAAATATATTGACTAATATATAAAATTTAAAAATATTAAAATAAAAAATACTTAAATAATTCATAAAATATACTCATACCCTTATATGTCATTTTACATACAAACAGCTAATATAAACAGCTAATTTTACCAAACACTCTTATTCAAACAGCTAATATAATCAGCTAGTCAAATCAGCTAATACAATCAGCTATAAGCTAACAGCTAATCAAACCAGCTAACAGCTCCAGCTATCAGCTGTTTCCCAAACAAGGCCATCATATAGAATCCAATTTCTTTTTCCGGACAACAGAAACAGAAACACGTCATATTGAATTATTCACACTTCCTCAAAACAATGATCATAGTAGATTCCATATTATTAGGGCAGAGCTCATCATCGCAACTTCTGGAGAATAAGGCCTATGACTCACTGCTTACTACCACTCGCTTTGTTAAACATGCGCATATGCCATCACTCATTTTACATAACTGGTTGTGAAACACCACCTAGTATCATCGAAACCATACATGTTTACCATCTATTTATAATTAAGTACGTTGAATTTATACTAAAATTTCGAAAAGTTTCTTTTATAATTACCATTTATTTATAAATATAAAAGGGTCTTACACATATCAATATGGCTAAAATATATTTTTGTCCCCCAATTTTGTTTACGGTTTCAATTTGATCCTTTCTTTTTAATTTGAATAATGTTTCCTTCATATTTTTTTGAAAGTTGAAATTGGATCTCCCACCCGTCATGTCCTAAAAATGGGTGAAAAATGATGAGGTGACCCTTATGTAAATTGATTGTGAATTTTTTAAGATACGATTTAAGAAGTTAAGAATGAATAAAAATTATGAAGAAAAATAATTTATTCCTAAATAAATAAGAATCAGAAAAAATTAGTGCCACATCGTTTTAAAAAAGTTATATCATCATTTTCCATCTGTTTTATGAGGGGTGATGGATAAAGAAACTTAATTTTAGTGTTTTAAAAAAATGAGAAAGTAATATTGTTTAAATTAAAAAAAGAGGACCAGATTAAAATTTTAAACAAAATATGAGACCAAAAATGTATATTAACTTATCAATATATACCAGAATTTTACCATTTTTTTATTGCTTATGTAAATATCAATCACAATCACCCATGAATTATTCCGGGCTTTTACCACAATATGTTTTTTTTTCCTTTTAAATGAAATGGTGACTAAATGGAGCAACTCCTCCAAAAATTGAAGTAGTAATATATATTATTCCTTTCTTAACAACAGTCTCTCCGAAATTTGAATTCCTTTTCATCGATTGGGAAATTTTGCCTAAGATCAATATGCTTTTTATTGAACTAATGTATCCGTGAATGTGGGTTTTTAATATCATTTTACTCATTTTTATCCGTTATAACTCCTTTTAATTCATTATTCTCATTCATTCCAACCAAAACTCCTAATAAGCATATATAGGCCCATTTTAAAATAAATGGAATTCAGTTAACATGTATAAACTCAATAAGCCCACCTATGGCCTACTTGCTTAAAATAGTATCCATGTGGCACACGTAAAGCCTATTTACCATATTTAGAGCTCATCATGACATACTAAAGCCCATATCCTGCATTTATAGTTCAAATAGCAAATTCAAGCCCATTTTTACATAACTCGTAGACGTACCAAAGGCCATATGCAATATTTCATACAGCAAATTCAAGCTCATTTTCACAAAGCTCATTAACAAACACTATTTAAATAATACTAGCCCTTTTTATGACCCCCCTTCCCAAAAAAAAACTAGCCCTTTGGGAATTTCTCTTGCACATGCTGAAAAACCCTTTTTTCGTTTTTGATTTAAAGAAATTGAAAACTGCGATGTTATAGAGAAGTTATAAACAACACTGCAATGCTGAAAAAAAATAATTGTATAGTAAAACGCAATGTTTTAGAAAATCGGATGAAACTGGTGGTTCAACTAGAAAAATCATAAGCCAGTTGTAAAGTTAGTCTAATCATTCTTTAAAATTAACCTTAAAAAATTTGATTAGAAAATCGAGTGAATTGTTGATTTCATATAAATTTTCTTAATGAAAAAGATGATGAATCATCGTTAATGTTGATGAACATTTTGGCTAGGGTAGTCTTACTGTATTTAAATTATATGATAATTATATTTGATTCTTTGAGAAAATAAAAAATAAGCACCAAAACGTGACAATGCCTTACAATAGTACAAATAGATAGTAGTGTAGAAATAAAATTCGAAAAAGTAAGTTATAAATTTGGTTATTATAAAAGTAATTTATAATATAAAAATTAAAAGGAATCTGTAAAAATAAACCCCTTAGCAGCATTGAATCAGCGGATATCCTAGCTAAATTTTAAAATAAAAATTAATTTGCGTAAGAGGCCTCCAAAATTAAAATGCTAACTATTAGTGTTACTATATTTAAGATTTCAAAATATAGTAACTAATATCATATTACCAAATTTAATAACTAATAACGTTAATAATTACTAGTGTAATTTTGAATGACATTTTTAAAGTATAGTAGCATATAGTTAATAAATTAAAAGACTACCTAATAAAAATAACAACTAATATCATATTATCAAATTTAAGAAAAAAATAAATTGTTTTTAAAATTAATTTGTATAAACATCATTACTCTTCAAAAGGCTAATAATTATTTTCATTAATATGTTATTAAGATAATCAACCTAATGATATTAGATTATCACTTTGTCTTCAAAGTCGCAAGTTTGATTCAACAGAAGGGTTATTTAAAAAGATAAAAATATTTTTATTTAATAGGTAATTATTTTACATTTGAAATGATTCAAAATTATTGTCTAGTCCTATTGTATTTAAGATTAATTAGAGTTATACTTGGTTTTTGGAAAAATGAAAAGAAGACACCAAAACTTAACAATTCCTACTATATAAATAAATTAGGTAGGAGTTCTTAATAATTATGATTTAAATCGAATATTTTACGGTGATAAAATACTTTTATAATAATATTGAAGGATGATAGTTAATATTAATTACCTCTACTCTATCTATTTGTTAGAAAAAAAATATAGGTGTATTAAATTTTTATACCGCGAAACCCAAGTAAATATATTTTGATCACATACCACATTAACAAATAATTTCATCCTCAACAGACTATTCAACTAAAGTTTTCATGAATTAATACTCAAGATAGCATATATGCACATCATATTTTTCTCACTAATTCCATAATCAAATCAACAACATCACAATAACTCACTATCACATAAAAAGATAAATTGGAGAAAAATACAATATAACCACAAAATAGAAGATTGTTCACAACTTGATCACCTTTTTCACGTAATAACTGCTAGAAATGTGAGTTTGAGGTCAACTTTCCTATAAATTCCACTTCCCAATCCAACTAATGTTTCACAAATCTGAACTCAACTATCTAACATTTCAACTCCAGGATGAAGATTTGAGTTTTGATTTTTCAGGAAACCCTCAATTTTCAAGGTGGTTCTAACAGAACCCTCAACCTTCCTAAACTCAAATCTTTATTTTGAGCCATAGAGATTAGAAACTAGACTAGAAAGACCAACGTATCTAATTTTTATGAAGATTGAAAGTGAAAAATTAGAAAAACATAACAACAAAAGGAGGTGGAGGTAGAAAACTCACCATAAGCTCCCATGGGGATTTTAAATTTATATATTTTGAGTTCATGCTGTTTCAAAAATTAATAATAATCCAAATAAGTTCAACCATAACTCAATTTAAATTAAAATTATATCAAATTGGGTCAATTCATTTACTAAATGTATTGTATTAGGTCTATCCCTCTAACCATTTTAACAACTTCAATTAAAAAATTTACTTTGTAATCTCATTTATCAAATTTAATAACTTAAATGTTTCACTATAAGTATTTTATTACTAATTAAACTTTTTTATTATTTTATTAAAATATAAATATAAATTTTTTATTTTTAATTATTTATAATTTATTTATTAATTATTTATAATATAATATTATTAAACCTTTTATTTACATAGAAAGTATTTATTTATTTATTAAAATAATACATATTATGTAATATAAATCATACGTATCCATATTAAATATACATAATGATATATATAATCATTTATATCAGATTATGCAAATTAATCGTATAACTTGGCACGAATTTTATTTATATAAAAAAAGTCAACTTATTTATAATTCGAATTATAATAATTTATATTGGGTTAAAAATTATTACCCCTACTTTTTAAGTATATTTTAAATTTTTGGATATTTTAATAATTTTATATCTTTAAATTTTTTGACAAATTTATTTTGCATGAGCTCTAAACCAACTCACCAATATTTTTTGATAGTAATATCTTCTCAAAAGTTTAAATATTTCCAAATTTTTTCAATATAATAATATTTTATGCATTGGTGAATGAGTTTTCGTTTTTTTTAAAACATAAAACTTTACTCCATAAATTATAGTAACCCTTTGACTTTAGTCAAACTTACACGGATATAAGAATTAATACGAGAAAAAATACATTAAATTTTTCTCAAATTTACAAAAATCATATTTTTTCTAATTTCAAAATCTATATGACTTTCTCTTTAATTGTGAAATTCCTTCTGTATAAATACATATTGAATTTTTGGATAAGTTCTTCTCTAAAAGATTACTTCTCTTGCCCACTTGGTTATTTGAGCAATTGACATCAGAAACAGTTTTCCTTAATTATGTGTTAAAACTCGTCCTGCGCGCTGAGAATAAGTTCATTATTTTATCTGGAATGTGTTTAACAACAAAATTATTCAGAAATTTTTTTATTTTTTCATCATTTAATTTTATTTGTAAAAAATAAATAACTAATATCTTATAACATATGAAATAGTCATTTTTTTTTTACTTGGAGTAACCCTAACTTTTGTCTGGTCTCTAATATTGCTATTCTAGCTAATTTATCTCCTACACTATTTTGCTTGAGGTAAACATGATTCAAAGAGTCATTTTTGTCATACAAGAAAAATCAGCTGACATCTTGAAAATAATCTCAAAAAAATACGTTAATTAACCAAAAATTATAAAACTTATATCTAACAGAAAAAAACTAAAAAAAACCACTCTCTAATAAATAAAAAGATGCATATAATAAATAAGTTAAGTCAAATCTTGAGTAAAACAAAAAAATGTATTAGACAAAAAAATTAAATCAATTTAATAAATAAAACACACAAAAAAAATTTGAGAAGTAACAAAAGGAATGGTAGATTGAAGAACAGCAGTTTCACTTTCAAGGGCAATCCCTAATTTCCTTTGATAAAAACTGTATTTCCTTAAATTTTGGAACTTACAAAGAGAGAGATTACAAAGGTTCAGGTTTCTTTGTTACTTCTAATTAGGCATTATGAAAGGTTATTCTTATAATAAGGTGCCAAGCATAATAATAATTTGAATAATACATAGATAAATTTTTAGATCATTATTTTTTTGCATAAATGAAATTTGTATGTAACATATTTTTCCTAAAAGTATTTTACAATAATTGTTTCAAAATATATGGTTTAAATGTTGTTTTGGATAATTTTTGTAGAAAATTTCTTGCATTCTTCTTCTTCATCACCCTGAAGATATTGCATCCTTTTGAGTTGATGAACAAATAAGATAGTACAATGACATGTTAAGTCTTTTCCTTATGATTATTTAGACAAGTCAAGTAGTCTTATGACCGATGATAATAGATCTTAATGCTTAAAATAAGGAAGGCATTCCTAAGTTTTTCATTTCAATTTCTTTATTTTTGTCAACATGTCCACAATATTATTAACAAAAGGATACTATCAACATGTAGAACCAAGATCACAAAACTACTTGTATTTAACATCATATATTAATACTAGTTTGCATGGCTTTCCTTGAATCCAAGAGAGGTTACAATTCCATCAAAATTGTGATATAACTATTGAGACAAGCTTTTTTATTTTGCATGTAACGTGTTCTTTATCCTTTCTTGAAAGCTATCTAGCTGTTTTATGTGTACTAATTCTAACAAGCCACTATCTAGGAAGGCTATTTTAACCTCCAATTGATATAGCTCTTTGACTATTAACTTAATCTTGAATCCTTAGTTTCATTTGAGTAACCTTTTTGATCTTTATACCCCATTTTTTTCTAATTGACTTATTGTTCATGCATAATATAATTTGATCTCATATTCATGTTGGGAATTCGGATTATCACATGCAGCGGAATTTTAAATTTTGATCCGAATTCTACCTAGGATCCATGCAAAAAGCATAAGTCAATGATTAGGGTTTTACCTATTGGGCACTCGTGTTTCTACTGATCAAAACTTGAGAGCGGATGAATCAAACGCCGGCCGGAAGGTACAGCGTCTCTACGGTATCCATACGAAGTGAACAACGACCTCTCACCCTCCACGCGTCTGCTAGGATGCGTTTTTCTCTCTAAGAATTAGGATTGGATGTTTTCTGAGTGATTTAGGATTTATATGGAAGCTTAAAACGTGATTATTAAGTGCTGCCCTCAAGTCCCTTTTTATAGAACTTAGGCAAGCCATAATCCTAGTCCTACTAGGATAATGCTTCCAAAATCCTAATCACACTTAACAACTCATCTTATCCTTATCCTAGAGATAATGGGAAGAGATAAGACTTATCTATTAATTATCTAATATTAGATAATGATATTATCTCATAATATAAATATCTTAATATTAGATAATTGCATATAGTTATCAAATATCAAAATAATATTATCTCATAATATATTTATCTAATATCTGATAAGATAATTACTTGATATTACTTTAATATCAAATAATATCACATAATATATATATATATATATAAAACATGAATTTATTATTCTTAATAATATATATGCACGAAAATAAGTCCAATTAATTGGATATTAATATAATTAAAGTCCAATTAATTATTGTCTTATTTCTACTCCTTTTGTGTGACCCTGTAGGTTCTTACGACGTTGACAATGACTTATTATTGAGCCATAGACAGCGAGCGGTATCTAGCAATACATCACTGCCACTCAAGTAGTAAGAATGTCTGTGATTCGACATCCACCTAATACATGATCAACGTTTTACATCATAACCCTTTTGTAATAATATCCAAATTGAACTGGAGGCATAGAATGTGTCATCCTCGTCAATGTTCAATTTATATTTCTTGATACTGAGTAGACTTAAAATAAATAATTAATATCACATATTAATTTAACTGAGCATGGCCATGCATTTCTAAGTCTCACTCAATCAAGGGGCCCAAGGATATTTCTCTTTTATACAAGAGTAACAAAATCCCATTTACATCACTCACTTCCCTTTGCATATTTATGACACACCCAATCAATGCCCTACTCGTCACCTGATTAAAGGTGACATAGGACAATATTAAAGTGAGTAATTCCTCATGTAGGGAACCGTAGTGACTTCAGGTTAAAGGTTTATGCGTAGTTGTGATCATATGAGAATAACTTATGACACGTTTATCCATGCAATATTCTCATAGTGGGTCAGTCCAGTACATTGTTCACTAGCAATGTACTCATGTATTGACTTGATATCACATATCCATGATTCGTAATCATCAGTCACTATACATGCTAGTCTCGATGTATTATTACTATCCTTTTTTCATAATAATACTTGACTAGGAGCATTTTAGGAATAGCAAAGCTATTCCAAGGATAATTATTATATTAAGTTATAAATTGCGCATAATAATAATAAAAATAAAATATAATAATTAAATTACCTAAAATAAAATATAATACATTGTGTACAACTCTAATCATCTTATATGATTGGTTCTAGGACACACACCAACAATTCAATCTTACATAACAAGAACAACTCATATTCCATTACTATGGTCCATTTTAAAGGATTAAGCAAACTTTATGGGATATCTCCAAAAGAGTTTTATCTATCAATTTTTTTTTGCCTCGATATCTTTTACTACTACTTGCTTTGAATTAAACCATGAGATAATAAAAGATAATTTATCAAGTTATGGTGCTAGTGGAGTATATGCACTTTTTTTTCACTTTTATCTTCTTTGCATCTTACAATTCTCACCATCTAAAACATCCTCTAAAAGAATTATAGGACTAAAAGATAGTTTTAAAATTAAAGTTTCTTTTTCCAATAATTGGATTTAGCAAAACTTGAATGCATAAACTTATATAACCCATTAAAATAATATACCAAAAATAATAATATATTTATTGTAAATCAAAATGATTAAATATTCAGTAAGATAAAACATAATAACCAAAATCAAATTCATTTGATGAAAGATATAATTTTGTTTCTAATATGAATTAAAATTTAAATGCAAAATAACCATTTCTAACTCTAATTGTGCTTCAATGAATTTCCATCATGTAATTTCCTCAAGTTTCTTAACACATTTTTTCTTTTTCTCTACCCATCTCTTATGCTTGGAAAAATCCATTTTCTTGTGCTCATATTTCTTGTAAAATCTATAGTTTTCCTTAAACAATAGTTTCTTAGGCTTAAGGTAATTATCCTTCATTTTGTCCTTTTTTTTTCAATCATATGGTAATCTTTTTTTTTTCTTTTTGAAATGTTCTCTTATTCCTTATTTTGAAGTTGAATCAAGAAAAATAAGATTAACAATTTGAACCTTTCCTTTTCTCATGTCTTCCTTTGCTTGAATAACTATGGATATCAGTTCATTTATAGTCCATTCAAATTTTTAGGTGTTATACAAGGTCTTTAGAATGTCAAATTGAAGGGGCAATGATTTCAATATTCGCCAAATTAGAAAATTGTCTCATAAATCAATCTTTATGATTTTTGGTTTGTTATAATAATTGATCAATTTTAGAATGTACTTCATATTCTATAAACTCAATCATAGGTCATTTTCTCAAGCAATAAGATATAGTAGCCTTTCTCGACTTTATCAAATTTCACAAACTTTTCAATAACTAAATCAAAAAAGGTCTTAGTGTTCTCAAAATTGAGAATTTTTTATTTAACAATCTTGTCCTTTGTATATTTCTTAACTATTAGTCAAACTTAATTCAAATGCATCCATTTTTCATATTTCTTTTTTTGCTAAGCATTTGAGTTTACATCAATATTAGATTTCTTTTTTGTGATTACCATGTCATAATTGTCATATGCAACTTTAAGGATTCAATTATTCATCGTAATTCATCATATTCAATGTCTTTATTACTGCTAATTGCATAAGCAAAGTAGTTAAAAAGAAGGCATTGGTCCATTAATGCATGTAATTACTTTTACCATGCTTACATCTTCTTTATAAAATTAACTATGTAGTTAATATAGTATTACATTATAATATCTAATATTGAAAAGGTATTTAAGATCTTATAATGTGATATAAGAATTAAATATTATATTCCTAAAATGTAATATTGATAGAGTGTTTAAAAATTTTAGAAATATAACACTTAATTCTATATTTATGTAATTACCAATGAACTATATTAATAATATAAAATTAAATGGGTAATTAATATTATTGACATAGCACAAACATAGAAAATTTCACTAACCATGATGTCAAGCCAAATAGTTGCTAGTGTAGATGGCTTCACTTCCCAATATTTAGGATCTTCCTTAATCACCTTTTGCACAAGTAAATCTTAAAATTTATTTCCTATAATCGTAAAATTGGAAAAAAATCAAGACATTAATTAAATTTAATAAGGAAGATAAAATTTTAAAGATCTACATAAAAATTTCAAAAGAAATAAAATGAAGAAAAATGAAAAAATAGAAAAGAAGGAAGACAAAGCAAAAGTTTACTTGTTAGAGGAGGTTCAACAATGGTGAAAATGGTCAGATTCACCATTGGCAATGGCTTTTGGCATAAAGAGCTTAAGGAAAGAGAATAGGAGAGCGAAAAAGAAATAAAGGAAAAGAAAGAAGATGGACGCATGTGCAAGTGGTTGTGAGAGGCAAGATGACGTTTAAAGGAGATGTGGTTGGCCAGATAGTGCAACAGTAAGCTGTGGGCAGTAGACATTTGAGAAATAGAATGAGAAACAGTGAAAAAGCATGCATTTGAGAAAAAGAGAGACAAGAAACCCCTCTAAAAAGGGAAGAAGCTAATTTGACATTTGGTGGGCTTATTCCTGAAGCAAATTTTATTAGAATTTCAATTTCAATTTCAATTATGCTGCTTGCTATTTTCACAAGGTTTGCAAGCAATTTTTTTTCACTTATAAAATTCACCTTAAATGGAAGACATTCTTGTAATATATACAATCATATATAGTATCATGTTATAAAATCAAATAATGAAAGATATTTTTGACTTTACAATATAATATAAAAATTAAATATTATACTCTTAAAATTTAACATCAAAGAGTATTTAAGAATTTTAAAAGCACAATTTTTAATTCTACACTCATATTATTGCCAACTAATTGTACTAATAATACAACACCAAAGGAAATTTAATTTTATTAATACAACCTCTTATTTTTAAAATAATTTTTCTTGTTAAAATTTGAACAAAATTTTACATAATTGGTGTCATGAAAGTAAGTTCATAATTAGATAAAATTTTTATAGCATAGCATTAATAGTTTGTAATTTTCTTTTAATGTAATAATACCTTAAAAATTATTACATTGTACAAATAATTTCCAAAAATTTTACAAAAATGTCAAAGAGTAGATAATATTCTAAAATGAACAAAAAATAATTAAATTTACTTTTACTATAGAAAAATTTGGAAAATTTTCTATTGGAGAATGCTTGGAAAGTGAAACATAATAGTGTAATCACCACCTTTAGCAGCCATTGGCAAAATGGTGCATGGCTCTCATGTGCTTACTGCACGACTAGCTGAGTGTGTCACATGTGCTGGTCTTCTTCTTCCTTACCTAATTTCTTTGCAAATGAGTTGGATTCCTAATATAAAAATTATACTATCATTTTTAGAATATAATTTGATAATATTAATAAATATTAAAATATCAATCTTTTTTTTCATAATTTGGGTTAGTATAAAAAAGTTCAGATAAACTTTATCCTTTATTTAATATGAACCATGCTCGACTCACGTTGAGACTTCATAAAAAATACGTGGCTCTTTGTACACTTAAAATGTGAGTCATGGTAATTAGGTAACTTAAATTACAAAAAAAATTATCTACACTCATTTAAAAACTAATAATAAAAATAGAAAACCATTTAGATTGAATTTTGTCTTACCATTATTTCATAATCCACCTATAAATATATTCTTTTTTTATAATTGACTAAAATTTCTACCAATTTCTCTTTTCTTTATTTTAGCCAAACTTTCCATTCCCACCCCTACCTTTATAATGTCTATTTTTCAAATTTAAAGCATTGGTACATTAATTTTAGAACATATGAAAGAAAATAAAGCAGAGAAAGAAAGAGAAAGAGAGAGAGGAGATATAATAATATCAAGAAATTGTAGTTATGGCTTAAGAGAATGTGTCTTTACAATATATCAAAAATCGAGTTACAAGAAAATTCCCCTTCCGAAAATGAAAAGCAAACTTATTGAAGAAAATTGAAGAAATTAGTACCCTTTGTGGCATTAAAGCATTAGCAATGATCTTCGACCTTGAAAAAACAATTCCTATTGTTTGGCCCTTAGTAAAATTAGCACATCAAAGGCTAGGTGAGTATTGGCATAAGCCAGAAGTGAAGTGTTGCAAAAAGATGATAAATCATAAGACCTTTCTCCATGAGCAAATCAAGAAAATCGAAAAGCTATTACTCAAACAACAAAAAATTAGTTTTGAGACAAAGATGAACCTTTTCATGTATCAAATTTACAATGAAGGTAAACCACTTTTAAATATTAATTATGAAGAATTGTTGAATTTATTATGTTATGCCAACAAAAATTGGAAGGAAATTAGTAGGAAAATTGCTCAAATCGAGCCGTTGGCAAATGCATCATCACTCAACAACAAAGTGATGGATAAGATAAGTTCTTGGTTCCAAAATATAGATAAGCATATGGTACCTTCTAAACAGACTTTAGAAGAGCAATGGTTCATGGAATCGCTAAAAAACAATAATCAAAAGAACATCATTATTTTTAATTATGCGAAATCCAACATTAACCAATGACTAATGCATCCTTTTATTCAAAATTTTTGTATTGGTGGTGGTGTTAATGGCATGGTGATCCCTTAAAGACTTTTGAAAGGTAACAATATTATTGGAAGGAATACGGAGTTTTGTATAAAAGTTCAAGTGGTGGGAATAAGGGAACTGAAAATTGACACTATTTGGAAAATTTAAAGAGAATTAGCTTGAGTGAGGGTAATTTTGGAACAATTGGCCCAAGTGATCATATGGTGTTTCCAAATAATAAAAATTTGGAAGGCAACAATGCTAATGGAACAAATATTAGGTTAAGGCAACCTTACAAAAATTTTGGTGGGCCAATGATTCATAATAACATTATATTAAGTATTGATCAAAGAGCTTTAAGAAGAAGCAATAACGGATTTAACATAAGGGCACTTGGTAGCAATTGTGAGTATCATTGAAGGATGATTGTTATTTTTCTTACATTTTTAAATTCACTTTTACATTTACATTCATACCCAAACTGTCAGCTCCATATATTGGTGGAATTTGCAATTTGTAAATAAATATGTATTTGTATGTGAGTTTTAAAGTGTGATTCAATCATTTATATTTCTTTAGTTTTATTTTTGCATAAGATATAAGTTTCATATTTTAGAAAATGCTTTTTCTTTAAGTAAAATTGTAACTATACAATAATGCTACTTCTACATTATTATTTTTATTCTCACTTACTGTTTTACATAAGTGGGTGGAACCCAAAATTCTAACTCTTATTTGCTTGTAAGAAAAAGGTAAGTGAAGACTGAAAATAATAATGTGTAAAAGAATTATTTTATTTGTATATAGCAACACAAATCAAATAATTTCATTTTTTATTGAAGTTTTTTAAATGTTGTTTATACTTAAATTTGTGCTTGTATTCTTATATATTATAATACAGATGAGGTTGGTTTCCTCAATTCCTTATCTAACTCTTATAATTTTGAGTAGACAAAGATAAAAGAAGGATCTTATGGTGTAATATGTACGTTTCCTAAATTGTATTTAGCAACTTGTGGCTTTTTCATTACTTGACACGTGAAGAATTCATTGATCATTGTGGTTAGGCTGGTGACAAGCATTGGACCTTTTTTTCATTATTTATTTTCCTTTCTATTTAGCCTTTTTGAATCTAGCTTTTATGTTTAGGTGCTTGCTATGGTGCCCCTTGGGTTTGGTACCCGGGGTGATGTGGTAAAATACAAACCATTGGATGAGATTACAAAAGTCTTAGCATTGACTTAGTAATCTCATCCAATGGCCTGTATTTTGCCACACCACCCCGGGTTTGGTACCACTAGGGGCACCTTAGAATTCACCTTATGTTTATGTTTTTTTTAAATTTTTTTTTTTTTGTATAAGACTAGTTTCAGGTTACTCTCTCAACATGAAATTTGAAATACAGTTTCCAAGTTAGGAGGTATGAAGTACTGCCTAACTCTATTGAAGTCATTATTGCACCTGCAACGGGGTAGCCACGACCATTTTTTTTTTTTAATACTTTAACTTCTTTCGATGTCAGTGCCATTAAGTAGGCATCTTTGCTTTCATTGTCCTTTTCATTTGTCTCTTTGTCCATCAGCTTCAATAAGCAAAAAGGAATTCTAGTGACAAGCCGGAAAACGGATAAGTTGGACTGACCCATGGGAATCAGCCGTTACATGAATTGGTTTGTATTTGTCCGATTTTTTTCACGAGTTTTTAATATAAGGTTTCAATTCGGTCCTTACGGATTTCGAATACTCCGATAGATTTTTTTTTTAAAATAAAAATTTTAACTTTTAAATTATAAAAAATTAAAATTATTTGAAAGTATTACATATTTATTTATAAATTAATCATAATATATTTTAAATTCATATATGATAATAAAAATATTATATATATAAAATATGAGTCATAAAATATCTATAAAATAAAAATATTATTTATAAATTATTTATAATATAATCCTACTTAATTAAAAATAAAACATAGAAGTATAATTTTGCATGAATTAAAAATATAAGTTTATATAAAATTTAAAAAAATAAAAGAAAATTTTTGTGGGCCATTTGGTCCATCTGTAAACTAGCCTGCGAAAATTGTGAGATTTTACAAATTGGGCTAATTGCAACTTGTAAGATTTAGAGCCTCCAAAATGAAAGCATGAGTCTTTTGAAGTCTGTAAGTTTTGATTTATTTCAATGACTTTAATTTTTTATCTCTAAAATTATTTGTAATTATTTAGAATATCTTATATTAAATTTAAGTAGAATAAAGGGAATTTGTGAAAATTTGTGTGTACTCAAGTTCATGATCAAGCAATGTAGATGAGAACTAGAACTAGGGGAAATTTTTGAATTTTTGTTAGAAATAAAAGATTTTTTTTAAAAAAAACTATTGATTACTCAAGTCACAAAAACTCACTAATCAAAGAAGTTAAGCGGGGTGTATTTTCCTCTTCATCTTAATGGTAAGTCAAACATCATAACCCTATAATATCATATGTAGCAATTATATTGGCTGCACTCTAAAATTTGTTATAATAAAATTATTTATTTATTTAAAAAATAAATTGTTAACATATGTCATATAGAAAATACTTGTACGAACCAAATATGCAAGTTTATTATCTAAATATGTAAAAAAAAAATGACTAACCAAATTAAATATATTCATAATTGGAGTGATTTATTTCGACTCACAATTCCAGTCGCCATAACTTGGTTTATAGAAAAAAAAATATTATTTTTATTTAAAATTAGAAAAATTTAACAAATTTAGTAATTTAGTAAATTTATAGTATTAGTTATGTTTTACTTATGACGTATATGTTTTATTTTAAATTCTAATGGATTTTCAAGCAAATTTATTTTTAAATATAGTGCGTTTTCTAAACATCTAATATATGAATCTACTTTTTTTCCCCCACCTACATGGGCGATATTGTTAGTGGTAAAAACCTTAGTACTAACTAATGCAAAAGGGAGGATGGAGGTCATAAAAAAACATTATATATTATTTGAACTAAAATTTTTCAGCTTGATCTCTTATATTTTGATAAGTAGGAAAATAAACTCCTAAATTTTAAGAGTCATTCAATCAAAATGTCAAAACATTTAATTATCAAATTGGTTTGTTATGTTACCCACACAAAGCTAATTGACTCACTTTGAAAGTAATAAAGTATTATGTTTTATATTACGAACATTTATATTATTAGTTATTAGCTATTGGTTGTCTTTACTTTCTCCTTTTTATAGTAAAGAAAAGATATTAACTGTCCAAACATTTTAGAATATAATTTTTACATTTTAATTCAAAACATAGATAAAGCCATAAATTTTTTTATAATTTATTAATAATTCATTTTATAACTCCTTTAAAATTTATTCTAATTTCACCCTTGCATATCATATAAATACTTCACAAGAATTTAAAAAATTTTCTTTTTTTTTTATTATTATTAAAAATATATTCTTGCATTACACAAATTAATATTATAATATATAAAATACTGATTTTATGAGTAAAAATATATGTATAATTTATGTAAATCTTAATATTTTAAAATTATTTTTCTCAAGCATATTATCATTATATAACATTTATATATAATTAATTCTGCTTTAATAAAGTAAAGCATATTTAACAACTTATATTAATATTATTGCAACATTATATAAAAATTATATTTTATTAATTATTTATTTAAATTTTACTAATTGAAATAAAATTTTATAATTTATTTTATGTTCATAAAAATTATAAATAATTTCTACAATCAATTTTTTTTAAAAAAATCAATCATCCATTTATAAATATCTAATAAATTTATGTACGTAATGTTAATTTATATTATAATTATACTAGTAGTCAAGCCCTAAGCATTGGCCGGCATTTATTAAAAACCAATGAAATTTTAAAAAATATAATAAATTATAGACATATTACAACAATATTGTTTAATTTATAAAGAGATGAAATTTAAAAATTATATAAAATATATGTGTCTCTTTTATTGTTTTAAATTTCATCATATTGATATAATTATAATAGTTGAAAATAATAATAAAATGAAAGAGCACTTATATTGTTTGGTATAATGGAACGAAAAAATGAATAAGATTGGAAGAGAGGATGTGAGTGGAATGAAATAATCATTTTATAATTATTTATGCTTGTGACATCATAATGATGTAAAAATGGAATGAATAATGAGTAATTAATAGGGATAATATTTTTAATAAAAAAATAATTTAAAAGTATAATTTTGATACCTCATAAATAATATCACTTACTTTTTTAATTAAGGCTCCATTTATTTTGATAGAATATATTTTTTTTATAAAATATTAAAATAGAAAAATATTTTATTCATTTAATATTAAATATAAAGAATTTGAAGAAAGTAACTTTGCTCACTTTATGAATTTGTTTTCCTCTATTACCAAATTTCTATATATTATTTTTTAATCATTAATATAAGTAATATATCACTTATTTATTAATATATACAAATAATATTTTTTATAAAAAATACTTTTCAATAAAATAAATAAAACTTAAGTATCTGATAAGTTCTTTGCACGTAATTTTAATATTTCTAGTTGCGAGATAAACAATTGATTATTAATATTACTCTATTTTCATATTATTAAATAAAATTAGTATAGTTAGATATAAGTTTCACTTTTTTCTCTATTTACACATTGTATAGTTAATGAATTTTGTTTAAAGAGAGTCATAGTTATTGATTCATTTTATATATTCAAAATTCTAATATCTACTAATTTATAATTTTATTTAATTCTATACAATTAATTGACCTTAAAATGTATTTGTAAAAAAAAAAAAACGTTGTGCTATATATACAATATTCAGTGATATGTCATCTAAGCAGTAAATAACACGAATGAATTGGAAAAAAATGGAAGAAAAATCTGAAATGGAATATATAAAAGAAAAATACTGCATTCCCTAATACTCACCCCTCACTCTCCTTTCCATATTGAAAGTAAAAAAGTCCTTTTGGACAAAAAAAAAAAAAAGAGGTTAAATCAATCCGCTTTTTATGGAGTAAATGTATAAAAGTGTAAGTAGCATTACTTATAAAAGAACGTGAAATTGTGTGGGTTGCAAAGTTACAAAATCCTAATTGATGTATATTTATTTTGAAGTATAGGCTATAGCACTAGAAAAATTGACATAAAAAACATTATAAAATTTTAAATAAATAAGTTTTATTTTAATTTTAAAATAATATTTATTTAAAAATAACATATATCGTGTATATTTATATTACTTAATAATATTAATATTTGAATTATAAACAACAAAAGCAAACATAAGAAAAATATGTAACATAGAAAAAAAAAGTGAAACAATATGTAAGCCATAAAAAGATGAGTTAAAAATTAATATATAATTAATTCTTCAATCAAATTAAAATTTTAAATTATTTAAAATATTTTTGTGATAAAAATAAAATATATCATATTATCTCAATACTATATAATGATATTAGTGCTTGTTCTATAAATAGAAGGAGTGGATGTAAAAAAGAAGAAGAAGAAAAACACATAATGATGCAAATGAAAAGAAGGATAATAATGCGTGAGCTATAAAGTAATAATAGTTAAAAATAAAATATAATTGAGTAATTCAATTAAGTTAAATTTTAACATATTTAGTATATTTTTATAATGACAATGAAATGTTATATATTTATATTATTTAGTGATATTAACACCCATATATAATATAACACATGTGGACAGAAGAAATGAAAATAAAAAAATGCAAAAAAAGATAAAGGAAGAAAAATAATGCATAAGTTGTAAGATAATAAATGTTAAAAATAAACTATGAATTAATTTTTATGATAATAAAAATTATATTATCTTAATATCTTATACCCATACTTTTTAATGATATTATTGTTTGAGTTATAAATAATAAGAGTTGACAAAAAAATATTTAATAAAGTAGACAAAAAGAAAGAAATAATTCATGAGTTAAAAAGTTAAAAAAAAGGTAAATAAAAAAATAAACAGTATAAGAAATGTTAGGTAACATAATAGTTAATTTTTTTTAAAATTTTAAAATAAAAATAAATATATGAAATAAAAAATTAAATTAATTGATAGATGTGCATAAATTTTTTTTGCAAAAGGGCAATAAAATGCAAGGAAGAAAGTAGTTGTTGCAGGAGGCCTAATTGTAAAATAAAGATAAAAATATAAAGGGAAAAATTCCACCAAGAATTTACATTTGCAAAAATATATAAAAAAAAATTCTACGTACCAAAAAACCCTCTATTCTTTGTATGATAGTGATTTCATGGATATTTTATATACAAAATTAATTTAAACTTAATTTTTTATCATCAATTTTCAATTTTGAAGAAATACGCTTTGTTTAATTCTTAATAATGTGAATATATTTTTTAGTGTTTTTAAAATTTATTTTATAATAATTAATAATATGAAATTAATAATTTTTGAAACTTTACATCAAACTAAAAAATTAAATAATTGTATAAATATATAAAATTGAAAAAAAAAGTAATAAAATAAGATATAATTAAGAATAGTGATAAGGGAATGTCAAACTATATTGCAAATCAAATATATATTTTATTATTATATGTGTATTTAAAATTGAATATTTGTTATTTTATAAGAGAATCAAACTCAAAATTATGAGTATGTGAATTAAAATATGAATGTGATATTATCAAAATTGGCCGAACGGCCTGATCCGCACGTTCAACTCAACGTAGTAAACTAGTGTAAGGTCTTAACACATCCTACAATCCAAATTAGTTCAGCTTCTAAGCAGGCATAGCTAGCACAAGACATTTCCTTATGCAACTAACTGAAATCATGTCAAAATTAGAGCCTCGTACCAGTATGAATGCTTCTATTATATTAGGTTAAGTGTATTTATTGGGTTGGGTTTGGTCATTCGGCCAATTTTGGTAATATTACATGGCCCCCTTTTTCCATCCGGTCAGAAAAAATCCTCTCAATGTCTAGTTTAGTCTATCCTTCGGACCCTGGATCTTCTTAGGTTATGCTTTTGGCTTGTCTGCAAATATGGCGACCTTGTTTTCCAGGTGACGTATTGCTTTGGTCCTTATAGCCTCTGATGTTTTATGTCTGCACCCTTATGTTAGTGTCAATGTAAATCCCTCTGCAGACTCTCTAGTGAATGACTAGGATCTTCATTATAATAATATTATTTCCTTTAAAAATTATATTTTGGATTGAATATTATATATTTAAGAAATATTTCTAGCAAAATATGTTTAATTAAAATGGGTAAGATTTTAAAACGAAAGAGAGATGAGTGTAATTTTTATATATCTCAAATAATATGGACGCAATTTTCCCTATATATTACAACATAGAAATGAGGTGCTAAGAATAGTAATAATTATTTTGAATAACCCATTAAAAAAGGTTTAGATCATTTTTTTTTTTGCATAAGTGAATTTTGTTAACAGATTTTTCCTCATTTTTTTTTTACAATTTATGGTTTAGGTGCGTTGAAAAAATTGTTATTAAGTGTGAAGTTATTAAAAATTATTATTTTACAATATATGGTTTAGATGTGTTAGAAAATTATATTTGAGTGTTAAATTATTGAAAATTATAACAGGCACAGAAAAAAAATGATTTTCAGTGTATTAGTTCAACAAACATAAAATAAAAACACTCTTTCCTAGACAAGTAAATAAAGGAGTTTTGCTAGATTATCAAACAACGTATTTCTTCGACGACGAATAGACTTTGACGGCTAGTTCAACAAACAAATAAGCTCTAATTCGAATTTTATATATTTTTTCTAGTAAATTATTTCCTCCTCCCCTGAAATTAAGATTAATTATACTGAAATTCTCCTTAGTTGGGAAATGCCTTGGACCTCCCGACCGACTAAAATCAGACACCGTTTAAGAGCAAATTTTATTTATTAAGTGCCCTTGCTCTTCTAGGTTTTAAAAAACAAAATCCCTATTTGTTTTTTCTATGTTTGCTTCATTCCAAAGTAACCGACGGACGAACTTCTCCCCTCTTCGGTTGATGATCCCTCACTTTTGTCTATGCTCCAATCGCTCATGAGCGTGCTCATTCAATAGGAAAGGGCTTTGTCATCTAGGAAGGTAAATTTTTTTTCTTTTTCTGTTAACTTTTACTTTAGCTTCTATGAAGTTCCCATCTTATTCTGTTTAGTTTCAATGGATCATTTAAAGGGCAGTTTTTACCTCGTTCCCCTCCGATTTAAATTACTCTGATTTCTGAAACATCCTAGAGCAGAAGCATTTTATGGCCATGAGATAAAGGACTATGGGAACTCGAGACGACTACAGGTTTCTTCCGTTACGATATGTAGTTACTTGTGTCAACCAGAAGGCAAACTTGGTAGCCATTGTGGTTGAGTTCGGCTTCCCACGTCTATTCAAGGGCACCGGTAAAAACCCCTGTCCTGACATTGTTGCTTGTTAAGGTTTTCCTTTGAAGTACAGGTTACTAGATTTTTCTTTTTTTTTTTTTAAGGCTGTAAGATTTCAAACCCAGCTGCGAAACTGTATAAAGTTTTTTTTTTTTTTTCCCGACATCTTTGTTGTGTTTGTTGACATAGGAAGTGAACTTCGAGTTGGACGATTTTGAATGGCAATGACGAAACAAAGGCTGGACTTATGGCAGCTGCCATCTATTTCATTGGTAGTAGATTGATGATCCGTTGCGCTAAGGTGCATGGAACATCAAGGCTACGACTTTTGCTTTGTCGAATTGCACAGAAAAGTTGCTCCAATTACTCCAAGAAATTGTATGGAATAGTTGCTGCAACCCTTGAACTTAGGTGCTTCCAAGTTCTGATTGTGCTACTTTTGATGGTGTATCTAATTCAGTAAAAATTAAATATGCATTCAACCAAACCCGAGAATCTTTGTTTTATATATATATACTCCATGTTGCCAGCTTCTCCCATCAAGAAGTTGTGCAATCTGATGACCGTTAAGTAGAAAAATTGCTCTCCTGTTTTTGTGGACCACAACAAAGTTTAAAACGTTGGTTTGTTGCTAACATTCACATGGGAAAGAAATTGTTATATTCTCTCATTTGGTCCGTAAAAATTAAATATATTCAAAAGTAGAGAAAAATTAGTGTATGGATCATAGTGATAAGTCCTCTATATATAAGTATTACCTTCCATGTATCACAATATATTTTACTTTCTCAACCCACCAAACTTAATGAATAAGTCTTATACTTATTCCGGGTCCTCTTAATACTATTTTTCTCTAAACATAAATGTATACTCTGAAATGAGAAAAATAATTTAAACTAAATAAGAGTTTTATTACAAATATGTATATATATATAAAAAATTCAATATGGTACCAAGTCCCATCCTTAATACATGATCCTTAAACACTGATGGTGGCATGCTTTTTGCTAAAGGATTTGCTATCATCAACTCAGTATTAATGTGTACAATGGTGACTTTATTTTCCTTGATACGTTCTCGAATGGCTAAGTACTTGATGTTGATATGTTTACTTCGACTTTTACTTTTGTCATTCTTAGTTAGAAAAACTGTAGCTGAGTTGTCATAAGAAATTCTTAATAGCCTAGAAATTGAATCTATAACTCTAAGCCTAAAAATAAAACTCTTCAGCTATACACCATATGAAGTTGCCTCAAAACAAGATACGAACTTAGCTTCTGTAGTAGAGGTAGCAACTAAGATTTCCTTCATGCTCCTCTAAGACATGGCTTCGCTAGCGAACATAAAAATGTACCTTGATGTTGATTTTTGTGAATCAACACATTCAACAAAATCCGAGTCTTAGTAGCCAACTACCTCAAGATTCTCAGTCCGTTTGTACATCAACATATAATGTTTAGTACTTTTAAGATACCTCATCATTTTCTTTGTAGCTTTCCAATGATCCATTCTTGGATTACTTTGATATATCCTTAACATTCCAACTGCAAATGCAATATCAGGTTTTGTGCAAATTTGAGCATACACAAGGCTTCCAACAACTAAAGCATATGGAATGTTTCACATTTGTTCCCTTTCTAGAATATTCTTTGGGCATTGATTCAAATTGAACCCGTCACCCTTCACAATAGGTGTTACACTTGGTGAGCAGTCCTTCATCGGAAATCTCTCTAAGACTTTATTAATATAAGTTTCTTATGATAGACCCAAAATACATTGAGTTCTATTCCTATGGATCTTAATGCCAATTACATAAGATGTCTCACCCATATCCTTCATTTCAAAATTCTTAGAGAGAAATTGTTTCACCTCATATAACAACCCTTTATCATTAGCTGTAAGCAGTATATCATCCACATATAGCACAAGGAAATAGATTTTACTCCTACTGACCTTATGGTATATACACTGATCCATGATGTTTTCCATAAATCTGAAAGAGGAAATAACATTATGGAACTTAAGAGAGAGGTCTGTTTCAATCCATATATGGATTTCTTAAGCTTGCATACTAAATGCTCACCAGCATTAGAGGAAAATCCTTTAGGTTGTTTCATATGTGCCTCTTCCTTTAGATTTCCATTGAGGAATGTCATCTTCATATCCATCTGATGCAATTCCAAGTCAAATTGGGCAACCAATGCCATTATTACACGGAGGGAATCTTTCTTAGACACAGGAGAAAATGTCTCTGTGTAATCGATTCCTTCCTTTTAAGTGAATCCTTTAGCCATGAGTCTTACCTTATATCTTTCAATGTTGCTTAATGAGTTCTTTTTCATCTTATAGACCTATTTACACTAAATGACCTTTGAACAATTAGGCAACTCGACAAGATCTCAAACTCCATGGAATCCATTTCTTCCTTTATGACATTGTACTATAGTCCGGATTCTTTGCAGTTGATAGCTTGTGAAAATGCCTCAGGGTCATTTTCAGCTCCTATCTTGTAATCAAACTCCTATAGATACACAACATAGTCACTAGAAATTGCTAACCTCATTTCCCTAGTTGATCTTCTTAATGTTGGGTTAATATCCTCTTAGGGAGCATGTTCCTCAACTAGTTGTTCAACAGTTTCTAGTAATTATTCAACAACCGGATCAACTTGGTCATGACCAACTAGTTGTGGATCCTCAATGATTAGCTATTCAATACCTAATGGTACTTGAGAGGTATGGATCACAATCAATTTATCACTTGATATGGAAACTTGAGAACTAAAATGATCGTATTCAGTATCTGAATGCTGAATTTGATCACTCCCACTGATCAAGTCATTTTCAAAAATTTTGTATTTCTTGATTCCACAATCCTAGTGCTATGAGATGGACAATAGAATTTATATTCTTTGGACTTAATAAAGTAGCCACTTATTATCTTAGGATCCAGCTTCTTTTCTTGTTAATTGTAGACCCTAACCTTCGATGGACATCCCTAAACATGCATATGCCTTAAACTTGGTTTCCAACCTTTAAATAACTTAAATGGTGTCTTTTTAACAGCCTTAGTTGGAACTCGATTGAGGATATACATAGCCATCTTAAGGGCTTCAATCCATAAGGACTAGGAAGCTTAGAGTTGTTAAGCATGCTAAGCATGCTCCTTACCATGTCTAACAATGTTCAATTTCTTCTTTCAGTTACACCATTTTGGTTCGGAGACTCAGGCATGGTGTATTGGGCAACAATCCTATGCTTTTAAAGAAATCTAGCAAATAGACTTAATGCTTATCTATCTTTAGTATATCTACTATAATATTCACCACCTCTATCTGATCTCACTATCTTAATTTGTTTATCATATTGTTTCTCTACTTCTATCTTAAATACCTTAAAGGCATCAAGTGCCTCATTCTTATTATTTAACAGATAAAGATACATATATCGTGAGTAATCATCAATAAATGTGATAAAGTATTGTAGACTACTAGAGTTCAAATCTAGACTGCAAATGTTTGTATATATAATTTCTAAAATGGTAGTACTCCTCTGGCACTCTTCTTAATCTTATTAGTCTACTTTCCCTTTATGTTGTCTATACAAATTTCAAAGTCTGTAAAATCTAGTGTATTAAGTATTTCATCTTTTACTAACCTTTTAACCCTTTCTATTGAGATATGACCTAGTCTACAATGCCACAACATTGAGGAATCTTCATTAGTAACACATCTCTTAACACCTATGCTACTAGAAACATGCATTAAATCATTAGGTATATTATCTTATAATTGAATTCAAAAAAGACCATCAGAAATCATTCCATTGCCAACAAAATTAGATTTATAAAATAACTTAAACATATTATTTGAAAATTCAAAAGAATATCTAAAAGGAAAAAGTTTCCAAACAGAAATTAAGTTTCTAGAGAAACTTGGTACATAAAATGTCCTTTCCAAGATCAAACTAAAGCTAGTATTTAAAACTAATCTGCAAGTTCCTATAACTTCAACTAGTGAGCCCATCTTATTACCTGAATAGATGTATTGCTCACTACCCATAGGCTTCTTTTGGTTTAGAAAGCCTTACAAAGTATTAGAGATATGGATTGTAGAACTAAAATCAATCCACCATGTGTTACTACTAACATCTACTATATTAGATTCATAATAAAAGTGTGAGATTGAGATACCTTTCTTTTCAAGCTAGCTCTTAAATTTATTGCAATTCTTCTTTATATGTCCCTTCTTCTTGCAGAAGAAACACTTAAACTCTTTCCTTATATTGCCTTGAATGGGTGCATTTCTTTTTCCTTTTAAGTTGGCTTGCTTGTTGTTCTTTCCTTATGTTGCCATATGTGCGCTTTCTCCCATTTCTACAATAAGCGTCCCTTCTTCTTGTACACACATGGATAGAAGTTCATTGATTGTCTATTTCTCCTTATGTGTGTTGTAGGAAATCTTGAAAGGTCCATACTAAGGCAGCAGAGAGTTCAGGATGTAGTGTACAAGGAAACATTCAGACATCTCAATCTCAAGCATTTTTAATTGAACTACTATGTTTGTCATTTGCATAATGTGTTCTCGCACACCCGTTATGCCGGTAAACTTCATTGATGATAACCTTGTCATCAAGGTGCTTGCCAAAGCCTTGTCTGAAGTTTCAAATTATTCATCAATATCTTTTAAGAAACTTTGAACGTTTTGATGCTTTCCAATAGACCCACGAACACTAACAGATATTTTAGTTTTAATGTACATCATGCTGAGGCAATTTAATCACTCCCAACGCTCATAAAGAGCTATTTTAGTTGCACTATTACTATCAGTGGGTTTAAGAGATTTATCCTTTCTTATTGCATCATCAACGTCCATCCACCCTAATTAAAGAAGAATTTTCTCGTTCCATATCTTATAGTTATCACCATTCAATTTGGGAACTTGAAAATAAAAAATATTCAAAGGTTGAAAAGTTGTATAAAATTTATATGCTATATTAATAATTTGAAGCAATTAAAAAATATTCCATATGACATGTCTTACTAATACAAAATATATTTATCAAACATAATCCTAGTAGCAAATAAAACTGCCAGTGGGCTTAATTTTATTCAATTAGGGTTATGTACAAAATTAGTGAAATTAGCAAATTATATCCTCTATCTTAATTTATATGGGTAGATTAAGGTAAAGAAAAATTTACTACCCCACCCTAATTAATCATATTAAATATAATAACATTCCTGTGGGATAATAATTATCATATTAAATATGCTTAATTACAACTAAAGTCATTTTCCTTTATATGATCCTAGATTTAAACCTAATGCTTTATGTATAATTTTAGAATAATCAAAGGTGTTATGGCTAAACTTTAATTAAACTAAAATTATACGAATCACTTGACATTTAAGAACAAAATATACTTAAACAAAATACATAAATAGGCACTTCTTTATGAGAATTCAAATATTAATTAATTACTTAAACAAATGTGACAAATTAATTTTCTCTTCATGGAAACATATATTACCTCAACATTGATAAAAAAAATTATACAATATTATCATAATGAGAAGTAAATAATTAATTAATTAACTAAGTCAAATATGATTAATTAATTGATTTAAATTCTCTTAATTAATTTTTAATCTAAATGTGTTAAATTAATGCCTAAAATAATGTCTAAATATTAGGCATAAAAATTTGTATGAAAATAACATTAGTATTATTCAGTAAAATTTAGAAAATAAAACCCACTAATAGAGCCGTTATATATTATTCTATGCAAGCATATATCAGCAAATGCTTGTGGACAAAGCGATCAACGCATACTCTATGTAGTCACGTGGTAGGGGTTCGAGTCCTCGAGAACCCATTCTCCATTTATTTTTTCGAAAGGTCTAAATAAAAGCAGAGAAATGCAGAATGGATAGAACGCATAATGAATCACGTTTCATTAAAAGCAGTGAATGACATGTCATTTCATTGAGGCATCAAAATGACTTGCAGCTTAAGTCGTCTTTAACCCTTAGCCGGGTCAACCCAACTTGGTTATGACCTGTTTCAGAACCCAAAAATAGAATAAGCAAAACCCAACATTTTATGTTGTTTTTTCAGTAGATTTTCCTAATTTTTCGAGCCTAAACTATCATAAATTCATGGGCTATCCAATCCTAGTCTTAAAATATGATAAAGACAACATGTATATAGGATTGAAATTAAACAATATGCTCTATTTTTCTACTGCACATAAGCAAGGCAGAGGCAATTTTGCTCTAATACCAATTGTTACTAATTCAACTAGGATATACAAAAACCACACAATAATATCCTATTGACCAAAAACTAGTTAGAAATGTGGAAGCATACCTCTAGCCATTGCTTTGTCGAATTGCACAGAGAAGTTGCTCCAATTGCTTCAAGAAACTACACCGAATAGTTGTTGCAATCCTTAAACTTAGATGTTTCTAGGTTCTGGTTGTGCTACTTTTGATGGTGGATTCAATTCAGTAAAAATTAAATATGCATTCAACCAAACCCGGGGACCCTTGTTTTACATATATATATTCTACGTTGCTAACTTCTCCCATCAAGAAGCTGTGTAACTTGGTGGCCGTTGAGGAGAAAAACTGCTCTCTTATTTTTGCAGACCACAACAAAGTTTAAAACATTGGCTTGTTGCTAACGTTCACATGGGAAAGAAATTATTATAGGGGAAATAGATGTTATTATCAACAAAAAGTGTTTAGCCTTAGCTCTATATAAAGGGAAAGATAGTGAAAATTTTATCAAGTTTCTTGCAAATTTAACCCAAAAAAATTCAAGCAAAAATTTCATAATTGAGCTTACAAAATGGTTAGTTAACTTTTAGCTTTGTCAAAGTAATTCAAGATTACATCAGTCTACAATTTGAATGCAGTTTACTCATTCCTTAGTTATTTTATTCCACCAAAACTCAATATCAACATGCATGTTTATAGTGGCAAAGACAGGAATCAAATTTTAGGTATCACCCTTTCTTTTTCGCTCCATTGCAATCTTATAGTGGCTAGATAGCTTCTATTGTTATTCTTTGAAGTAAAAAGGAAAGAGAGGATTGGTGAGAGAGAAATTAATAAAAACATGCAATAAAGGCAAAATGGTTAAAAAGAGATGGAGGATATTATTAAAATATTTTTGACTTCCATTTCTTTTAATTTCACTAATGAGACATCAATCTTTGGGAAGGAGAGTGCAACTCTTTTAGATAAATCAAGGAGTTTCAAGGCATTTCTAAATTAAGGAGGTCTCAGTATAATTAACTTTAATTTTGAGAGAAGGAAGAATAATTTACCTTTTTTTTCCTTCCTTATTTCACATAAAACAAAAAATAAAGTATAAGGATGGCATACCTAATATTACAAAACTAAAAGAACATGGAATACCAACATAACTTATAAAACATAAACAAACTAACAAGTTACTAGATAAATAAACTTATAAGATGGAGTCAAATTCCAAAAATTCCCAAGTGGATGATGTTACTTTATTACTTCCTCTCATAAGTGGTCTAGATATTTGAATGTAAATGTTTACGGTTGAAAGCCTTGAATTCTCTTACAAGACACTTTAAAAAATGATGCTTCAAACTTTTAAAGTCTTCCTAAAACTTCTTGTTAAATAAGGCTTCGAAATCGATTGATGGATGTCATTTGAGGTAGTTTTTCCCATAAATTTTCCCCCTTCCCACGAATTTGCCATAAATTATGAATCCTTGAAAATCATATGTGTGGGAAATGCTTTCCCACGGTGACTTCCTATGATAATTTCCCATGAATATTTGATAGGACTTTCATGCAAATTTTCTCACGATAATTTTCTGTGGATTTTGCACGTGATTATCCCATGGTATTTCCCATGAATTTGAATGAAAATTTTCAATGGTTTTTCCCATGGAAATAAATATAAATTTTAAGAATAAGTTTTAAATGTAATGACTTATCTATGAGTAATATGCGGGAAATTCATGAAAAATATTTTAGTTCTTTATTATTCCCAATTGGAAATGTTATAGCTACAAGAGGGTTTTGAAATGTGTGGCTTATTTTCCTATGGTTTTAGTCACGTGAGAGTCATGGGAAATTCATAATTATACAAAATAAAAAAAAATTGTTAAACTCAGAATTCACAAGCTAGTCTTGTGATTAAATTCTTAACATTCAAAATGTAAAATTCATTAACAAATCTAATAACATTAAAATCTAAATAATAATGATCATACATAAAGTTATATCAAATTTAAATGTCAAATCATTTATACAAAAATAATATCATTAAAATGAAACTACTACTAAATATCTTCTTCTGAATCATCATTCATATCATAGTGCAACTGAATACCATGCTGGTGGTGTCCTTTTTGCTGCTGTGTACGATTGGTTGGACTATGGAAAGATGGTGGAAGGATGAAAATAGACAAAGTTAGCCTAGTATGATCACATAAAGACTTTAGAAGCAACTTATATTAACTTAATTGACTTTGCCACTTAACTTTGCAACTCTATTTTCTACTTCCTGCTAAACTCTATTTTTCACTTCCTGCTTAATTTTATTTTCCATTTCTTGCTACCATGGTGGTTGAGAACTTGAGGATGGCCTACTACTACTTTCATCATGTATAACATCACATGCTTATGATCCAAGCCTATAAATTCTACCCCTATTGCTTCCTCTAACAATATTTATCCAATCAGATAATTTAGATGTTAGATTGGCTTATGAATCAGCAAGCTGGGATTTAATCCTTTTTTTTGTTGAAAATTCTCCTTTAATATCAAACAATTTGAAATGTCAAACATCATTTTATATCTCAATTATTTAAATAACAAATAAAGAAGTAAATGGTTATATAATATATCTTATGTAAGTTTGTCTACTTCTTTCATCCACCCAAAAAGTATATCTTTTTTAGTGGGTACAAGTAAATAACTCAAGTTGAGTAGGAAGCCTCCCAAGCTCTTTTTCCTAAATATAAATATATTATCAAATAACAACATATATTAATATGCTTTCAAATGGAAAATAAATACATGACAAAAATATTTATGGCAAATAGGTTTTAATGATAATCATCTTACCAATCACCTTTTATATTTAGTAATTGGAATTGAACCTCCAGTATGAAGTGATACTTTACTGCCACTAGTTAAGTTTGTTTAATTTTAGATAGATTCTTCTTAAAAGCTTTTACTATCCCAATAATCTACCACTATCTTCCAAAATGTCTCAAATACCAAAGGTGGTTTTGTGTGAGATTTTCTCGCATCTCTCATCATATCCCTAAAGTGGTCAACCCCTTTATCCATGAAATTTTTCTTAATTGTTGCTTCATATTAGGTATCCCACCTAAACTTTTCCTATAAAACATATAAAACCAATTAGGCAATTATTGTAGAGAAAATGAAAAAGGAAGGACAATTAGTTGAATCAAATCATACATAATGCATTTAGCAAAATAGAATATGGAATTTAGCAAACCTGAAATTAAGAATAGCTTGTAAGTTGGATAATGAAGAAAAGAAACTTCACACAAATGAAGAATGGAATATAGGATGAGCTAAAAACAGAATAAAATAGAATGTATATTTTTAACAGAGCTACTTACTATATTTCAACAAATAATACATTAGCCACTCAAGTTTCATTGCTTTCAAATATTTTTTTATTCTAGAACTCTCATTTGCTTCCTTTTTTCTTGAATTCAAGTTCTCAATTTCTAGTAAACAAAGTATGTGTACTTTAAATTTAAGATACCAAAACAAATCATTCTAAACCCAATCATTAAATTGCTTAGTTTGAAGTTGATAAACAAAAGGAGCTAAAATTAGTGTCATGTTCTACTCCATAGTAAGCATGATAAGCCACATGAGATAAAGGCAAAAAAGAATAATATTTGATTACATATACAACTTAATAATATAGATTTACCATAAAAGGATGTATGCGTGTTTATATATATATATATCATTTTATAGATTGTACTAAGGCCTGCTTATACATAACTTGAAAATTACAAATAGATGCATAAAACTGACAAAAAAATAATCCATAAAACTGACATAAAAAATTATACTAAAAGAACAAACTTTTAGTAATTATACTAAAAATTGGTTATATAATATATTCAAAAATTATGAATTACAAAATAAGCTACTTAGAACTTGTAAATATGATTATATGCAGGGGTGCAATGTTATTTTCAACTTCCAATCTATAAAGGATGTTCTAGTTATATAATAGATTAGTATGAATATAGAAATATTTTTTATTTGGGCTCACCTATGAATTTAGTATGAGAGTAAATGTGGGGTATCAAAAAAACTTCCTTGAAAGATGCAAAAAAAAATTAAAAACATTTATATGCAATGAAAGATGTGTCAATCTTTCTTATGGAACATACCATATGGATATTTTAACTTTGGCATATACTATATAAGTATGTGGATTCCTATGATAGAAAAGTAAAAATTAAAGCATATAATGCCTTTAGATTATGTGTCATTACTTATTTTTCAAAAAAATAGTCATAATCACAATCATTTATGAATTTTATAGGATGAATAAACAATTCAAGTGGGGAAAAAAGTCTACAAGAGAGGTTGTTAGCTAACAAAGAAAACAAAAGTGTCTACTTTGTACCCAACATTTAGGTATCTTTTACTTGACAAAAGAAAGTATTTTTATTTACACATCTTTTTATTAATTATGAAACTAATTCATTTTCAAGGTATCATAAACCCTCCTAATAAAAATGCATCTAAAGATGATAAAAGTTTTGATATATTTTTTCTCATAGAATTAACTAAGATTACATATGCTAAAAACTAGAATATGATATATTGATAATTAGATTCATGAATGATAAATGAAAGTAGATGAATTAATATAGAATAGGTCTTTCTTTTCCTTCTTTTCTGTATTAACTTTTAATGGATGAGATTCTTTCGTTAAAGGTGAGAAGAACATCATCATAAATCTTTATTAATAATATTCTAATAATTTTCTCCATTGTCCTAGTAAGAAGTGGTAGGGAAAAGCCATTGGTATTCTAGGTTGTCCAAGTAAGGAGTGAGAAATTGGTACAGATAATAAGGTAGCCCTACCTTTCATTTATTATACATTTCAGCATCATAATTTTCACAACAAATAAAAACAAGCCATTTATTTATTACTACTCTATGAAACTTCGACATTAACCACCTTGCTTACTGTATCACCTAAATTTCATGTTTTGCTCTCATACATTATGATAAGATGCAATGAACAAATTAAGTTTATATTAAAAACCATAAACATAGGAAATATTTTATTTGTTAAACTTAATAATTTTTCTCATAAATATTTTAAAATAAGAATAAATATAGACATCTGAAATAGGCAAATTAGTAGTAAAAGTAAATTAAAAAAATTGCTTGCATCCACCATTAAGCCTTCACTCCATTCTCTACATATATACTTGAAGATAGTAAACACAAATAGAAGTGAGAAATATATAGAGATGAAGTTGAACACTAACATCATTATTGTAACTAGTTGCACTTGTTTTGTTCACCCAATGCCTTGCAGAAGCCATAGCACCTCTCTACCACTAAGAATGGAAAAGATTAAGTAGGACCAAAAACAGAAGCAAAAGCAAAGCACAAAGAATAAGAAGAAGACTAAGGTGTGACCCATTCTACCAATATCTACTTGATACATGTGGCCAATGGCCTTTCCCCACCACTCCTTGCCAGGATAACCTAGAATACCATAATAAATATAAATGAAAATTATTACGAAAAATGTCAATAAACTCTTATGAAAATTCAAATGAAAAATTGAACAAATAAAAAACTTAACATTATTAGAATACTATGATAAATACAATAATTGTTATATATTAAAATTGGACTATTAATTCTGCTAATATATAATTAATTTTTATATAAAGATCCATGTACGATGATATAAACTGAAGCAAACACATACCTTAAACATTCCTTAGTACAATGTATGTTATAAATAATATCATTGAAGAGGATGAATACCTTGAACATTGCCCACCACATTTCCTTTCTATTTTTATCAATCTTTGACCACTTCATCCTAGCTCCTTCAAACTTACTTTCAATAATAGCATGCATATGATGATAACTTAAGTTGGAAGCTTGAATTTGTGCACAAAATAAATCATATAAGAAAAGATTCATTCAAGTATAATAATCAATTAAATATTAAAAATGAACTAGTATTGAAGTTACATTTGTTTTGTACTCAGGTGTGTCCATCAGGTTCAATCCATTGGCTTATATTTACTTAGGTAATGGATGTTGGATTGGGTGTAGATGAAGCTGATTGCAATGTGTTTGAACTAGATGTCGAAAAATGCCGCATGACGTGATATTAGGATGGTTGGTACTAATTAGGAGAGGGGTACTGATATGCACCATAATATCCTGGTGTTGGCATAAAGGTAGATTGACCTCTCTGATATTGATAGTTTGGTGTTACAAGGGGCTGCTAGCCAAGTGGTGGTATAAGGGTTTGCTGGCTAGATAGTGGTACAAGGTGCTGGCCAAGTAGTGGGACACATAGTTGGCTAGGTGCATGTACTAAAAGCTGATCATGTGAAAGTTAGCCAAATATTTCAAGTTTTAGAATATATAGGAAGAACCTATTTTCTATTATTCCTTGTCATCATGGATGATTCATTCTAGCACGACCTCCTCGGTAACTCTTTGTCATTTATAAAGTAAGAATATATATCATTAAAGAGAATAATGATAAGACACATAGATTTCTTATGAAAATATAATTTATACAAAAAATAAGTTTTTAAATAATAATAAAAACCATAGTTTACTCGATGCAATCATACAACAACTTGTATAAGCCCATTTAATACAAATGATTAGTTAAGGCATTACAATCACTATGAAATCTGTATGAAATATTTTAGCAACTGAATGTACATAACTAATATGCTAGCAATAGACCCCTAAAATCGAGATATTTCTTTAGGTGAAAACTAATTCAAATTGATCATATTAATTAATATAAGAACATCAGGGGTCTAAAGATTATAACAATTTCATAACCGTCCACAATAAATTATGTTAAAGGTAAGGTATTGAAGAAACTCCTAGAATTTCATATGTTCAATTTGATCATCGACCAAATATTAGCAATGCAGTTTATATTTTACAAACATACTACTTAAATTCACATGAAATCAATCTAACACAAAGACAAGTCTAGAGTCATTAGAAAAATTAATCGAGCTTGTGGAGGAATTGATCACCATTAGATAATGATACACATGCTTCTTCTTGAAATCATATATATGTTTATGCCGCACTGTCAGCATTTTGTACATATGGATTTTGCATATTGCAAATGATCACCATTGGATAATGAATTTTTTCTCACAAGGAGAATATAGTTGTAAAAAACAAGAAATACAAGAAATAGATGAATATTTGCAATATAAGTCTTTAGATTCTATACATAAGGAATTTGAATGGCTTCTCTAAAGAGCCACTCTCTAACTACCAAAAAAGGTAAACGATCGTAGTCATGAATTTATAGATTTTGTAATTGTAAATAATATTTAGTGTATAGTCTATAGTAAAATGATTCCTAAACAACATAGAACTTATTGTATAAAGTGTTTAATAATCTTATGTAGATATTGTGTAAAAGGAAAATTTAATGAAATGTGTGAAAAAAAGAAAAAAACTAAAATCCAAAGGAAAAATAGATTACCCTGAAATAATCAAACAATTAACCATTAGAATTAGACAATTAAAAGAACAAGTAGAAAATTTGAAATGGAAGCTCCAAAGAGCTAAGCTGTAAATAAATGATTTGAAAAAAAGAAAAATGGTAGTCATGAGGAAGAAAATAATTTATACAAGGAAAAATTCCAAATTTTGAGTTCTGTTGTTTAAATGCTTCTGTAAAAATAATCTTCTAAATATTTATTGTACATTACAATTTGAAGATAGTCATACTATGAATCTAGTAGCAATAATTGACACTGGCACAACCAGGTGTTAAGTAAATAATAGTCTAATTCCCAATAGATACAAAGAAAAGGTAGAAAAATAGACTTTTTAGGATTAGAAATAGGGGAAGGAAAAATAAAATTATAAAAATACAAAGTTAAATCAATAGACTTTAAAATCCTTTACATTTAGGATTTAGGTAGTTATAAGTCTGAGAATCATATAATCATCATGTCCTCTGATTTTGGCATGTACTTTTTTCTAATTAATATAAAATTAATAATATACTTTTTTTATAGTATATACCATATAATAATATAATATTATACACGGCATACTTAGCAAGCAATATGTTTATAACTATGTGAAACCTTATGAAAAAAACTGACCACAAGCTACCAATATTGCAATCTGATTTCAAAGCTTCATATTATTTTCTTAAAAAAATATATATAAAGCATTCTTAACACCTAATGAGGAAGTTTAGTTTTTTTAAATTAAGTAAAATGACTAAGCCATTATATGAATAGTACTTTTGAAGATGCCACAATCAAGCATTTGTCAAAATGTGTATAGACATATAATTAACAACTTTTGCTGTAGTCAAAATTTGAATGGGAACACCTTTACAATATAGTCATTAGTCAAACATATCTTGTCAATTAGGAAAAGATGAACAAGAAGATTGATTGGCATTACTAACTAGTGAATGACCCATCAATAAAATCAAGTCATTATTTAGAGGTTAAATACACATATCTAATTACAAAATAAAGCTGATCTATTTAAGATTATGCTGCCACGTCTCAATAGTTGTCCAAATTTGAGAAGCTTAAACCTTCTTTCAAGAACTTAATCGTGAAAAAAAAAGTTATTCTTCTATTGAATGCAAGATGGCAAATTGGAAAATTCTTTAGGATTCGAATGATGCATTAACAATTAAATTAGATTAGTAGAAATTTAAAACTTACTTTTTTTATGAAACCTTTATAGAAAAATTTGTTCATCCATAAATTCATAAAGAAGTAACTTATGTGGGTAAAAAATATGAATAATTAATATAAATAATTTGAAAATAATATGAGTGAAAATTTTAAGATAATATCTAGCCATAAACTTAAATATTTTAGTTATACAAGAAAGACATCCAATATAGGAAGTCATAGATGAGGACAACAAAAGCAACAAAGTACATAAACAAATGTTAAATTGCCTTATGTAAACAAGCACAAAATTAGTAAAGACTATTTAAACTAGAATAATGTAAAATAAGCCATAGTAGGGAATGTAAAGAACAATTTGAACTAGAGATTAACATAAAATAACCCATCATGAAATTATAGAACAATTATCATAAATGATAGAATCATGAATTCTAGAATTAGGAATGCAGAGAAATCCTAGGTAATTCCATAAAAATTATTCATTTGCCCTCATAACATTAACAAATGAACAAAAAATTTATAAAATCACCTCAAGTTAGCAAATAAAAAACAACCTTAAATAAAGAGAATAATTTGATGAAAGCCTCTTTAAAGTGCAGGAAAATAAGAAACTAAAATAGGGAGTGATGAAGTGGGAAGATGAGGAAGATAAAAGTGCTAGAGAAACAAAGAGCAATGGAGTGGGAAGATAAGAAAAATGAATAAGCTAAGGCACGATGCTTGCAAAGGAAAATATTGTGAAAGTGGCGGAAGGAAGATTAGGGAAATTGTTAGATAAAATTACATTTTGAAGAAAGAGAAACATTAAGCGGGTGGCTAAAAAAAAAGCTGATTTATTTTTCATAGGAAGGAGTCTAACTTAGCATCTCATGCCTAACAAGAGATTTGCGCACCAACAATCCAGCTTTCAATTTGCTCGGTATTTTTTGCGATGTTTTAAATATATATAACATTATCAATTTATATATAACCATCACATCTAAAATATTTTACTATACTTTATCTACTGTATCATTAGTCACTTGTGTAATATCCTTCATTATCATTGACCTCATCATCAATAGAATCATTCTCTTCTTCATCATCATCAAAATACTTATCATCACTCTCATCCTCTTCGTCTTCATTCCTAAAATAATCATCATTATCATCTTCACTTTCTATTTCATTGGCAATAAGTTAGCCCACGAGATCAACATATAGCTCGATTTCCTTGAAACCTCCATCAATGTTGTGCATTGTGCTAATTTGACAATTATCAACAACTTGGTTTACAAAATACATTTATTTATCTTGGTACGCAACCTTTACCTGATGGCTATGATCAACTAAACCTCTTAGTTTTATCTTAATGATAACCCACCAATCTGACTTATCCTTTACTAGTATGGGATATGATGCATAATAAACCTAAATAGCTTATTTAGCAAAAATGAAAGGATCATACTTAGTGTATCTTCTAGTATATTTTATCTCAACTATCCTATATAATGGATATACTTTCATACCATGATTGATTACATAATTAAACCAATCACAGCAAGAAAGAATCAACTTCTTATTATTTTGACCAGGATACTTTAACTTAATGATCTCATTAAGGATGCCATAAAAGTCATTCTCACTAGAGTTTACATTCCCTATACCTTTCACAAAAATCCTATAATTGGTAGTTTTTTTCTTTTGCTCCATGACTTAGTGTGGAACTTGTACCCATTCACGAAGTACATTGGCTATATTTTTACTTCTTGTAATAGCCCCATGTAAGATCCTGTAAAAAAGTACTATGTTGTGTAACACTAGAGTTATGCACCTATAGAATGCAAGATATTGTCAATCCATTTGATAGTTAGGAAATTTAAGTTAAAATACAAGAAAAATAAAGATACACATAATTTTGAAACTAAATGGCAAATTTATCTTCAATCATCTTTTCAACATCTTGATCTGTGATATTTAGCAAGGCTTGTTACACTTAGTTGATGAATACACTGCATGAATTGCTAAAAGATAGGTAACTAAACTAATCAATATGACATAATTATTAACTTTTTTAACTCGCACTCTTACTTTAATTATGGTTGAATTTCATCATAATTCAATAAAACATATAATGTTGCTATGGATAGCTCTTAATCTATCAAATATTGATGAACACACTTTCCAGATGGTTAGCCAAGTTAGTTAAAAATTGATAAGGTTAGCACACTAAGTTCTCCATACCAATCCATGTTTCAACCTAGTTGAATAGTTTAAGTTAAGACATTTAGTGGAAAATAATATTGATAAAAAATTGTATTATTTTTTCAATCAAATATGCTTCATATATACTCCCTTCCACATATGCCTTATTTCTTACCTTCTTCTTAAGTTTATTGAGGAACCTACAACAAAGCATTAATTAGTGACCTTAATGATTATGTATATCATTAATGTAGGAAAAGTGAAGTAATGACCTAGGACAATATATTACCTTCTAAAGGGATATATCTACCTATATTGTACAAGGCCACTAACTTTTGCCTCATATGGTAAATGAATAGACAAATGTTCTATGCAATAAAAAAATTCAAGTGGAAAAATTTATTTTAATTTACATAATATTAATGGGATATCATGTTCCGTTTTGACAAGATCACTCATCCACAATATTGTAAAGCATAAATCCTTAAAAAATTGACTTAATTCAATAATTGGGCCCCATAAAGAGTCAGATAAGTCATTGAATGCTATAAGAAGTAGATGTTCTATAAATACAGGATAATCATGACTTTTCACGCTAAACAATTTGGATATTCTATAAATACATGACAATCATGACTTTTCATGTTGAACAATTTGCCCATGATGATATTGATGTGCCTATCTAACTTAATGGCATAATCAACTGTCATTCTTAACCTTGCTTATTCACATATTGTCTTCTTTTGCTCCTTAGTAAAGGTAAAGATTGCTTTTAGTTTATAAACCTTACCATTGTCGACATCTATAAGCTTTAAGTCTCTTCACCTATAATATTCTTTCAAATTCATCCTTGCCTTTGCATTATCCTTGCTTTTACCTTTAATGTCCATAACTATGTTGAAAAAATGATCAAAAATATTTTTCTCAATATGCATAACATCTAAATTATGTCGAATCAAGTTTGTTTTCCAATATGGCAATTTTCAAAATATGCTTCATTTTATCTAATTTTAGTCTTTTCCATACCAGGCAACTTGATAGGCTAACTATCCATGACCTTTGGAATCATTCATATCCTTTTCTAAACTTCAACACTTGTCAACTTACAAGGGGATGGATTTTTTTCAACTTTATTTTTTAAGAATGCATCCTTATTTCTCTTATATATGTGATCATTTTTTAAAAAGCATCTGTAGTAATCAAACCAAGATTATTTCCTTTCATTTTTCAATGTAAATACTCTTGTATTTTTCATACATATTAAACATACTAATTTTTTAATAGTGGACCATCCAAATAACATATCATATGCTAAAAAATCATTAATTATCCACATCAATGTTACCTTCAATAAGAAATTTTATTTTTTAGAAATATCATATGTAAGGACACCATCATTTCATAAGATTTGTAACTCATCAATCAATAATTGCAAATATATATCTATTATAAGGTTATGTCATACACATCTCAATAGGTAGATTGTATAGTGTGATGATAACTGTCCAGTAAGAATATAGGGTAGTAAATTGGGTGAATGGACTGAACCCATTAAAGCATAAGCTAAGGCGAATATTTTGAGGTTTAAGAGTAAAATCAAGATATATTCTATCAAAATGCTTTCATATTTCTCCATCAAATGACTGACAAAGAACACCTTTCTCCCATTAATTCTCATAATGCCACCTCATATGTTCAGCTGAGTTTTTAGAAGCATACAATCTTTGAAGCCTAAGTATTAGTGGTAAAAAATGCATTCTTTTTAAACACACTTCTTTATAACTTTTTTTTCTAACTTATGGTTTGGCGTATCAAGGTGTCCTATAAAATTTATAATATCTCTTATCTTCATCATCTTTATAATATAACGTACACATATTATCACAATAATTTATTTTCTTATGTCCAAGATTAAGCTTTAAAACTGCCTTTTTAGTCTGATATCGATTTTCCAGTATAAGATTTCTAACTGGATTAGTTTCTTTTAACAATTTCATCATGTCACTAAAATAACCTTGAGGTATGTTATAATCAGATTTGATGCTTATCATCCTCATAGCAACAAATAACTCTATATGGCTATTACAACCCATCCATAATGGACATTTAGTAGAATTTAACATTTCATAAAAAAATTTTGCACTGGGGTTAAAGGTTCTTCCAAGTTATAGTTATATTCATTTTTGAAACTAGACTCAGTAGAATTAAAAACTAAATTCTCAAGATAATTAATTTCATTAAGGTTGTTCTCATTTGTAGAAGTCCTTATATTATTATCTTCATGTTGTGCAGGCAGTTCCTCACCATGACAATGCCAACACCAATATCCAAGCAGAAACCTTTTTTGTATAAAGATGCATTCTCATGTCATCTAGAATCACATTTTTTATTCTATCGCTTTAAATAAAGGCACGTAATTACACCTTTTTTTATAAAGATTTCTTATTGATAAACAAAGGCACCTAATTATACCTTCTTCTTCTTTTTTTTATAGAAGTCCTTATATTATTATCTTAATGTTATGTAGGCAGTTCCTCACTATGACAATGCCAACACCAATATCCAAGCACAAACCTTTTTTATATAAAGATGCATTCTCACGTCATCTAGAATCACATATTTTTTGTTCTATCACTTTAAACAAAGGCACCTGATTACACCATTTTTTATAAAGATTTCTTGTTGATAAGTAAATGCAATAAAATGCTCCACTCCTAACAAAAATTCATTAGTATATCTTCTTTTATGAAGATTCAATCTATTATACATTCATTTCCAATGCTCTAGAATATTTATTTGTTAAGTAAATCAAAACCTACAACATTTCACATAAACTCAAATTAATGTAGTGAATAATAAACAAAAATCTAATGCCTAAACATTTAAAAATTTCAATCACAAAGCAAAATATAAATCTATAATACATTTATATTAACTAATTAATTACACAAGTTTCACATTTCATATAATGAACTAACTTTTATCATATTAAATCTATTTACATAACTAATCTTAAACTATTTCTTAAATGTACAAATGACATGCAAATTCAACTGTAAGAAAATATAACTCTATAATAAATTATTTGTAATTAATTAATTAATTAATTAACAATATTTCTGTTATACAAATACCATATCTGTTGCATGTCATAAAATATGAAATCTAGTCTATCAATTTATCTTCCACAAAATCTATGCCTTTAATTGAAGGTACATGCAAACTCATGAATAATTTCTTCAATTCATTTTGTTATATATTATTTAATGATGTATTATCTTATTAATTGATAATGTAATTTTTTTAATAATAAATTAAATTTTAATTTTTAATAATTTTTTATTCAACATCAAGATGAAATTCATCCCATTATTAATAATTAAAAATTTTCCCTATACTGGTATTATTATAGAAATAGAAATAATTAATTTTTTTTCATAAAAAATTTAAAATTTTTAAATAACATGATAATGTCAAATGCTATATTTACTAATTTTCCCCTATCAAAGCATGAGAAGTTCATAAAAACTTACTCCAAAGGCATTTCTTTAGAGTTAATGTATAACCTTCATCTTTTTATCTAATTTATATACACATATCAATTTATAACTAGTTCGTATCAAATAAATACTACACAAAATCAACTACTATTATAGGTTCAAGCATTAATTTTCATTATAATTCATAGATCTAATGTATAAAAAAATTTACATATTTTTACAGTACTATTATTTAAAATCAAAACCAGTGTAAACAAAAAATTGAAATGCAATATCAGTAAGAACATAATCAAATTCTTATTTTCAACAATGATTAAGGGTTTTCATTAATTTATAGAACAAATGCAATGAATAAACTACAGTTAATGAATAAACATTAGAAAAAAATTAAAGAGTATAAACATAAACTTACTATTCAGAAGTGAATATATTCTGTCTATGACATGTAGAACTTAGCAAAGAGGTTGCTTGGATGATGATGGGAAGAATTTGGGATGGTGAAGAAGGATTAAGAAGAGAAGAAGAAAATAGACAGTGCAAAAATGAACTTTTAAGTAGTAGGGGATTTGATAATACTTGGTCATTTGGGGTAGCTCTTGCCGACTAAAAATATTGTCTTTCTTTTTTGAGTAATGTGCCTATTAGGTGGGCATTAAAAAATGCTATTTGAGGCAATTTTTTAGGGCAGCTTAAACAATCAAATTTCTATCCTTTAGGTTAAAAAAAAGCTAATTTCCCACAAAAATTTTAAGCAATGAAAAAGTTAGTTCGTCATAAGGAAATATAAAATAAATATTTTCCAGCAAATTTTTGAGGTCGCCCCAAAACTAGTAAAGTCAGATTCCCATTTTTTCGTACTTTTCATCCTTTGGGAATGCTGAAAAAACTTTCCAACGAATTTTTGAGGTGGATTTAGCCACCTCAAAGTTAGCACTGTTAGAACTCCATCAACGCCTCAACTTTAAATGGTTATTTCCCATGGTGTACAGTCGGAGCTTAACTAGTAATTTGGGCAATAAGTTCTACAACAATGCTACCGTAAACAACATACATTCCTATAGTGGATGAAATTAGAGGTGACAAATGGATAGATATGGATTGAGTCAAAGATGGATATATCATTATTAATTCATTTATCCATTTAGAACGTAATATAAAATTTTAGATGAGTTATGGATGACCTGTTATTTTTGGATAAATAGTTAACTTGACTCATCTATTTACCCATCAAATTATTATTATTTTATATTTTATCATTTTTATTAACATTATTTTTTACCATTATTTTATATTTATTGCTTTTATTTTAAAATAAACTTATGTTATCAAAATTTTATTCTTCATTTTTATTTCATTTTTCAAATTATAATTTTTTATCTCATTTTCTTAACATTAATTTCTTAAAATTATTTTTTTAATGTTAAATGTATTTGATTAAATATTTTAATATTAATATACATTAAATAAAACTTATTTAATTTAAAATAGACATTATAATAAAATTAAAAATTATATGAATTCTTTTATAATGATAAATTATACTTTTAAAATTATATATATATATATATATATATTAATAATTAGATTCCAATTTGTAAAGCATCACCTAGAAAATAAATATTGATATTGATGGTGTGTTGATTTTTGCATAATATAGCCAACTATCTAATGTATAGTTATATAGAATATCACATGTAACACATAATATTGTAAGATTTTTATTTAAAAATTAAAAAATAATTTTGAAATTATTTTTAAGTTTTAACTATAAAAGCAATAAACTATATGAATTTTAGTACAAATGATTAGATTTGATTTTACTTTTTTATAAAAGAAATTGATATTTTTACATATATAAAAATATTATAATATTTGATTTCAAATAATTAATTTTAAAAATATTTAAATTATATTAAAATTTTGAAGATATTTTATTATAATAGTTTCTTTATTTTACAATAATAGTTTATATAATACACAAGTCTACTTCCTATAAATATAAATAGATAAATAGTTATTCATGAATTAGCCAATATGACCCTTATTTTAATGGGTCAATAATATCCTGACTGATATTTATCCTAAAATTAAAATGGATGGATATGAATTGATCAAAATAGGAATGAATATTAATGGATAAATGGATATAAGTCAAGATTGTCAAGTGTAGATGAAATGTTGATGTTGGATGATGTTATGTGCTTTTAACTACATTTGATGTTCACAAACACACATTGTGTATGTTCTTACATCATCCCATCTTGATTTTTTTTTATGCATATCACAAACATGAGAAGGATACATTAACTTTTCCCTTCCAAACTTCCACATTCAAATTTGAAAACAAACTAGTAAAACTAGTCTTGCAAAGAGGCAATTTGATTAATTGGCAAGGTACACGGTGGGAGTCAAACTGCATGATCACTGGAATAGGATTCTTTCCAATTTTGAAACTAAAATGGAAAATAATAGAGATTTTAAAAAAAAGTGTTTAATTGAGTGGAGTTTAGTGCAACTAGAATCAAAAGTGTCTTGCTTTTTAACAACTAGAATTAAATCTGCTCTTAAAACCATTAAGTGAGTATTACCTGCGTCATCAAGGACAAATACATCAACTAGAATAAAATCTATCATTGCTCTTTTTGTATGTTTGGTTATGATTCTATTTGTTTTGATGAAAAATATTTTTAGTGAAATATAATTATAAAATATTAATATAATAAATTTTTTTCATATGTTTAGTGTTAAATTTAAGAGATTTAGTGGAAAATAACTTCCTTTTATAAAAAGAAAATCATTTTCCTCCACTGCATTGTAATCTTATATATTAATTTTCTAATCATAAAATATTAAAGTGATGTATTACTCTTTCGTTAAAATACTAGAAAATAATTTTTTTCTATGAAAAATATTTTCTAACAAAACAAACAACCTAAAATAGAATCAAAGTTCCTGTTATAAAAAAGTGCAAGAATAAAATAATTTTGTAAAATCTGTCTCTCTTTTATTTTTCTAATTTGGTTATATCATTATGAATATGCAAAAGAAGGACTTGGAATTTTTTTGCGCCAAGAATGTAACATCTATTTGTTTTTGGGAGTAATAAAAAAAAAATCTTGAAACTTTGGGGTGATTGGAAACTTCGAACTCCTGCTTCGATCTCTTCAAAACCTTCGAGTTAAGGCCATCATTCATCCATTGAATTAGTTGCTTTATTAAGTTATATGTTATTTTTATAAATATTTTAATATAAATCACTTTATTATTTCATATTGATATGCTATAAGATATTTTTTATATAATTTTTATGTTACATGATTAATGAAAATTAAATTGATATACAAAATTTTAATTAAATATCCGAAAATCAATTCAAAATTATGTTAGAAAAAATAACGTGTTAATTTGAAATACAATAATGTTATGATTCTTACTTTAACATCTCAAAAAAATTTTCTAATTTAGGCTTCTTTTACTTTTTAAAAAGTATTTTTTATAGAAAAATTTCATTTCCTTGCATATAAATTAAAGAGCACCATGTTTATTCTGTATCTTATTATTAAAAAAATAATACCTAGAGTCATTTTAGTGAAAAAAAAAAACTTTTTTTAAAGAGGGAATTATTTCTACCAAATTTTGTACATTTGATATTGTATATATAAATCATTTTTCACCATCCTAATATTTCATATTTATATTTCTATAGAAAATTTTTTCACCAAAATAAATGAAACTTTAATAAAAGAGATAATTAATGAATGAGAAGTGCTAATTATAAGGTTTTGTCTAATTTAACACTTTGATTCCAAATTTCTTTCGTTGGAGGATGTAAAATCTAACCACCCAAAATAAAAGAGAATTTGTTACTTTATTATTGATTTTTTAATCAAAATGATGCTTGTATGAATGCACAAACTGAAAAAAGAGAATCCAAATCTTAATTGTATTTTAAAAAAGTCAAATGTTATCGTATGCCAGAATTCAAAATCTTAATTATTATTATGCTTTATATGGAAATAGTCTGTGGAATGATACTTGTCATGTGACTCAAACGTTTGCTCTTAAGATTCACATACATTATTTTGGGTAAAATACGGCAAATATAAAGATTCACTCGTGCAATTTATGTCCTCAACTTTAAAAAGTGTGGGAATTATCCCCTCACTATCTTCACAAATAATGCAAATAACTCTTCCATGAGTGTGTGATTTATATTTGAAAAAAAATCATATGCACAAGTTATAGAATTTGGAGGTAATTGGCCGGTTTAAGGCTTTATGGTAGGTATTAACTATGCCATTATTAGGGTGCATTTAGCATGACCAAACATTATCAGGGAGCTTAGCATTGTGGAGAATAGCGATTCGAAAGAAGTGTACAACGTTTACAATGTTTGATATAATTTGTGATTTTTTTTAAATGTTATATAATGTGCTTGGCTTAAATCATGCTGGAATCAAATTAAAAAAAAAGGGAATATGCATACCTACTTTATTGGATTCAAATAAAAAAAAAGGAATAAGTTCTCCAAACTCAATTTGGTTAACAGTCGGTGTAGAGGAAATTAACTAATTTTTTACTACTAAAATTATTATTATTATTATAGAGAAATATAAAATACCGTTTCAATTTTGAGATATTTTACCTCCGTTAATTTTAAAAACTTGCAAATTAAGTCCTTAAATTATTAAAAAAAATTGAAACTAACATATATACATCATTCGTTCAATTAACAATTTTATCATATTTTTATTTTTTAATCAGCTCTTGAACCGAAAATCACAATATTATTGTATATTAGGTTATTAGATTATTTTTTAACATAATTTTACAATTCATTTTTTAAGTATTTAAATAAAATTTTATTTATCTAATTTAATTTTTGTTAATTATATATAATAGAAAAATTATGCATAAAAATGATTTGATAAATTAATATACAATAATATTATAATTCCTTTATAAAAGCTTCTAGAAAAAATTATATAATTCAACAAAATAATTAATAAAGTGAATACTGAATGTAAATTATAAGTTTTATATAATTAATGAGTTTAATTCCCAAATTTTCAAGATTAGTGGAGGCAAAATACAATCACCCAAAAGTTGAAAGAAATTTTTTTTATTATTGTTATTATTATAATTGAATTCTCTCGAAATTGGAGAGAATTATTATAATCTCATTTAGAATAATTTTATTAAGGAGGAATTAAAAAAGGAAATAATTTTTTACTGAACCAAATATTTATAAAGGAAACAAAAACTTTCCATTTGAATTTTCTGATTACCCTCAACTAATGGTCCTTTTGTATTTTCAAAAGTTTTGCCAAAATCTTTAAATTAAATGTTAGTGGTTTTATCTTCTATTTCATCTTAGATTCAATCCCAAATTCCATGTATGTAAAATAAATTAGTGTCCCCATCTTTTGCATCGTGTATAATATTCTAAATCTAAAGTTCAAAATACCCAACCCGCTGTGGGTGTGAGAACTCGCAAAATTGTTGGAATATTACTTTCTTCATAACGCGACAAAAAACAAGCATAACTTGTGTGTACAACAACAAAATAAAAAAATTTAAGTAGAGTGAGAGTTTTAATCCGAATAATATATGATATTTTTTGAGAATTCTGTATACTCTTTTAAATTCAAATTTTAAAACTTAATTTTTATGTGTATGTATTTAGTATTTTGACCACTTCTATTATTATCAAAACATAAATTTTAACTCAAATAGATTAAATGCAAATATTTTCTCAAATATATAAACTTTGAAATTTTGAGAAAGTTAATTTATAATTATTATATAAAAGTATGAAGGAATAAAAAATTTTTATAGTCTGTCACTCCTCTAACAATTGATTTCTAGAAATCTTATGCATATAATTGGTTTTCAAAGAATTTGAGAATTATAATTTTTTGTTTAAACGTTGTGATAGGGCCTATCAAGTAATTTTTCTTTCTTATGAATTTTTTTTATTTTTCTTAACCATTCCATAAGTCATCGAACTCCTATAATAAAAAAATTACCATTTTTTTAAAATCGTATAGTAAATACTAATAAATATTGAATTATTATTTATTTTTTATATTCTAAATTACTATAAAAAAAATTTGGATAAAGTTTATGACTCACAATCAGACTCTAATATAAAAATGCGCGGGTATGCTTAAAACGTAAATCCAATGTGGGCCATGTTATAATGTGTCATTAATACTATCAAAACAAAAATAAGTGCACTAATTTAAAATCCAATAATGGAAATAGAAAGCATATAGATTAAATTTTATCTTACCATTATTTCAGAATCCACCCATAAATATGTTCCCTTTTTTGTAATTGACTAATTTGCTACCCACCTTTTATTTCCTTATTTTGGCCAAACATTCCATTTCCATGCCCAATATGGTACGTTGCATTTCTTATATTTAAAGCACTATTGTCTCAAATTTCAGAACATGAAGGGAAAATAAGATAGAAAGAGGGAGGAAAAAAAACAGGAGATACAACAACATATTGAAATTGTAATTATGGCCCGAAAGAAGGTGACTCTACAATATATCAAAAATCGAGCCGCAAGAAGAGCCACCTTTCGAAAACGAAGAGCTGGCTTGTTGAAGAAAATGGAAGAAATTTGCGTCCTTTGTGATGCTAAGGGATTGGCTATAATCTATGATCCTGAAGAACAAGATCCTACTGTTTGGCCTTCAGTTGAATTAGCTCATCTAATGCTACAAATGTACTGGCATATGCCGGAGCTGGATCGTTGCAAGAAGGCTATGGATCACGAGACCTTTCTCCACGAGCAAATCAAGAAAATCGAGGAGCAATTGCTCAAACAGCAGATAATCAACTCAGAAGCAGAGATGAACCTTCTCATGCATCAGATCTACAGTGAAGGTAAACCACTTTCGAACTTTGATTATGAAGTGTTGGTGAATTTGTTGCGTTATGTTGACAAAAACTGGAAGGAAGTTAGCAAGAAAGTTGCTCAGATTGAGCAGCCGGCTGATGCATCGTCACCGGACAGCGGCGTGATGGATGAGATAAGTTCTTGGCTCCAGATGCTAGATGAGCGTACGGCGGCTCCCAAACAGACCTTGGAGGAGCAATGGTTATTCATGGAACCACCAAGAGAAAATGCTCAAGAGAATGACATCGCAATTAATTATCCAAATTTTGACATTGGCCAGCAGCCAATGGATTCATTTCCTGGGACTTTTGCTGCAGGAAGTGGTGTTAATGACATGGCGATCCCAATGAGACCCTTTGAAGGTAACAATAATATCAGATGTAATATGGGGTTTTTATTTGGAAGCTCAAGTGATGGGAACAAAGAAACTGAAAATGGTCTCTATTTAAGCAATTTCGGAGGAAATGGCTTTTATGAGGGTGATTTTGGAAGAATCTGCCCGAATGATCATATGATGTTTCCAAATAATAATATTTTGGGAGTCAACAACACAAATGGAACAAATTTTGGGGTAGGGTTGCCCTACAGGAATTCCGGAGGGCCAATGATTGCCGATAACATTGGATTGGGGATTCATCAAAGAACTTTTGGAAGGAACAACAACGGAATTAACATAGGCACATTTGGTAGCAATCATGACCATCCTTAATGGAAAATTGTTATTCTTGTGCCCTTAAATTTGCCTTCACATATACGTCACACACAGACGGTTAGCTCCATTTACATTTATTAATGAATATGTACTTGTAAGTGTGTTTGAAGTATGACTCAATTATTTACTTTTCTTCAAGTGAAAACCTCATTTTTATATAAGCACCATATTTAAAAAATATTTTTTTATATTCAAGTTAGGTGTTAATTGTCTTGGCAACTGTGCAAGAATATTATTTTTACATTTTTATTCTTATTTTCTCACTTACTCCTTCATACAAGCAAGTAGAATTCAGAATTCTAGGTCAAGATTAAGTGAAAGGTGAAAATAAAAATATTAAAAAGAGTTATTCTGCTTCTACACATATAGCAACGCTAATTGAATAATCTCATTTTAAGTTTGTTCCATTTTGTTTGTACATAAATTCTTGCCTTGTATTCTAGCATATTATAATAATGAAAATGGTGTTGGTTTCCTCAATCCGTGACTTAACTCATTTAGTTTGGATCACACAACTAATTATAAAACGAAGCTTATATTGGGTAGCATAAGATTTCACTCCTCTAAGTGAAAGATATATTATAGAAAATAAAATATATTATAATGACTATTAATAAAAAATTAAAAAAATGGATAGTTATAAATTTAAAATTTATTTTTATTTATAAAATTTTGAACTTTTAATTTTTTATTAATAATAAATGTATTTTACTCTTTAAAATATATTTTATACTTTAAAAAAACTTAATCCGAACATTTATATTTTTGCTGCGTCGTCTTTGTGTTCTACAGCTTGAGGCCATCTCCTCATTTAACACTTGCAAAATGCATTGATTATTGCCAGTTTGATATATGGGAACCATGTGGGCATTTTTGCCTATTCCCCCCCCCCCCCCCTTCTTATACGGTCATTTTGGAAATGTATTTTTTGTTACGTCAAATTTATTTATTTATGTATTAAGTGTTTAATTACTTATATTAAATTTTATTTTTTAACAAAAACTATTCAATTTAATGACTTATAATTCACTAATAAAATTAATTTATCAATATATTAAATTTTGCTCGATACCATTTTAACTCATTTTTTTTATTCCAGACTTTAGACTCCAATTTCTTTTCTATAGAAAATATATTTTATAAGAATATAATTATAAAGAATTCAATAATGTAACTTTCTCTTTTTCATTTACTATTATAATTTTAAATATCATTTATTTTAATCATAATATATAAATACACACAATATTATTTTATTTATATATAAAAAGACTTATCTAATAAAAATATTGTAAAAAAAAAGTAGAGTCGAAATTCAAATATAGTTCTCTAGTAAGGAGGTATAAAACATTGCTTAACTTCATTGGTGTTGTTATTATTGTTGGAAGTATGAATTAAAATCCTAAAATATATAATTTATCATAACAAAATTATGAGTGTACCTGAAATATAATTTGATGAGGTCATGACTAATTTAAATGATGATGATGAGTAGAATTACAACCTACTTCGCTCCTTAAGTTATCCAGATAGAGAGAAAAGGGAGAAAAAAATTTTAGGAGTGAGAATCCTTATTACGCAGCATCAAAATAATAACCTTGATCTCTCTATTTAATGTCAGACTTGTGATAGAAAACTACTGACCACTAAAAGGCGATAGGTTAGGACCTCTACCCATATAAACTTATGCATGATCCAACCTATCATGAATCATACACATTAAACCAGGACCTGATTTGTTCTATGCTTAATATTAAAATATAAAACTAATAACTTAAATAAATATTTTATTAATTAATTAATGCTAATCCACATAATATCTCTAATAAAATTAATTATTTTATTTTAAAATACAACAATATCCCACTTGGATAGCATTAATTAATTATATGGAATAATTAAAATATCAATAATTAAGTAATTAGTTATACATTAAGTTATAAACTTAATTCAAAAAATGAGACTATATAGAATCACTAAATCCGATACGGAGACAAGTGATATAATATCTCATAATTTGAAATGAATAGAATAAAGTTTAGTTTTTTGACTATAACTCAGAAGAGAAACAATTCAAAATCATTGAATCCGATAGGGAAACAAATGATTTATATATATGTATAAAACATATTATCAATGTTTCAATATCCAAACTGAGCAATGATTACATAAGTGGAATGAGACCATATAGAATCACTGAATTCAATAGTGAGACAAGTGATATAAAATTAATGTCTCATAATCCTAATGGAATTGGATATATATAAGGTTAGTCTTTTGACCATAACTCATAAGAGAAATAACTCAAAATTATTGAATCCGATAGGGAAGCAAATGATTTATATATATGTATAAAACATATCACTAATGTTTCAATATGAGCAATTACTGATCAGAGATATTAATAAAATAAAACAAGCATATCTCAGACTCCTACTAAACTAAAATTTCATCAAAAGATTTAACAAGACCCATATGAGTTATTTAATTTTAGAATACTCCTATAGGTAAGCTTTAAATCAACGAATCCCTAGCATATCTCCACTAAGGTTGTGTTCAATGCGAGTTCGAGATTCAGCAATCTTCTCTCTCTAATGAACAGGAGTTTAACATTAAAAAATGTTTAATACGACTAGAATTCCTATTGTCTTAAGAGAAGCACATAGCAGAAGAATTATCGCAATAAAAATTGATAGAGATCGTGATATAGAATTAATCAATTGCATACTAGATATCAACTTCCTCAGTCATATAGCTTGACAAGTGGCCTCATAATATATGATAAACTCTGCTTCCATTGTTGAGGTAGCTGTAAGTGTCCGTTTAACACTTTTCTATAAAATAACTCCTCCAAATATCATAAAGATGTATCCAGATATTGACTTATGATCATCTATGTAGAAGGTATAATCAGAATCTCAATAACCAATACCTTCAAGTAAATTAGATCATTTACAAGCCAACATATGATTCTTGGTATCTTAAAAATATCTCATTACTTTCTTGGCCGCTTTCTAATGATCCATCCTAGGATTACTTAAGTATCTTCCAAGCACACAAATAGCAAAAGCTATATCTAAATGAATGCAAACCTATACATGCATAAGATCACTAACAGCAGAACCATAAGGAATCTTGTCCATTTTAGCCCTTTCAATATCAGCTTGAGGGTAATATGATTGAGACAACGCATCATCTTTCTAAGTAGGTGTTGGATTAGACGCACATGTATCTCTTTTAAATCTTTCAAGCATTTGTTCAATCAAATTAGCTTGGTACAAATCCAAAATACTATGAGTTTTGTCACGATGGATCTAGATTCCAAAATAAAGGATATTTTTCTAAAAATCAAAATGACATGATAACATGTGTTTTGACTCATCTAGAAAAAGATCGAGTTATTAGCTAGTAAAACGTCATCAATATAAAGTACTAAGATGACAAAATTATCCTATTAAATTTATTAAAATTCCTGCAAGTACATAATATAGTCACTTGGTATTGCAAGCCTCTGAACTCTTTAAGTTCGTCTAAACTCAATGGCTAGCTGATTAAGTCCTTCAACATGAGGATCTTTATTTATATGAACTAGACTGTTAACATTATCTCCTCTAGTAGTGAGGGAATTAAAATAGGTATAGGTAGAATGGTGGCCTTGTCACATAAATTGATAGCTCTAAGCATCGAACTCCCACTATCCAAGTTATCCTTAAAATAAAATGTCCGATCAAACTTGATTATCTTAGTACTATAAGTAGGATAATAAAATCTATAACCTCTTGATCCAATTCAGTACCTAATGAAGAATCCAGATTGTTCTAGAGTCTAACTTCTTCAATTAAGGATTATATGATCTCATCTCTACTTTACAATCCCACACTTAAAAGTTTCAAAAAATATGAGAAATCTAGGTTTAAGTTTAACAACACACCTTTATTTTATCAATCTTTCCAATCTCTCTCTTTTGAAAAAATGGTCTAAAAATGATCCCATAAAATGGAAGAATTCTAACTCATTCTAGGTTGTTTATGTCTAATTATAACATTGATGGAAATATTAGAAGATACAACAGGATAATCTTTCAAATTAAAATGATATGAATCATTTTGTAAAGTGGCATACCAAAATAGCAAAATTATAATAAATTTTCTTTGTCAGAAGGAATAACTACAATTATTCAAAATAGAACTGAAAATCAAATTCCTTTTGGCAGAAGGCATATAGACAATGTTATTTAGATCCATAATGTGTCTAGAGGAAAAACATAAAGAAATTAATCCTATGCATTGAACTTCAACTTTATTACCTGCTACTCCTAAGAGAGTCTTCCTTCTCTTATTTGGGATCCACCAATTCTTAGGCCTCTTTAAAGAATTTATAACATGAACAATTGCACCAGAATACAACTACCAAAATTCAGAAGATATTTCAAGATTATTAGACTTAAAACTCACTAAAGCTAGATGAGTAGAAGTGAATTTACTTTTCAACAATTTTCATGTATTCTACAATAGTATCTTTGTCTGGGATACTCTCTCTAATTCCTTTCTTAATTGTGAACTTAATCACTGTCAAGCAAATCCGGTTTGACTCATACCATTGTTTATAATAGGTCTTATCTGCAGTACTAGATTGAGGTAATAGATTAGCCAGCTTCGATTCTCTAAGAGCCAAATCTTTCTTAAAGATTGTAAGGTTCATGTTCAAAGACTCTCTCTATTCATCATAGTTTATTTCATTAAGAGTCCTCACCGCAGATAGTTATTAAAAGATTGAGACTGATGCAACATGTTTGGAAAATTATTAATTATGCATGCACAACATAATTATAACACATGATTTCTAATTAAACAAATCAGTCAAACAACTATATAACAAAGTGGTATCAAAATTACATGTACCATATGACTTGACTTGTACAAGATTCTACACAAGAATGTAATCAATATAGCTATACCGATAGGGTACAAGAAATATTGAAACATTATAATTACTGCATGCCTATTCTAAGGAGTCTAAATTCTAAAATTACATTAACAATGTCACACTGATAGGGTGTATTCATCATCAATGCAATGTGCTCCTAAATATCCTAGAATGATAGTATTTTATGTAAAACAATCTTATTATATTCCTTATCTATCACTGGTGTGAATTAGATAGTTTAGAGTATGCATATATGTATAAAATTACATAATTAAGGGCTCAAAATTTATCTAATATAACTATGTTTACAACTAAAGAAAGTGATTACTCAACAAGCTTAGAAAAATTATGAAGAATGTCCATAAATTTTTTCAGGTCAAAATTCCATAAATAGAATGTATTTTTATACAATATAAACCTTAAAAAATTCAAAATAAATATTTATTGGCCTCATAAAAAAATTCTAAAAAAAATAATAAATGCATAAAAATTTCATATGTATAAAACCCAAAGTATTAATAACATGTATAAAATTATATTATATTATATTATATTATATTATATTATATATATATATAACATAAAACATGAAAGTACATATATATATTAAATGTCATGGACATATATGTAACGTGCTAGGCGTGAATGTATATAAATGAACAAAATATATATCAAAAGCTAAAAGACATAAAACATATGCAAAGAAAAGTCAAACTAAATTTTATATATAAAATCGCGTGCCACAGTACATATATATATATATAGAACCGCAAACCAAATCCTGATACAAAGGCGATCCTTTATGTGAGGAACGACCTTAAAACGCCGATGACCCTCGATAACTCTTACTACAACAACATATTAAACCACAAGGGATTTCTTATCGTGGACGAAGAATTGGTGACTGATCTAAGGACATCGACATTTGTGCAAAAGATGGCTGCCAACAACGAGTACTTCTTGGAGCAGTTCAAAAGGGCCATTCTAGTGTTGTTGTATAACAACCATCTCACCGACAATAAAGGTGAAATTAGAAAAGACTATTGCCATCCAAATACATGATGCTGTTATGATATTTTACTTCCCATCATGAATTTCGAATCAAAGAACGAATTAAATATGAATTATCACTGCCATTGGTGACAAAATACCACTTAGATAGATAATAATGCCAGTAATTACGTTTATTTTGTTTGGGATTGTATGAGTGGTGATTGGCGAATAACTCGCACTTGTATTTCTTATAAAATTTGAAACCTCACGCCAGATGCATCATAATAATTGAAAAATTCAAATATAATCAAACAATAGAATAGTAGTCTAGATATATATAAGAACAAATAATAGATCCAAATTATTTCAGAGAATCTCCAATTTCGATAATTTCATGTAAAAAAAATTGAGAATTTTATAAATTTACCAAAATAATTAAAATTGCTCACAATTTGATATTCATACTATCAACATGCTCTGATACCAATTGTTGGAAGTATGAATTAAAATCCTAAAATATATAATTTATCATAACAAAATTATAAGCGTACCCATGAGGCCATGACTGATTTGAATGATGATGATGAGTAAAATTGCAACCTACTTCGCCCCTTAGGTTATCCAAATAAAGAGAAAAGGGAGAGAAAAATTTTAGGAGTGAGAATCCTTATTACGCAGCGTCAAAATAATAACCCTGATCTCTCTATTTAAAGTCAGACTTGTGATAAGAAACTACTGACCACTAAAAGGCTGTAAGTTGGGACCTCTACCTATATGGACTTATGCATAATCCAATCTATCATGAATCATACATATTAAACCAGAGTTCGATCTATTCTATACTTAATGTTAAAATATAAAATTAATTATTTAAATAAATATTTTATTAATTAATTAATGTTAATATACATAATATTTCTAATAAAATTAATTATTTTATTTTAAAATATAGCAATTATAACTCAAATCATAGATTTTAAAATTGAACTAATCAATGAATTTAACGCCATTGAAATGAGATGAAATTAATAAGCCAACTCATTAGCTTGCAAGTTTCAAGAATTTAAGCCTCCATTTTGAAGGACTTAGGATTTGTAAGCCATAACTAGCATAAGCTAAAATTTGATCTTAATTCGTAGATAGGCCAGACTATCCATAAATATTTTTTATATTTTTAAATTTCGTATAAATTAACATTTTTAATCTATATACAATTATGCTTCCAGGTTTATGATATCGATAATATATAAATAATATTTTTATTTCGTAGTATTTCATAACTTATAATTTATATATAATATTTTTAAAATTAAATATAAATTTAAAATGTGTTATAATATTATAATTAATTAATAAATAAATATGTATTATTTTTGAATGATTTTATTTTTTATTATTTAAAAATTAAAAAAATTAAAAAGAAGCTCACAAGCTAACTTCGGTTCGGAAGAACCAGATTAGGACCCTCCATATTGAACGCCCATGAAAAAGACAAATGGATCCAACCTAACTTACTTAATGGTTAACCTGTATAGATCGATCTAGTCCATCCATTTCACAACTCTAATTGAATTAGATAAAATATTAGTTTATTGATTCAACTATTAGTTTATTAGTTAAATTGATTTTAATTTTAAAAATATAAATTATATATATACACTAATAATATATATTTAAAGTAATAAAATATAAGTAATATAATAATAATTTATGTTAAAAATAACTAAAAAATATAAATTCAATTAATATGAAATTACAAAATATTACGTTTTAATTATTGTAAAATTATAGAAATTTTATTTAAAAAATTTAAAAATTAATTCAATCCATTGATTTTATTTGATTTTAACTAGTTTTCATTGATTCACGTACATTTCTAATTCAAAGGTCTTAAACCGAACTGATTTAACAATCAGATCGCCGGTCTGATCAGAACTGCATGCCTCAAAGTCAAGGACACTCGTCTCCTCAACCCAGACAGGCCCAACAATTTCTTCGACATTCGAACTTCTTTTGTTTTCAATGTTGTCAAGCAAGCATATATCTCTTCATTATTCTTTCTTCTATGGTGTGTTTCGATAATATATTTGGAGACGGGAATTCATTTTGGAGAGGGATTTAAAATGTTGTAATATAAATTTGCTTGTTTGGATAATTAATATGAAGAAATTAAAATTACTTAATATTTCAAATGAGCATTTTGATAGTGTAAATTAAGAAATTTAAAATTACACCAAAATAGACAGAATTTGAATTCTCTTTTCGCTTGATGAACGTCGATCTTGCTTTTGCATACGAGCCATCACCTGGACCAAATGGAATAATTATTTATTTAACCTTATATTCAATTAACTTACTTCTTTTGCTTGTTTTTTATTTTTTAATATCAGAAAAATTTTCTATGAATGCCTGATTTTAGTTTTTTTAAATTAACCACAATTACGCATGGGGGGTTGTCATAAGATTAAGTGAGATAAAAAAATAATGACATAAGAATAAATATATCAGTTAAAAAATTAAAATAACTTTTAAATAGATAAAATATTAAAATAATAATAAAATAAAACAAAAATTTAACTTGAAAGAAAGATTTAATATTGTAGCACTAATGCTATTTTAATCATTTAATTTGTAAAATAAATGTTTAATATTGCTTCAACACAAATATATATTAACCAAATTAGTTATTGTTGAAATGAAAGAATTGAAATGAAGTTATTTGGAGTACTTTAATTTCAAATACATTGAATTTTACGAATACACTATGCAAACATGACAGCTTTAAGTTTTTAATTCTCTATATTCTCTTCATTCTTTATTATTTATCATTGATTGCACAAATATTAAAAAAATAGTTTAGTTTACTTATTTTTAGTTAAATTTTCAAAACTATCTTTTAATTCAAAATCAAAATTTACTCTATTTTTATTTTTCTATTTACTTGAAATTTATGATCAAACTTAAATACACACATAAATTTTTCTCTTATTTTATGCACAAATTCTAACATGGTTGAAATTAGAAAAACAAAAATGTAATAAATTTGTTAAGATATTACAAGATGAAAATGTAAAATAATAAAATATTTATTAATAAAAAACAAGAATAAAATCGAAAAAAGGCAAATACTTAACGACAGCCTTGAAGTTACTGTCAATATTGTTATTACTATTTTATTTAGCATTAAATATATGATTAAAATTAGAAAAAGACAAATGTTAACAAGGCTATTGTTAAGCATTAAATACCAACCTTCAACTAATCAGATGTATGATTACCATAGAATTTTATTAATATTTTGTTTAAAGTTTTATTCCTCTTTTAACAAGAATAATTAATAAGAAAGGGTCATAACAAACCATATTCTGCATACAAAAAATTAAACATTGAAACGTGATTACATTATTCAAGAAAATTCAAATTAATTTGTACCTTTATAAATTCAGTGAAATTTTTTATATTTTTCAACATTTTTATCGAAAATTGTAATTTTTATATAAAAACAAGTATTTAGAATTATTTTTATGCAATTTTGAATTAAAGAGTTGCAAACTACATACAAAATTTGTGTATGCACCTAATATTTATAAAAATTTATAACTTTTATAATTTAAGTTCAATTTTATTAGTATAATCCTAAGTTAAGCCTCCTAATCCATTGATCAATTATTGTTTAAATTCATAATTCTACATCATAAAGTTTAGCTTTATACAAAGATGAATGCAAATATTAAAGAAACTAAGTTTGGAGAAAGAAAAAAAAATTATCTAGAAGTAATCGGTATATAGATATACATATAACCTGAATCATACTTTTCATAAATTTTTATAATGTTTTGTCACCATATAGATCGATAATGAAATAGAAGATTGAATTAATAATTATACGATTAATATGTTAATTAATAATTTCTTTAATATTCAATCTCTATTATATTGAAAATTTCTCATTTATTTTTATATGTTTGTAATAGTATTATGGCAGATCTTACAGATCTTGATTTATGACTGTTGATATTATGAAAAAAAATTTTACCTTACAATAAAAGATTTACTTATTCTTTGTAATAGTTTAAAAGAAATATATGATCCAAAAAAAAATTCTCCACTTTCATGCATCCAATTTGCTCCTATAGTAGTAATATTAAGAAAAAGGATTTCAAGCAATATTCTGAATTAATTTCTTATCTCCTTGTGAATAAACAAAATAATAAATTTTTTATGAGCCCTATCTGACTAACTTTATACCATTTCCTAAAGCGAATGTAACAACACACGACTATTTTACTTATTAACAAACTTATAGCTTTAGATGTAGTTGTGATCATGTTTCTTATATCAAGAACTCAACTTTCCACCAGAAGTGGAAAAATGAAGAAAAGAATGATAAAAAGGGTGGGCAAAACAACAAGAACATATATTGTAAAGATAATTAGTCTCGTACCTGTTGTACTTCAAAGTATTTTGTTGACCTTTACCAAGAATTGCTTAAATATATACATATAAAGAAGATAAATTTTGCATGTGAAAAGGGATTTGAATTAGTTTTCTTGAAGAATGCTTGTAGTTATTTATTGTCTACTTAATTTTCTATAAGTATACTTATCTCAAAGTTGTTAAGAAGCTTTTAGTAAAAAAAAAATTACTAAATATAAATGTTTGGCCTCCACCCTATTTTTTTTTAAAAAAAATTGATTGGCAAAGCATCCTTATTGTATTAAGATATTCAATTTATACCCATTATTCATATACTCATAAATTATAAATTAGTTTTATTTTAATGGGCTTTTTCATTAGCCAAATTTAAGAACATTTCTATAATATCTATCATTTTATTCTATATTAGGTTACTCAAAATTTATTTATATAAGTAATTATAATATATGGATATATAAATATACACCTTATTATAGTTTGTTCTTATATGATTACCATGATATCACTCTAATACGAGTCAATTTTACTTAAATGTGTCATAACCTCTCTCTTAGAAGATATTATATGGTTACTGTAAGATTTTAGATTATAGTATAGCATAAAATTGTACATTGTTGAACCAAGCAAAATTATAGGTGGAGGTATTAAAGGTAAGTCATAATATATGTGTGGCTTAACTTTCTGTGACTCATTGGGTTAAGGATATTTACTATCTATTACATGTAAAATTCTGCTTTTCTCATTTAGTAATGCAAAAGGCTAATGTTAATACTGTATCTAGTATTATAATTTTAATCGAAGGCTCCAGAAGAGCTAATATTTTATTATATGGAGAAACAAAATTAACATTGATAATGCATTATATGTTACTAAGTCTCATAGAAACTTATTGAATTTTAAAGATATCCATGAAAATGAATTTCATATCGAAATAACTAGTGAAGGAAATATTGAATATCTTTTTATTACTGGTGTGATCTCAGGTAATAAATGCATACTTGAAAAATTACTTATTCTTTCATCTGGTTTGTACTACACATATATTAGTACAATTGAAACAAATGCTATAATAAACTAGAAGTTTATTAATTTAAAAATATTTACTATTTGATAGGAATGATTAGGGCATCTCGAATCACTAATGATGAAATAAATTATTGAGAATTTACATGGGCACTTATTGAAAAACCTGAAGATTTTTCAATCTAAAGAATTCTCGTGCGCTGCATGTTCTCTGGGTAAATTAATTATTAAGCCATACTAGCTAAAGTTGGAACTAAATCTCTAACATTTTTGGAACGTATACAAGGTGACACATGTGGGCCTATACACCCACCATGTGAACTATTTAGATATTTTATAGTATTAATAGACACATCCAACAGATGGTCTCATGTATGTTTACTATCAACTCATAATTTGACTTTTACGAGATTGCTTGCTCAAATTATTCAATTAAGAGTATAATTTCTAGATTACCCTATCAAGTCTATTCGTCTTAATAATGCTAGTAAATTCTCTTCTTAAACTTTTAACAACTATTGTATGTCAATAGGAACAAACGTTGAACATCCTATAGCTCATGTTCATACATAAAATGACTTAGTTAAATCATTTATTAAATAACTTCAATTAATAGCAAGACTCATGCTTATGAGAAAAAAAACTCCCTATTTCTGCTTAGGGATAAGAAATTTTACATGCAGCAGCACTTTTGCATATCAAACTAACTAATTACCATAAAGACTCCCCTTTACAATTGGCTTATGGTTATGAGTCAAATATTTTTCATCTTAGAATTTTTGGATGTGCAGTATATATTCCAATAGCTTCACCATAACGTACTAAGATGAGACCTCAAAGGAGATTGGGAATATATGTTGAGTATGAATCATCTTCTATTATAAAATATCTTGAGCTAATGATAGGGGACTTATTTACAACATATTTTGCTAATTGTCATTTTAATGAATCAATTTTCCTAACATTAGAGGGAGAAAAGGATAAGCAGTTGGTCAAAGAAATTACATGGAATACTTTATAGAATATTGATCCTCGCACAAAGCAATATGAACTTAAAGTTCAAAAGATAATCAACTGCTAAATGCATTTATTGACCTAAAGAAAATGACTAAATCATATATACCAGCTGCTAATGTTCCAATAAATATTGATATTCCCGAAGGATAATTCATCAATGAGAAAGCTAATGAGTCTAAGGCATGCCAAAAGCGTAGTAGACTAATAGTTTCAAAAGATAAAAATCCTTGCAAAATAAAATCCATCAATGAGAAAGCTAATGAGTCTAAGGCTGCCAGAAGCGTGGTAGACCAATAGGTTCAAAAGATAAAAATCCCCATAAAAGAAAAAGAGCAATTATTGAAGATGAGCCCATTAAAGAAATAGATACTCCTGAAAAGTCTAGAGACATAAGAAACAATATAACTCCATAAGAAGTTCTGGTACCTGAAAATGATAAAGAAGATGAAAATAAGGAAATCTTAATAAACTATGTTTCTACGGGAAAAAGACTGAATCATAAGAAATAATTGTCAATAATATTTTTGTATATAATATAGCGTTTAATATTATGAATGATAATGAGAATCATCTATCGATAAATATCGACGTAGATATGATTGGCCAAAACGGAAAAATGCAATTCAAGAAGAATTGAATTCACTTAAAAAATTTAAAGTTTTTAAATATGTAGTCCAAACACCTGAAGGTGTAATACCCGTTGGGTACAATGGGTACTTGTGCGTAAACTAAATAAGAAAAATGAAGTTATAAGATACAAAACACGGCTTGTTATCCAAATTTTTACACAAAGACCTAGAATTGATTATGAGTTCATTTATTCTCTTGTGGTGGATGCAATCACATTTTATTATCTCATTAATTTGGCAGTACATGAAAACTTGATATACGTCTTATAGATACTGTTATAGTCTATTTATATGGCTCACTTGATTATGACGTCCATATGAAAATCTCAAAAGGATTTAAAATGCCTGAAGCATGTAAAAGTCCCGGGAACTTTATTCAATTAAATTACAAAATATTTGTATGGATTAAAGCAGTCTAGATGAATGTGGTATAATTGTCTTAGTGAATACCTATTAAAAGAAGAGTATAATAATAACTAAATATATCCATGTGTTTTCATAAAGCAAATAAATTTTAAATTTGCCATCATTATTGTATATGTTGATGATTTGAATATTATTGGAACTTCTGAAGAGATTTAAAAGGCAGTTGATTATTCGAAGAAAGAATTTGAAATGAAAGATCTTGAAAAAATAAAGTTCTACCTCAACCTGCAGATTGAACATTTAAAAGATAAATTTTTTATACATCAATCAACTTATGCACAAAATGTCCTTGAAAGATTTTACATGGATAAAGCACATCCATTGAGTATTCTAATGGTTGTTTGGTAAGTTAATGTGAAAAAGGATATTTTTTGATCTTGAAAGGATAATGAAAAGGATTCTTGGTCCTGAAGTACCATATCTTGGAGCTATTGATGCATTGATGTATCTTGCTAACAATACAAGACCTAATATAGGTTTTGTTGTGAGCTTGTTAGCAAGATTTAGTTCTTCTCCAACACAAAGATACTAGAATGAAATTAAATATGTCTTTTGATACCTCTAAGGTACTATTGATATGAGCTTATTATGTGTAAATGGATCTAAACCATAGCTCATAGGTTATGTAGATACTGGATATTTATTTAATCCACAGAAAGCTCGATCTCAAATAGACTATTTATTTACAAGTGATAATCTAGTAAATTTATTGAGGCATATTCTACTGCAGTATTTGAAAAATTGGTTCATACTATTAGAGTTCTTTGACTAAAAGATCTTAATTAATATCATCATGAAGGGAGTTAATATGCACTATACTCTTTTTTCCTTCGCTATGGTTTTTGTTCCACTGAATTTTTCCTAGCAAGATTTTTAATGAGGTAGTATTCTATTGCGTATTAGATGGACATTTAAGGAGGAGTGTTATGAATAATTATTAAATGTGAATATCCACAGGTCAAATGTTATATCCCTAATTATGATCAATTATTAGAATTCAATTATGATCAATTATATTCCTAATTATAATCATATTATTAGGTTTCAATTATGATCAATTATACCTCCAATTGTGATTAATTCTATTTATGAATTATTATTATGATATTACAATGTTTGATTAATTTACCCTATAAATATGGGTTATACAAATCATGTTGTATACAGTTGAATGAAATATTCTCCTTTCCCTTGTATTTCTTTCTCTCCATATATTTCTTATTCATCTCTTTCATCTCTTTCTTTTATCATTCCCTAAGTATTTAATATTTTTATAACATCACTGAATTTATAAAAATACAAATTAATATAACCCTTTCTTTTTCATTAATTATGTTGTTAAAAGAGGAATAGAATATTAAATAGAATATTAATCACATTCTATGGTAATCATTAGGTTGGCATTTAATACTTAACAGTTTGAGGCTATTATTAACATTTGCCTTAGGAAAAAATATATCTAATATTTCATTAAATTTTTAAAATGACAAATAAAATGGGATAAATTCTTTTAAAAAAATATAATATATAATAAGAGATAGAGAGAGTATCCAATTCTATCTTCGAATCTGTTTGTAATTTTTTAGAAAATTCCATACTAAATCTAAAGTCTTCATTGGAAAACATTTTTCTTAAGAAATTATCATTTATATATCTATTAATAAAGCAATGATATAGTATTACTTTTATTAATGGTTAAAAAAATACTTAAAGCTATGATAATGGAAAAAAATAAATTTTAAAATTATTTTTTAAAAATTTTATATTTAATATTAAATAAATAAAATATTTTATTTTATCTTAATATTTTATAATTATATTTTTTAAAAATTGTATCAAAATAAACAAACATCAAATTGAACAAAGGAAATTTGTGCAGGCTAAGAAAGAACAACTTGATCAAATAATGTAGAATAGAACTAGAGGTGCTTAACGGACCGGACAAGCCGGACCGGGCCAAAATCCATTTAGGCCCAGTCCGTTTAGGCTCGTTTTTAAACGGGCCCGTTTTAGTCGGTCTGGTTCACTTTATTGGTCCACTGGACCGGTCTGCGGGCCGTCCATTTTTTTATATTTTAATTTATATTTTATTTTTTATTATTTATTATACTTTTATATTTATTAATTTTATTTTTACTATATTTAATTATTTTAAGCATTTGTATTTAATTTTTTGATAGTTGAACTATATTTTATGTTAAATTATAATATAAAAATAATTAATAAGTTATTTTTTAATGTAAATATCATTTAAATTATTAAATATAATTTTTTTAAAAAAATGGATTAGTCCGTTTAGGCTCGCAAATCGGTCCAGTCCATTTAGGACTAGTCTGCTTTGGTCCGCAGACCAAACGTTTAGGCCCATTTTTAAACGGGCCTAATTTTTCTAATCCGGTCTGTTAAAAGTTTGCGGGTCGGTCCATTTAGCCCGCGAATTTCTGACCCGTTAAGCACCCTAAATAGAACAAAGACTAAGGAAAAAAATTGCAAACTTTTTAAGAAATGAATTGTTTTTCGGTGAAATACCGACTACTTTTGTTAGCAATTATAGAAGATGGATGGTACAAATTTTACTCTTCCTCTCAATCTCAATGCCAAATCAAACTCCATCTATGTGTGTTGCTCATATACAGCAACCACACATGTTGCACCTAGAATTTGCCATAACGAAAGTAAAAAGTAAAGCAAAATTATATATTTAGTGCAATAGAGAAATTAACAGTGAATTGTTACTGCATGATTAAATTTTAGTATATTCTTAATAAAGTAATCCTATATAATCCTATATATATATATATATATATATATATATATATATATATATATATATGCACAAAAAAAGTGAGATTCGAAGCTAAATTTTAAATGAAAATCAAGAGTTGTTATTAAATATTAAATGATAGAGCAAAATTATAAAATTTAATTTGATGAATATAAAGAATTTAAAATTTAATTTTAAAATCTATTTTTATGCTTATAGTATTTCCTGTCTTGGTATTGAGAAGACAATCAACAAGCCAAATATACAAATTTATTTAGTCAAAAAATAAATTTAAATAATATTTTAAAATATTAACCCGATTAAATATATTTATTGTGGATAGATTTATTTTGGCCCGCAATTTAGTAGCAATAACTTAGTTTATAGAAAAAAAATATGAAAGTTTTTACAAATAATTAGTAGAAAATTAACAAATTTAGTAAGCCAATTTATAGTATTAGTTATGTATATTTTATGATTCATATGTATGATTTTTAAATTTTAAAATGGATTTTAAAGCAAACTTATTTTTAAATAAAATATCGCAGCACTAAACTTGTAAAAATTCTAACATATATACATATACGTATATTTGGTTTGGAACCCTCAAGTATTTGGTAAGTATTATTAAATTTTCAATTAATTTAAAGTTGAATTAAATTGGATTTAATGTTAGAAAAAGCTTTTCAAATATCAATTTTTTTTATTCATGAAGTTTAAATTTAATATCTTACTTAAAAATACCGAATTTCAGCCATCAAACCGACTAAAATTTCTAATACACAAATCTACATTATCATGAACCCATAGGGCCAAGTTGTTTAGGTACGTGACATATACAAGGTAAATTAACTACTTGTGAAAAATATTTGACTATTGCGTACGGAGGTTTTCATGGTACAAACTTTTCCTTATTATATATGTACCTTTAAGTGTGAAACAATTCTTGAGGGGAACAAATTGACGGCAACCAATTATAGCCACCTGCACTACTAATAATTTATGTCTATTCGGTAAAGATGTGGCATAAAAAATTTTAATAAGCAGTGACTTTTCAAACAAATTCCGTTAGCTTCGTTTATGTGTACTTGATTTTTCAATGGACTTTAAAATTAAATAATAATCTATATCTATTTATTGCTGCTTATGTTACGAGACAATTTTAGTAATACATTTTTTTTATTAACTTAATTTTTTTAATTGCAAGTCATTTTAAAATAATTTCATGATAGATTCAATCTCTTAATGAATTAAGCATTTTTACTATTAAATTGTAATTTTTAACTTGTAAAGTAAATAAATTACATATTACGGTGCTATCTACCGTATCTTTGAAGAAAATGGGTTTTCAAAACCTAGGCAAGTTACGGCCAAAAAAAAAAAAAACGTAGGCAAGTGGCAACTAGGGATCGGAACACGTGTACAAGAGGTCTAATGAATAAAACTTGGGGAAATTACTAAAATTTCCACTCAGTAAGGAACTCATGACTATCCAATCCCAACCTTCTAAAATCCTGTGTCAATTTCTCTAAGTTATCATTGCGCCTCCCCTAACTCTGAAAAACTTGTTCAACTATAGAAAGAATGTGCTTGATTTGCATAAATAGCACCGAGAATATTTTAAAAAAAAAAGTAAAATATTTTTTCAGCCATCGGATTGATTATTATATATTAAAATAGAAACAATAGTGTTTCTCAAGAAGTTTCATTACGCATAAATTATAATAAGTTATTTATTTATATTTTTTAATAAGAAAACTTTTTCATATTATTTATAGATAATAATACAAAATGACTTCTATTTAATTTGACTAATAAATACTTTAATTTTTTATTCTCATTATTTAAAAATTATAATAAATATAATTCATTAATGTTAAATATAATTTATTAATTATATAAAATATAATAAATAATATGACTATTATGTAAAATTATATAAAATAAATATTAAATATTATATCATAAATATAATTATAGTAGAAGTTTAATTCTACATAAATATATTTCTATTATATATATCTATTATATTATTTTATATTTATTATCTTTATCATTTATTATTTAATAATTGATTATAAAAATAAAAAATATATTTATTATCTACTTTATATGAATGTGATAGAATTAATTATTTAACTAATATTTTTATTTAAATTATATTTAATTTTAATTAAATTAAGATAATTTAAAATGTTTATGAGCCATCTTAATTTTTTTTATACAAGTTTGTTTTATTTTTATAGTAAATTAAAAATAAGAAATAACCAACTTAGAAAAATTATGATGGAATGAGAGATTTTGAAATATGATTTAAAAAAATAATTACAGATAATTAAGAATTATCGATATCTCTTATTTTTATATTATAGTTATAAAAGTCACATTCCTCATTTTGATAATATTTATTAGAAAATTTAGAATTGAACCAAATAAAATATAGAAATTAAATTTTTAGTAAATGTTAATTCCAAATTTCAATCAAATAACTTTCTTTCTAGAAAGTTTACAAAAAAAATTATTTTCTAAAAAATTCAATTTTTCACAAGAATATACTTCTTATATGAATTAAACAATTTTGAACTTCAATCATTTACCTGCAAAAGCTTTATCTACTAGGTTAATTCCTCACATTTTTCAATGCAACAATTATTATTTTTGCGTGGTTTCCATTTCCTTTTAAATAAGTGGGAATCATTTCTTTTTCTTAAATAAAAGATAAGGTAAATTTTAGATATATATATGTGTGTGTGTGTGTGTGTGTGTGATTTTTTTTATTGAAATTGTGGGTTTCAATAAAATGTATCCTCAAAATAAAATTTATATCTTTATTTCTTCAAAAATAAGAGAAAAATAATAAAAGGAAAAAAATAATAGGAAAATAACAAAATCAAAAAGAGAAAATCTAATTCCCTTTTAAATTCTATTCATTTTAGCATCCTCCTTGAATAAAAAACATAATTTTATTGTTTATTGATTTAATATATTATTTTTATACAATAAAACTATAAAATAAAAAGAAAAGATATCAATAAATTTTAATCATCTCTAATTATTTTTCTCTAAATCATATTTCAAAATCACTCATTCCATCATAAGTTTTCTAAGTTGGTAATTTCTTATTTTTAATTTACTATGAAAATAAAATAGGCTTGTATAAAAAAATTAAGATGCCTCATAAATATTTTAAATTATCTTAATTTTATTAAAATTAAATATAATTTAAATAAAAAATATTAGTTAAATATTTAATTCTATCACATTCATATAATAAAGTAGATAATAAATATATTTTTTATTTTTATAATTGATTATTAAAATAATAAATGATAAAGATAATAAATATAAAATAATATAATAGATATATATAATAAAAATATTTTTATGTAGAATTAAACTTCTATTATAATTATATTTATGATACAATATTTAATATTTATTTTATATAATTTTACATAATAGTCATATTATTTATTATATTTTATATAATTAATAAATTATATTTAACATTAATGAATTATATTTATTATAATTTTTAAATAATGAGAATAAAAAATTAAAGTATTTATTAGTTAAATTAAATAAAAGTAATTTGTATTATTACCTATAAATAATATGAAAAAATTTTATCAAAAAATATAGGTAAGTATCTTCTTATAATTTATGGATAGTGAAACTTCTAGAGTAAAACTATTTTCTCTATTTTAACATATAATAATCAATCAAATGGTTGAAAAATATTTTACTTGTAAAAAAAAATATATTCCCAATGCTATTTATGCAAATCAAGTATATTTTTTCTATTGTTGAATAAGACTTTTAACTTGCGTTTGGAATGGTAGAAATGGGGGGAGGAGAAATGAATTTCGCTTGTTTGAAATCATGAGAGAAGTTGAAGAGGAAAGAAGTCTGGGACCAAAAAGAAATGTGGGTCCCACCAGCAGATTTCTCACCAAAAGTGGGGAGAAAAGAGGAGAAATTGGGATAACTTTTTGATATTTTCACACATTACCTTTGCCTCCTTTGCCACTCATCTTCCTTCTTTCTTTTTGTCGAGTTCAAACTGTGCAGTGTGCGATCTGCTCCAGAGGTAGGAACCATCAGAGCTTGTCTTCACTAAAGTTCACATCCTGCATTCAACGATCTGCACCATTGCAATTCCAAACTGCCACGGATAACCTGTTGGAGGCATGTTTCTAGGTGTTGCGCTTTACCCTGTTGTGGTTTCTACCTCTGTGGTTTCTGTTTGTTATGAATGTTCTATCTGATCCGAAGATTGTTGTTTGTGGGGAAGAAGATGCCACCGTTGATAAGAGTCAATGCCGGCGACAAAGTCTGTCCAGTCAGTCGCCAGAAGGAGATCTAGATCCACAGCTGCCAATCTGCTAGCCTCAGACTGGGTTTCCAATACCCAGGTCGCCCAAATCGGATCGGATCAGATCCGAAAAATTTAGATCCTTAATCCAAGTCAGTCCGATTTTTTTTCTTTTTAAATAAAATATTTTTTCAGTATTAAATTTTTTAAAAATTAATTTCCAATAATTACTATAATTAATATATACCATGTTTATCAGAATATTGCTCTGTTGTATTTAGTGGTAGATATTAATTTAAATGTATCCCCTATTTATTTTGATTGGACAATTAGATTCTTGATTACATTGACTAGGTAAAAAAAGAGTTTTTATGGTTTATTACTTGGTTAATTATTAGCTGTTTAGTTTGTTTTCAAACAAGATAAATTTGCTTGAAAGTAGTATATTAATGTAATTATTGAAAGCCTATTCAATTTGAAACACATAGATTGGAAACCATGGAGTATTGGCATTGAATTTGATAATTGAATCTTGAATATTAGATATGGTGGAAACACAATCATACGTATATATCATGGCAAATTATTATTTTTCATAAATTTACCTTAAATCACTTATACTAAAATTAATGTAAGAAGTTCTAACTGGAAGTTGAATGGTTTATGGTAGGAAGTTATCGAAATAATGGACGAATGACTTTCAAATTTTGAGAATTAGAAAGTGTAATTGACAAGTTTATTAGTTTTGTTGGGCAAAATTATAATTTACATGCTCATTAGCTGATTATTAAGAAAAAATTTTAAGTTATCCTAGTTTTATAACAAGATGTCTTGTTTCTTTGTATATAAGTAAAGACATTTTATATCATGTATATACCTTTCTCTTAAAAAAATAATATATAGTATATTCAATATAAATTCTTTTTCAAAATAAAAAAATATTTTTAATTATATTTTGATATTTGATGTTAAATGAATAAAATATTTTGATTATTTTAATATTTCATAATTATATATAGATAAATAAATTATTCTTATAAAACCTATTTTTCATAAGTGCTTGTTATTATATGTGTGGAGTTTTAAAATTTAAAAGACATTGTAAGCTCATAAACTATTATATTTAAATTATTTAATCTTAATTATTTATTTCTAATATAAAATAAAATAATGTTAATTTATAGATTTATACAATTGTAACATTATTATAAATTTTGAAACTTTTTGGGATCATAGAATTCTTGTCAAGCCAAACCTACCTCGAGGACTTGGCACGAAAGGTATCAAATATCATTAATTGCAAGGAATTTTCATGCATGTCTAGATACATTAATCTCCCTTAATTGAAAAGAGCTGGCAGTATATTTTAGATTAGTTTTAGGTTTTTCTACTCGTAATTTGGCATGTAGCTAAGCTAAGAGCAAGTACATGGCCATGATAACATCAAATCTAGGAAGCTGAATTAGGTTCCCGTGTTGGCCTAGAGCTGCAACAACAAACACTTAAGATTTAAGATATCACCTTCACAATATAATTAAGCTTTAATTTTAGGACAACTGCAAAAGTTAAGAATGAAGATCTATAGTGTTATTTGAAAACATTTAAATGTTGTTTTACATAAGTTACTCTTGTTAATAGGTATTGTGTCCGAGGCACCTATCCAAGTATACACTCTCGAAGGAACTACATCTTCAGTGCTTTTCCAATTAATCTTCAGAAACCCTTCATAATCTCATAGGTATGTTTCTAGCAACTTCATGCTTTACTATGCATATGCCTGTGGGTGTGCACTATATTCCTATGTGTTTTATATTCAATTTGTGTTAAGGATGTTACCATTGTTCATATATAATGAAGTTGATATGTAATGTCTACATTTTTGCATGTCTATTATTTTTAATATTTAGTAGTTACAAATTGGAGGTATTTCACAAGTGACTATGGAAGATAATGTGGATGAGTATTTTGAAGAGCAGTTTGAATTAGACCACGTGCCTATTATTGATATGATGAAAGAATGGGACAAATTATGTTAAATGTGTGTAGTTTAACTTGTATGCTACATTGGATGTTTTATGTATTTGTTAAAATTACAAGCAAACATTGTGCATAGACCTATTAAGGGAGTGAGAGAAGCAAGAGATCAAATGCCACAACAACTCTTCCAAAATCTGTTTCAATCAGACAAATGTCGTGATGCATTGTGTATAAGTCCTCACGCCTTCCTATAATTATGTGAGAAGGTAAGAGGAATGGGTAGAGTGATAGATTTCACTTATTCCACTATAGAGGAGTAAGTTGCTAAGTTTTTGCATATCCTAACACACAATGTAAAAAATAGAATTATGTCTTTTTTTTTAATCAATCAGGAGAGACAGTTAACCGTCATTTTCATAACATTTTACAAGCTATTATATCTCTTGGGGATGAGTATCTTGTGCAACTTTCTAGATCAAAGGTTCCTATACAAATACTCAGTAATAGTAGATTTTATCCTTATTTCAAGGTAATATATTAAATTATATAGGATGTAATTATCATTTTAATTGAGATTGCATAGTTGTCATACTGTGTACTTATATCAAATTTAATGATTTACAGGATTGTATTGGAGCTCTAAATGGAACACATATATGAGTTAGAGTGCCAAGGAAAGATGCTTCTCACTTCCGAGATAGAAAAAATTATCCAACATAAAATGTGTTGGCAGTGTGTTCTTTTAATATGAAATTCACGTATGTGTTGTCTGGTTGGGAAGGAATTGCATCTGACTCTAAAGTTCTCCAACACGTTTTAACTAAGAGAGGGGATAGATTGAGAATTCCTAGAGTTAAGCATTTTTCATGTATTGGAATGCACAATGATATATCAAGGTTTAGGCGTATAAGGAGTTTCCTATTAGAATTATGTTTTCTGACATGTATTTGTATCATTGTTGTAAATCCTAGAAAAATTCTACCTAGAAGATGCAGGACATCCTCTAAAAGGGGTGTAGTTACACTCTACAAAAGTGTGCGTTACTACCTACAGAAGTACACTACCCGCGGACCTCAAAATGTGGAGGAAATATTTAACTATCAGCATGCATCGTTGAGAAATGTAATAGAAAAGGCATTTAGGGTCCTAAAAAAGAGATTTTCAATAATTGCTAGTGGCACAAAACTGCACTACTCTTTCAAAACCACGATGGACATTACTATTGCATGTTTTATATTGCATAACTTTCTAATGGATATTAATCCCAATCCACGATTGATGGATGAGGTCGACCGTGAGTTGCTAAATAGTAATGTAAAAGATATAGGAGATCGTGAATCATGGGCTTCTGAGGAAGACTATAGACATAGGTTCATCATGAGAGAAAATATAGCAGCCCATATGTGAAATGATTATCAACAAACCTTATCATAATCCACGATATTTATAAAATAACTTTTTGTATGCTAATATTTAATGCTTATGAATCTTGTGGTATTGATGTGGTTGGGAACTTTATTTACTGTTTACGGATTCTTAAGTTGTATGTTGCGGATTCTTGCACTTCCCTTTGTAGCTTGATTTTAATTTTCGTAGTTGGAAGACGGGAGTTGAATGTTATGTATTTATACACCATCATAGTATATTATGTCATGTATTTTGTGTTGTATACATATGTGTTGTATGTCATGTATTATTGTATATCATTTCATATTTTTAAAGCATTGATTTTGAACAGAACCTCCAAGTTGCATTGCACATAGTTGTGACACCTATGATGTGAGTTATTTCTGACTGAGTAAGTTCTACATCATGCATGTTATACACACTTTTGTAATCCTTATACTATCAAAAAATAATTGGTTATTTAATGCTTTCCAAATTTTGATATGCCGAAGAACAAGAAGTTCAATAGTAAGGGAGAGGGTTCTTCTAGAGATTTACTACAATAGACGTTTGACATGGATGCTATGTTGTTAGACTTATTATTGGAGGAGGTGCAAAAAGGAAATCGCCCAGGTGGCACATTCACTTCCATGGCTTATGCTAGTGTGGTAGCGCAGCTAAAGCAGACAATAAGTCTATTCTTCCAAAAGCAACATATCAAAAATCGAATGAAGACATTGAAGGATAACTTCAATGAATGCTATGATCTGTTCCAGAGGTAGAATAGAATTGCCCAGAATCCAACCATGCATATATTCGAGGCTAAACCAGAAGTATGGAATGAGATATGTCAGGTAAAGTTAGCATAACTCAAATATAAGAATTCTAATGTAATAATTCATTGCATTTTTAGTATGAATGACACCAATATCTAGTATGTAATGATGTGGTTGTATATGTGTGTGTAGGCTAAGCCCAAGGCCTATAAATGGAAGCGTACAACAATATATAACTACGACAAGTTATTGGAGTTATTTGGAAAAGGTAGGGCTATAGGGGCATATGCTGAGAGTACAGCAGACAAGTTAAGGAGATGAGAAAAAGAAAGGTTGGACCTGAATGATAGCTTCGAACAGATGTCAGATTATGATATTAATTGGGGAAGTGATACCCCCAACCATGTCGAGTATTTTGACACATTTAGTCCTGAGCATGCTCCTTCCAACCACTCCTAGAAGTATCCCCACTCAAATCAATCTCAAGGTACATCATCATCAAGAGATTCAAAGGGGAAGGTGCTTACAATTGATTTAATTGAGAAAGGTTATAAGAAGTTAAACATTGGAATCAACAATTTAATTGATATTATGAGAGAGGTGGCAGAAAAGTATGTCCAAATAGCCAAAAAACATGCTCGGATAATCGAAAGATAACTTTCCATAATAGAAAGCAATAAACCTCACCACTATAATGAGGCAGAAGTGTGGATAGAGTTGGAGAAAATAGGAGTACCTGAGGAATATCAGTTGAAGTATTATAGCTTCCTTTGAAAAAATGAAAGAGCCAAGAAGTAATTTTTTGGTGTTCCGCCTCAATTAAAATTACAGGTGTTGTATCAGCTTATGGCCAGTGCAGGGCTTTATTGAGCTACCATTTCAAGTACACAATGACACCTACTTTTTGCTAATATTGTAATGTGATCAAACAATAACTTCAACAGAAGCATGACATTGACCTTGTTGTATGAGAATTTAAAAAATTGGAGTATTAGTAGTATGCATATGTGAAGGTTGTTGTATCTATTTCATTGCACTAGGTATTTAGCTAAGACAATGATTGTCTTCTAAATGTGCTTGTTGTTATAACTATATCTCTACAAATAGATAATGTCACGGTGAAAGAAATGTATCATTATAATAAATGCATTAGTTGTTTGTTTTGATGCACAGGTATTGAATGAATCAACAATGCTTGTTGCCACCGTGTTGACATAGTATGAAGTCGCTCAAGATACACTTACAAGGAGTGGAAGGTGATTTGGAAGTGAAATTAGGATCTAACATTCATTACCTTGTATATCAGTAAATCTTATATTAATCGAGCAAAGTGAACCTATTTTTATTATGTACTATACTTGATGATGGGAATCCAGATTATGAATTACATATTTGTGTCATATGTTATTGTATTTTTATATAAATTAAAGTACTTCTATTTAGTTTTGATAGTGAGATAGTGGATCTCAATGCACTTTTTTTTATACATTTTTTAAGAAGTATTTTATCTGTAATAGATTTTTACTTTGAGGTCTATTTTGAAAATTTATCAATTATAATTTTAGAATTCATTATTTTAAAGAACACATCTATATTCATTTTTTATATTGATTATATCAATTATATTTTTTGAATTCATATAGTTAAAATTGAACATACTTTCACTAAGCAACTAAGCTTGAATTCTTTGTATTTACATGTTTGTATACATTCTTTGATCGTAAGCTTTTATGAATTTAATTCAATATAAATATATGATTATTATTATTATTAATTTTAATTAATTGAACTTTATCTAATTACATTTTCATTAATGGACTTGTATTAATAATAAATTTTAACGTTGCATTCATGTAATATTTAATTGAACCATAAATTTTATTGTAATAAATACAAAAAATTTTAATTTTCATAGATATATTTTGCAAAAAGATAAATTTATTATTAAATTTAAAGTTGTTAAATACAACTGACAAAAATTAATTATTTGTTAGACGACGTTTTTGTTCCAAACGTATATGCATTAATAAAACGCTTGCCTTAACAATATATTTAAAAATAAATAAATAAACAAAACCCTTAGTAGCATATCAAGAAAAAATTGCACTAACATAACCTTCTGCAAAATTTACGAGAAAGACCTAAAATTATTCATATTATTTTTTCAACTTTTCATAATTTATAAAAACTTCCTATTTAAGTAATTTTTAGAATTTATATCTTGAAGTTTGTAAATTATGTTGTAAATATGTCGTTAAGCAATTGATTAATTTTTAAAAAGTAATTAAATTCTGTAGAATGTTTATATAAATATTTTTCATAATTTATTAGTAACCATTTTGAAATAAATAAATAAATTATGTTTTAAAACACACATCTATATTCATCTTTTACACATAAGAGTATAATGGTTATTTTACACAAATACAACTTCTTTCCCCCCTAACTTCTTCCTTTTCAAACAAAAGAAATTACTTCTCCTCTAATTTCTTTCTCTCCTAACTTCTTCCTTTTCAAACAATACAAATGAAATACTTCTCTCCTTCCACTTCTTTCTCCTTCCACTTCTTTCTCCCCCCACTTCTCTCTAACCCAAACTCACCATTAGAGTCAAAGGAAGAGCAATAATGACCTAAACTTAGAGAAATTGACACGATATTTTACAAGGTTAGGATTTGACGGTCATAAGTTCCTTGTTGAATGGAAACTTTATTAATTTCCCCAAGTTTTATCCACAGGACATCTTGTACATGTGTTCTAGTCCTTAGTTGCCACTTGCCCACATTTTGAAACCCCATCTTTTTCAAATATATGGTAAACAACACCATAAATTACATGTCTCAATACAAAAATAGTAATTCAATGATAAAAATATTCAATTTATGTTTTTGTTAACAAAAAAAATAGTAAAGGCAAACAATGCTAACTACTGACTAACATACCTAATTATTACCACTACAAAATATTTAATTTCAATCATAACTATTGTTTAAAGTATAAACTAATTAACACAATCCCACCAAAGTATTAGCAGTCTCAAAAGTCACCTATCTATTCATTGACTATAAACCAATGCCCTCTTATGTCAAATTCATAACTACTAGAATAAAATAATGACCAAATACTATTAAGTCAATCATTCCTGTGGTTAAAATATATAAGCAAAGCAAGATCTCAACCCTACCACCAATCATTTTTTTTTCTAGTTTGTACAATATCATTGTTGCTTTATATTTGCACATTGTTAATATAGGATGTTAATTTTTAATGAAAACAATTCTCATTAAATCATGTAAATTGGTACAATATTATACACAAATATATAATAATGAAATATACTTGAAGCACCGGCTACATCTATACTTGTTATAAATATCAAATGAGTTATAATATACTTCGAACATAAATTAGCGCCCTCTAATATCAAATTCATAATTTTTAAAATAAAGTAATGATTAAGTATGACTAAATCAACCATTTCTATAATTAAAATATATAAGCACAGCAAGATCTCAACCATACCACCAATAATTTTTTTTCTTATTTGCACTGTATCATTATTGCATTATAATTGTATATTATTAATGTTGGAAATTAATTTTTAATAAAAACAATTCTCATTGAATCATGTAAATTGGTATGATATTATATGCAAATATAAGATAATGAAATATACTTAAAGCACCAACTACACCTATATTTATTATAAATATTAGATGAGTTATGATTTGTTTCGAGTATGATCACATACATTAGAACTTGTCAAATGGTGAATAAGAGTTACTCCTTTTATAAACCTTAACTCTTAAAAAGTAATTTTAGGAGAATCTCTATTCAACACAAAAAAGATGTGATCAAACTAACTTAAAATTTAAAAATAATAACTCTTGTTTATAATATGTAATAAGAAGTAGCTTGACATATCGCTAAAAATCACCTATTTTCACATTCATGGATTAAACTATCATTTGGACCCAACTAGATAATCACCTTAATTTGAGGCAAATTTTTTACATTTCAATTAAATTAATAAATTAAAAGGTCTAAAATAACTTAAATTTAACAATCTCCTACTTAAACCATATAATTTAAAAATAATGATCACTTTAGTAACATGTAAAAATAAATTATAACATTTTTATACCAATAAGTTTATGTTAAAATTGTAAATAGTCAGTAATGCATAACAAAATATTTAATATGGATATCAACAAAATACAATGTTGAACAAAAGTAAGCAAATCGAAACATAACTAAAAGTTTGTTGTAACAAATTGATACGTTGATCAGTAAGTGATAAATCAATTGATTCTATTAAAAGTATTCGACAAAATTAACTATTAAATTAATTAAAAAATATAAAAAGACATGTTAATTTTAATAAATTTATAAATTAAATTAATTCATATTTATTTTGAAATCAAATTATATTAATATAATCAAAATATTTAAAATAAAATAAAAACATAATTATTTAAAATTTAACTAATTATGTTTATGACATTACACATTCTTTATTTATTTATTATCAAATAATAACATAATAATCTAAAATTTATTTAATTATATTTTATAATATATTTATTTACTTATTTTTGTTTATTTATATTAAATTTATAAGAATATATCAAAAGAAGAGAGGCAAAGTTTGAAAGATATTAAAAAACTACTAACTTATAAATTATAAGATATCTTGTGAAACTTATTAAACAAAAGCTTATAAATTATTCACTAGCTTTTAGTATCAAAAAATACTTTTAAAAGTTAACTTATAACTTAATTAAGCTAACTTATTTGTGCCAAACACACACTAAGAGGATTGTCAATCAGAGTGTGGTCGACACCGCAAACACAGTATCAAAATTAACAACAAACAATATGCACTCTATTCCGCATAATCTTAACGACATTCAGTATGCAATTTTACACACCAGGGACCTCAGTTCTCACTATTTTGTGACGAATGGGAGAGAAACAGAAGTGATCGAAGCAATGAATAATATAATATAAAGCAAGAATACATAAATCACAACATAATGGCAGAAATGAAATCTACGACCATCTAAAGGGCATTAGAAAAAATTGTTATACTGGCTAGTGAGAGAATCCTTAAGATTAGAATAAAGACTATAGAGTGAATACTGCCGAAGATTTTTCACTTCATACCAAGAGTTAAGAACTGAAAGATGTTTATCCGTGCCGGAGAATGCCAATTGTATCCCAATACTGCAATCCACAGATCCTCCATGACTCTTGCAGCTGGCTGTTTTTATTGCACAGTCTTGGTTGCTGAGACAGACGAAGTTGGAATTTCCCTTGCATTTAGCACACCCATCCCTTTTCCAATATAGATTTTGCAGCCTGCCCTTCTTAAACTCAAGGGCCTACAGCAGGAGTTCAGTTGGTTCTCAACAATGATTATGATTTCTATGACAATCAAACAGAACGTGCAAATATTGAAATGTATTTTTTGTTATACTTACTAGGGTGAAACTGGTTACAGTATATGTGTTGTTTGCAACAAAGGCAGGAGACGATCTCGCAGCATATCTCCGACCAGCAAATGCAACCATGGAACCATATGAATCCTGGTCAGGGCAAAAGATTATGCAAACCCTTAGTAACATGAACAATTAGATGATTGTTGAAGTTAAGCAATGTTTTCTTCAAATCAAGTGTCAAATTAGTCATCTTAGGCGAAGAGTATTGGGAATTGATGCAGTCAATTTGGGGAATCAAATACATCAATGTTTAATTCAAAATGAATTGGCAGTTGAATAGATGATAATCATTTTCACTGCAACAAGTTTGACCCAAATGAAACAAGTTGTCTGATTCTGCATAAGAAACCACGATCACAAAGGTTTCATTGTCATCAAAACCATAATATTTGAAAATCTTTTGCAATTCACTAGAAGATGGAATACCAACCATGACTACAAGCAAATTTTATTGATAGAAAACCACATAATATCTCCAATAGGCTAACAATAGCATCTGCAATAACATGAACGCAACATCAATGGCCAGAAAAAGAGAACTCAGAAATTGACCAAAGTCCTGAAAAAGAACTGTAATTTTTCCCAGTTGTTAAATTTCTTTGATTTCCACCTGCTTCACAAATAAGGACACTCCAAAGTGAACAACTGCCTCAAAAATTCCAATACACATTCACATATGGTTCTAGACCAATCAGAAAAAATTCAACTTAAAAGAACAAAAGTCCAATCGATAAACAGAGCTCTAGATGAAAATACAGAGAGAGTACGAACCGCGGAGAAGGACGATGAGTTGATGGTAAGGAGTGAGATCTCATCAACCTTGGGTCTGAATACAGAGATCTGAGAGTTGGAGTTGGAGAGGGAGAGTCTATTATCGCATGGGGACAATTGAACAGTGCTGTTGTAGAAGAATTTCTCCCTCGATGCGAACGCAATTCCGAGGGTGAATCCATCGGACCTCTCCACCGTAGTGTCTAAGCACGGAGAGTACACTCCGTTCGTGTCGCCTGCATTCACAGGCAGCAGCATCGCCACCGTCATCGCTGCCATCACCAGTGTTTGCAGAACCGCCATAGAAGATCGCGAAGCTGGTTTTTTCTTGACGGAAATCGCACGAAATCGTCGAGGAGGAGACTCTTGGCGAACTCGCTGTCGTTTGGTTGCAGACAATATGTCGTTTTGGCTGCTAATAATCATAGTAAAGTTGGCGATTACATTTTTCACTCGTTATTTTATATCAGGATTGAAATTGATATATTATTAATAAAATAAAATAATTTGTTAATATTTTTTAACCTTGCCCACTGTCATTACTCGCAATATTGTTGGAAAATAACGGGGGACATTCACATTTGATTCAATTTTCCCCTTGATATATTTTTTTGGAAAGATTTTGTTTTTTTATTTTGAACTCTCTGGATGGGAATACTATGGATTAACCAGTTTTATTATTATAAAAAATATTAAAAATAGGTAATTCTCATGCTTCTAACCATTTTATGGAATTAAACAATTTATAAATATTTATATTTTTTTCCTGAAAATTGATGATTTATCTTAATCTTACTTCAAAGTTATTTCAGTTTGGACAGTTTTTGCTCAAATATTCGTGAATTCATTGCGTTGTAAATTAGTAAAGGAAGAAGGATAATTTGATTTAACTATAAAAAGTCAAATAAAACTGAATTAGTATTAAACACGCGAAATTAATCTTGGCCCTGAAAATCATAAGCTTTCAAAATACGTGACAACATATGAATATGTCGTTAATCCAATGATACTTTTGGGGGACACATTTGATAAACTTCATAAATTTGACTTCCACTTTTCCATAGAAAAATAGAAATTTGCAATCAATTTAGAAATGATAAAATTTCACCTGTCTTTGTCAATATTTTTAATACGTGGAGAATATGAATATAAGATATTTTTATTTTGATTTATTTTCATAATTTAAATAGATTTATATTTTAATTGATTTAACTTTATCATTTTGCACCCAACATAAAGAAAAAAATAATCAATATTTTTGTTATAAGTAGGATGGTAATTCATATTTACATGTTTGTATCATATCAAAAATTAATAATAATATAAATAAATTCAACCTAAACTTGACTCTAATAATAATCCTTCAATCGGATCAATTCATTTATTAATTACTTATTATTTTACATACAAAATATTTTTAATCATTAATAAAATAATTTTTAAAATTTGTATTGCCATTTGGTTAAAATATAAAATTTATATTTTATTATATATAACTATTTATAATTTAATTATTAATTATTTCTCAATTAATATTTTTAAAATTTTAATTAAATTCTTAAACAAATTAATGTATCAACTCATTTACTACCTTAACTCATTTATTATTCATATTAAATAGATTAAATTATTTATAGCTCTATCTCATATAATCCCAATCCAAATCTATGTAAAAATTTTAGTTTCATATCAAGTTATCATATTATGTTAAAAGTCAAAATCCTTAATCAAAAGAGTTAATAGATCGTGTTTTAAATCATGAGAATGTTCGCATGTGAATGACATGTGTAAGTTCTTAACAATTAAAATTTTGTGATTTTGTGATTCAATAAGTGAAACAATCTACAGTATGGATATTCAATACTATTTTGGATTTTTTTTCTTTTTTAGTGTCTTATTGAAATTAAGATTTATGCTTGTGTTAAGTATATTTGCCACTTTTACTATTAAAAAAAACTTTGATTATTTAATATCAGGTTTATTTTGTTTTGTTGAATCCCATTTATTTTCTCAAAATTAGAAAGAAAATCAGTTCCTAGATTTTTTATACACCCCTTGGTAAAATTATCTTGCTTATGATCAACAAACTAACAAGGGTGGTGGCGTAGAATTCACTTTATATGATAAGTGAGTATGCCTTGAAAGTTTTTCCAGCACCACCCCCTGGCAAATATGTGAGAAAAACTCTCTTTGAAATTGATTTCTTCATTTTACTTTCTTTAGTAATAATTTACACTCAAAAAATTAAATTGTGCAATGCATGGCACTGGATCTGCAATATTAGATTTCATGTCTTCAAATGATGGGACTACTTCAATATATATATATATATATACGTCACCCTCTCAATTCATGCAGATTGTATGTACGAAAGTCTTGGCCATATTATTTGTCTCTTTTGAATGCTTTGATTTGACTTTTGTTTTTTAAATTACTGAATTTGATTGAATAATAAATATTACCGGATTTAATTTATTGCTGAGAAAACAGAAAAAAGAATGATCTCAAATCTTGAGAACCTATTTAGCAAGAATTCATCTTCTTATCCTGTCTAACAGAGAAAGAACTAAGTCGCAAATAGGCAATACAATTTCCCGTCGTACAAAGTTGAATTGAATCTATGCGCGTGAGAAACAGGCCAGCCAAAGTCTTAATAAACTACCTCCACTACCCATCGACCAACTGAAAGATAATATAATTTAATATATTGCTATTTGAAAGAATGGCGCCGTTCAAAGTCCAAAAACAATCTTAAAACTACAAGCCCGTAACTTACAAGCGCCGTTGACCTCCAAAAGCTTGCGGACATGTAAACATTAAATCTAACATTGTATAAAAGAGAATGTGGTCACATGCATTGCCTCATTTCCTTGTCTTTGTTCATATTGTTTGCTCGGCTGGCCTTCCTTTACTTAAATCCAAATACATCACATCTTCCCTTCGTTGGAAAGTCAGCTAGACATAATCAAATAAATTGTGCAACATACACTTCCCTTAAAATACTTTAAAATCATTCTTTCTCACAAACTGTGTAAATACAATTCCGTAAATTCCATAATTTATTAAAAAAAGTGCAAAATATACATCTAAAATAGAAATGTATCGAACATTACTCTAATCAAATTGAATATATGAGTTACACTTAAAGATTGTGCATATATTATCACTTAGTTTATAAAATATAAAATGATATTATAACATGCAAAACAATTGGACAATAATATGCGAAAGATATTAAGTATTCACATTACTAAAATCAAACACCTTCAATCTTATGCTACCGTTGACTTTGATATGATCTTGCACCAGCGGCCAAATAACAACCAATTCCTTGGCATATGTCATGGCTGACCAAAGCCGGATCATTTCTTTCATCTCCTTGTTTGCAAGAACAAGTTCTGCTTCTCTCTCCCACCAAGGAGATGAACAACACAACTGATTCAGCTGGATTTCTCGGATCTAACAACATCAGTGGATTTGGCTACGGCATAGGAATTTCAATTGGAATTCTGCTGCTGATTACAACTATCACCCTCACATCCTACTTCTGCGCCAGGACAGCGGCTCCATCAGCGCCAAATACCAGCAGAATTGCCGTGGAATTCGTGGAGGCAGAGCACTCGGTGATTGATGTGGGGCTAGATGAAGCCACAATTCAGAGTTACCCAAAGATGCTGTATTCTGAAGTCAAGATTGAGAAGTCTGATTCCAATGCTTCATGTTGTTCAATATGCCTGGGAGATTACAAGGCGACTGATATGCTCAGGCAATTGCCTGATTGTAAGCATCTGTTCCATTCAAAGTGCATAGACCCGTGGTTGAGATTGAATCCCACATGTCCACTCTGCAGAACATCTCCAATCCCAACACCGCTCTCAACACCTCTGGCCGAAGTGATTCCACTGGCACGCCGGCGGGACTCCTAGGTAAAGAAGAAGAATGAAGGTTCTGATATGTTTTTGCATTGTTTGTATATTCTAAGTTGGTCTCCATTCATGAAGTAGATCAGATTTGGCATATAAAAAGCAACCTTCCGTAGGAGAATTTTTCGATTTAGTGTCTTATTTGCTGATTTTTTATACCACAAATTCTTCTCTAGTTCCCTTTGTCTCAAAAGGAATTATCAATGGTGAGCAGAATCTCCTGGAATAGCCTAATTTTCCTCCTTTCTGAAGGTGTTTGCGTTCATGTGTGTGCATAAAATTGAATCATCATGGCATTTGAGCACCATCTATCAATAGTAATCTTATAAATAAGGCAAATTAGTCAGAAGCAAGATAACGATGAAGTTTACTTAACATATATCAAGTTATATTCCGTCATCACAAGGCATAATTGAGTTTCACGCGGCTGATGTGTCAGAGAAATGCATAATGAATGAAGCAAAGGATAGCAGAGAAGATGGGGGAAAAATAGATTTTTATTTCATGCACCCCCAGTGCAATTACTTGTTTGATGGCAGCATTTAATGCTCTACTGGTGTAAAAGCAATTACACAGCTGGTGCATGAAATGAAAATCCAAAAAGAATTTGTGAGCAACAAAAGACAGCTTCTTAAAATTTATTTTCCCTTGATGATATATGCAAATTTCTAACACTATAAGCTTCTGATTTCCCTACTATTCAACTTGTTTGCATTTTTAGCTTTGCCTTAAATCCTATTTGGGGCGTAAATCCTCAATCCAAATAAACTGGAGTCCTCTACATAGGTTGTTTATCACCATTCACTTCTATCAATAACTACATTCTTCTCTGATCCTTTGACAACCATACTTGTTCCCCTCGTATCAGTCTCCTTTTCTGTTCTTTCTCATTGTCCTAGGGAGTTTACCTGTCTTGCAAGTCCAAACCATCTTACCTCTTCAAAAGTCTACCCTTACCTTTCACTTTCAGCAAGAGTTTATTTTATTCCATATCCTATCTGCTCATTGTAATACTATATATCTCAAAATTGACTGGGACCAACTTTCAAACATGTTGTCTGTATTCCAGAATCTATAAAGTTATCAGAGAGAAAGCAGAATATGCAATACAGTATATAGCATAATCAACTTCCCAGGCGTCTTTAGCAAGGCATCTACCTGGTGCAAAATCACACTCACAACCCCGGGAGGGGAAAAGAAGAACGAGAATTGATTTTTTTTCCATCTTCTTATTTGCATATCTCAGCAGTCATGTTCAAGAATCAATCCAAGGCAAAAATAAAACATGACAGGATCATGAGTCAGTATTATAACACGAAGATGATCACACTGCAAACCAAAAAGGTTCATTTGGTTAAGGTACCAAGGAGGAATGCAAGATGGGATTTTTTAAATGAGAGGAAATTCATCATAATAGAAGGTAAGGCCAAGATAAAAATTGACAAATATAGGAACAGTAGGAAAAGGCTGCAAGCTTTCCCGAGGGCGATTATACTGTGCCAACTGGGCGTACCTGAAGGAGTTTACTGATGCACAATATAAGGGTGAGAAATCTAATTTGAGTGAGAATTGCGGTTTGCAAAGTTTGCTTTCTCAAAAATTTGATGGCTTAGTTGAAGAAAGGATCATGAGTACCTTTTAGAATTAGATTCTCTCCATTTTTTTAAGTGAAAGGAAGAGAGAAAATTTTTGGAAAAAATAGATAAAATCCGAAAAATTGATAAAAGAAAATGAAAAGGATCCAAATTCACCTTTTTATTTTGTAATCACAAATGAAATATTTATTAATAAAATAATTTATTTAATCGATGTAGGTTGATGCAAATGAATGCTTTCATTCTTCTTGTGTGCAAATTTAAAGAAAGGGTTCTATAATAGAGTGATCCGCATTATTTACATTTAAAATGAATTCAATTTTAGGATATTCAAATTCACCTAAACTCATAACAAGCATTGATTAGCTCACAAATTTTAACTATGAATTCATAAATTTGATAAATATAGGTCAATTCACAATAGATCGATTCATATTATCTACATCCAAATCTACTAAAATATAGGTTAGTCCACAATAGATAAATATAGGTCAGTTCACAATAGGTTTAATTTTTTGGAATCCAAATCTACTAAAATCCTAGGTCATAATTCATTTAATGCCCCCTCATACAAAGACTCCTTTAATAAAATAATTTATTTGGACTAATTTATCTTAATTAGAAACTATTGAAAGATTAGTTAGTTTGATTGAATTTTATATTTTTAAAATGTAAGGTATATTTTAATAAATAAAGTGAATAATTATAAGGGTTAATTAAAAATAAAAAAAATTAAAATTTAATAAATAAGTCATCAACAAAATTATGCATTTTATATTTGTAATTATCTAGTTAGTTAATTTTTTCACTAATAACTATAATGACACACTTTATTCAGCTTTTTGACCAGAATACTACATTTAAAAAAAGAATTTCCTTAAATACTATGCATGAAAAATTATTGCCTAGAATACTTAAAATCTTTTTTTTTAAATGTATTGATAATGGGAAAGGAGAACCCATGATTAGTCTTATTAGTCATGGATGGGCCTCTCTTGTGATCAGTTTGTATTTTTTTTTTTGGTTCATCAATTTATTTCTTTTTTCTCTATTTTTTAATCTAATTTTAGACCTAATATTTTTTACTACATTAGTTTTTTTCTTTTTTTATTTTTTAATCTAATTTTGGACCTAATTTTTTAAAATTTTCAATCATTTTTTTATTTTTAATTTTTACTTAAATTGTATTTGATTTAATTTTTTATATTTTGGATGTTTATTTAATACTAATTAATCAATGTTCAAAATAATAATTAATAATATTATTAATTCTCATAAAATTATACAATATATATAATATAATAAAATTAGTAGCTATCATAAGATCGTTAGAATAATTATTAACTCAATAAATATAAATTTTTACATATTCTCTTATAAACTTATTAGTTGAAAGATTTAAGTCATAAAAATATATTTTTAAATAATATTTTATCATACTATGATGTATATATCTATAAAAATCCTTAACTAAACATGAAATAAGAAAATAATCTACATAAAAAATAAATATTTTATTATTAAACAATGTTAATCCATAATATGATATAATTTAATTTAAAAAAATTACATATAGATAATATATTTTTAAAAAAAATTAAAGAAAAATCGTAATATTATAATACATTATTCAATTTTCATTCTATTAAATGTAATATTCATGTTATATAAATAATAACAATAAATTATGCATTAAAAATTTTAATTTAATACTTGAAAATAAAGTGCTAAATTATATGCCAAAAAATTATTAAAAATTAATATATTATAATGTTAAAATTCTTATTTAAAAATAAAAAATTACATCATTAAATAAAATATTTAATTAATTAAGGTAGCAAAATATTAAGTATAAGTTGAATTAAATTCAATTTGTAAGTTTCAATTTTTTAAAATTTAACAGAGCAGAATTTAATTATTTTATGATAAGTTGAAGGTGGTATTTGACTTTAACATCTAAAAAATAATAATTAAAATAATTTTAGGTTAATAACTGAGGCTCTTCTTCTTTTATTAGATAACATTTTCTATAGAAAAAAATCATAGATGTATATTGATAAAGGAGTAACATGGTATTTCTATCCATGATTATTAAAAATAGTACATAAGGTTATAATAATAAAAGAAAGTAAATTCCTTCATAAAAAAATAAGAAGTTATTTCATTAAATTATTTATATCTAATATTAAATGAATAAAATATTTTCTCTTATACTTTTATTTTTTAACTTTGTTCTATAAAAAGAATTTTATGTCGAAACAAACGGAGCCTTGGAAGAAAAAGAAATTGAAGGATAAACAAATAAAATATAAAGAAAAAGAAATTGAAGGATAAACACATAAAATATAAATATTTAAAATTATTTAGTAACTTTTAAAGTAATCAATGTAATTTAATATTAAAATTAAATATGTTTAATAAATATTTTCTTCCTTTTTTCAATCAATTATATATTCAACTTTAGAGGGTAAAATATATTTCTAAAAGTAAATTAATGAAAAAATTAAAAGAATTAATAATACTACTTTAAAATTTAATTACATTTTAATGATTTATTGTTTATTAACTTCAGAATTTATAATTTTTTATTCCATAATAATTCTCTTTATCTCCTAAATTATATTTCACATTTAGAGTAATCAAATTATACCATAAAACATGTGATTATATATGTGAATAAAGGAAAAGAAGGCATAACTCCATTGTAAAATAATTTGTATTAAATTCAAATTTCCTGAAGGCCATGCAAAATTTTTTCTGGATATAGATAAACATTTGAACATTTGGACCATACTTCTAAAATTTTTATTTATTTATATTTAATTTAATGTTAAGCTTAATCATTCATATATATATTTATACAGATCAAGTGATTATTTAATCATTATACATCATTATTTTATATGTTAAGTGGATATACGTAAATTTTTAAGTAGTTGTAATCATTTTAGTGAATTCAAAAAATAAATTTTTATTAAAACATGTATTAAAATATTTTTGTTAATTTTTTTTAATATTGATTCATATCATTCTACTAATATTTAACTATATAATTTAATATTATTTTAATTAATTAATGTAAATTTCATAATAAAGTAAATCTCATTAAATATTATAGAGTAATTTTTAGATAATTTAGAAAAAAAATTTACTGCACAGTATAAGGAGGATTTATTTTCCCAAGGTAAGTGCTACGGTCAAAAAGTCGACCTTTATAAATTATAATATTGTAATTGTTATGTAAAAATTAAAAAAATCACATTATTTAATAAAATAATTAATTAATTAGGGTAGCAGAATATTAAGTATAAGTTTAGTAAAAATTTAATTTGTAAAATTTAAATTCCTAAAATTAAACGGTACAAAATCTAATAATGTGATTTCTCATAGTTATCTCTAGATGAGTAATTGGTATCATTTCCTATAGTTACGTGTAAGTATAACTTTAAAATAATACCATAACGAATGGTATTTTAGAATGCTTTAATGAATTTTAAATAACAATATAATGAATGAAAATAATTCAATAATGTGATTTGAATTAATAAAGAAGAGTGAAATATATGATTGTTAATTTATATAATTTATTTAAAAAATTGGATAATATGATAAATGAAATGTGAAAGAGTACTAAATCTGAAGTAAAAAGGTTATGAATTAATCAAATAAAAAATTACATAAAATACTATAATACAATAATGAAATACTTAATCACCAAAATAATGGCTCCCAGTATCACATTGAGGGTATCACCTTGCTCGTTACGATCGTCAAGCGAGGGATTGATGTTGTTCATCTTCATCATTATCCTTATCATCATTTGTATGAGTTAAGTGAGTCTAACCCCTAGAGAGCGAAGAGTTCAAGTCCCAGGGGAAGGATTGTAATGGTGGAATAAGGTTTTTCGAGGTGAAAAACCTTTATTGTTGTTACTCTGTGGATCTATTAGCGTACTCAATAGTAAATTCAAACGAATCAGCAAATAATGCCATTAGAGAACTGAGGACTTGTTGAGTTGATTGTGATGGCGATGGGGTGAAGAACAATGATTGTGGAGTATCATAAAGGTATTATGGGGGTAATGTCATATTGTACAATAAGCCAGCATCTCCACTTGTGAAGAATTGCGATGAGAAGGTATAAGTTGATGGACCCATACCTCCTATATCAGCCTGCATTGGTGGAGGGGTGTAGGAGGAGGGAACACCTGCTTGTGTCATCGATGGATAACTATAAGAGATATTTTTATCATTATCTCCTTTCTTAGGCAAAATGGGATCCCTAAAAGATATCAAACCATGGCCTCTCCTACCACACTTAGGCTAAAAAATAAATAATCTCGGTGATTTATCAACAAGATAAGCAGGCTAAGCAGCAATTATGTTTCAATGCTCTCATAGTGCATGTAGCATGAGGTGACATTCCTGATCCATTATCTCCCTAAATTGATTGTACAACTGAGAGAGGGAACCCTCGACACTAAGCTTGTGTAGTCTCTTAGCTATATCAGCCTACAAATAAGTACATTTGATAATTTAATATATATTATATCTTGAAGAAATCATAAAAAAAATATGTGAACATCATTAATTATCACAAATCCTGGACTACCGCTAGCTAGATGAATCCATCGTCTAGTATGTCTCCAGTACCATGTCATATATCTCGAGTTATGGTGAAAAACATCTGTCCCTATCTTAATCAGCAAAAGTGTATTGTGCCATGCATTCCAAGCACTAATGAATATCACATGCTTTTGCTGCCAATCTTTTGACGTTTTACCCTAAAGCTATAAGGTATGACAAGAACTAAGATTGAATGGCTCTTATAGGATTAGCTGCCTTCTGCCAAATTAGTGAAGTACATGATCTCCGTGGTGCCATTCCACGATGTGGAAGCATAAGATAGGGACTTATGCTAGCCATATGTCATGTGAAGTTAAGTGATACAAAGGTATAAGCTGTTGTATGCTAGGAATGTCATAAGGGGGTCAAATAATCTGCATACATAATTGTAATATAAATAAGCATATCACTGCATGTGAGACTAGCTTTGTTAGATATAACAAAGTAGGGCTTCCAACTTTATCGACCCTCATCTAATCAAGTAGTACTTTATATTGGTGTAAGGCCGTTGCTGGTGGCGTAAGAGGCAGCCCAGTGTTCTTCCACTTGTGAGGAATATAAAATGTGTATCATTTGTTCAGATATTTTAAGTTGTTATAAGAAACATAATATGAAAATTATGTATGATCCATACCTGAAGCACAATGGTGGACGTATAGGGATAGATGTCCAGGCAAGGATTAGAATATGGAGGTCTCGCCGGTGTTAGAGTAAGAAATCAATCTCACGCCCATAAATGCAACAGGTGCAAATATCCATCAATATTAATCTCATCTGATCAAATAGTACTCTATATTGGTATAAGGCCATTGCTAGCGGCCTAAAAGGTAGCCCAGTATTCTTCCACTTGTGAGGAATATAAAACGTGTATCATTTGTTCAGATATTTTAAGTTATTATGAGAAACGCAATATGAAAACCATGTATACTCCATACCTAAAGCCCAATGGTGAAAGCATGAGATAGATGTCCAGGCGAGGATCAGGATATGGGGGTCTCGTTGGTAGTTAGAGTGAGAAATCAATCCCACGCCTATAAATGCAACAGATATAAATATCCACCAATGTTAATTTCATCACATTTAGTGGTGGTACATAATTCTTTATATAAGCAAGCCAAAACTGCTGACCCCTAACTAAACTGACTAACATCTGCAAAATTTTCAAGTAATTATAGATATATCAGTAACACTCTGTAACCCAAAGTGTCAGGCATAAGATAATCGCCTATGAGCCTTAAAATGTAGGCACATACAAAGTATTGTGTTTATTCATCATCTGCATCATCCAATAAATGTCCAAAGTTTACTGCTAATTAAGTGATGCTTAAGCGCTAGCCTTATAAACATTTTTTTGGTAGTTTGACCTTTAGTAAATCTTCATAAATCCTTGGTCAATCATATCTAGTATATCCAAAGATGGGGATGCCCTTACATAACAAATCTAACTGGATGGAGATATCTTGTAGGGTAATGGTGCACTCCCCTAAGGTGGCATGAAAAGTATATGTCTAAGGATGCCATTGTTCAATAAGTGCGGACACGAGAGCAACATTGAAATCAAAGTGATTAAGTCGGCTGGCATCGTAGAAACCTGCCTGCTGAAGATAAAGCACAATTGCAAGTGGTGGATCAAAGAGACAATTCCCATTGACAACGTATCGTAACTTCAAGATTCGATCCTCCTTCTCATGTCAATTGAAAATATAGTTAGCACGAATAAAATTAAGTAATTTTTATTAAAGGAATAAACTTACTTGGCCTAGTCATATGGCCTGTGAAATATGTTTAGACTGCAAGTATAATAATGACTTATCATTAGGCCTAGAAGTCAGAACACGATGCTGATTGGCCATTGAAATCGAGTGATATGGACTAAGTCAAACTAGATGAATTCAGTCAATTGCATAACCATAAATTCATGTAAGTCTTCCAAAATGTAGCAAGAAAATAAATAATTTAATACAATAAAACAAGCACAGTATACTATTTAGATACAAAAAGTTATCTAACTTTTACCAATAATCAACAAACTAAGTATAGTCCAGAGCTATGTATAGTAGTAATCTTAAAGAAAGGTTATCTGTTCACTTTTTTAGGGGTTAGGGGTGTCATGGCATGTTCCGTTGACTGGATTGATAGGTTGTGCGATTGTGCCCAGTTTGCCGGCATAACCCACACCTCTAAGGTTATAATGGACTCTTTCTCCAAACTATTTTGTTTCTTATTTATATAGAATGGGGCCAACCATTGGGACGCATTTATACGAGATCCGATACAAGTATTGATCCATTCAATGGTGGCTAGTGTTCCATACCGCTGATTAGCCGAAACTCATAACTATAAGCCTTTAGCATTGTCTCTAATCGGAATATAAGATCAACAAACTGTAATGGATCCAATGAGACCTTCGTATATATTGCAAACACATGTTGGCAAGGTCATTGCTCTACTTGAAATTCGTCACAATCACATGTTCGATCGCACAAGCTAACTTTATAAGTTTGACTAAACTATTTTTAAGTCGAGTCATACAGCTCATCCACCTTAAAAGCCAACCCTAGGCAGACAAAGCGACAGATATGACAGATAAATACTTTCCGAATCCACTTTTGAATCTTTTATTAGATGTCTTCGTTGAACACCTTTCCTGCCTATATCTGTACTACAATAGTCTCCGCTCAATTAACAAAGTATGCATTTATTCGATATAGCGTAGCTTTGACTAACTCAATAATCAGTAAAAATTTAACCTCTTTAAATATGCTATTAATACACTCGGCCAAGTTAGTTATCATGTGCCCTCATCATTGGTCTTTCTTATCATAAGCATGGCTCCATTGACTTTTTGGAATATTATCGATCTAATTAGCAGCTATTAGGTGCAATTGGCATAGTTCATCCAACTTGCAATCCACAACATATTGCTCATATTGGTAACCTGTACAACATATCAGTGTCATTGAATAAACAATAATTACGATAGGCAATGACAATTAATGATGTTAGTGTAAGTAATACGCACCAATGCTAGTAAACATCTTCTTCAACCATATCACCCAAAAAGTTAAGTTTAAATTGCTGGTTATGTGTCGAAGGCAGAACACATAATAATCATAAAGGGGTTACCACCCTATACATGGGTTTGTAACACCAGCTAGTATTCCAAAATGTCTATCTAATATCAAGCAAATATCCTGTCTGTCCTTAACAACACTATCGAACATTTAATAAAAATTCAAGCTCATGTCTCATATGTTTCCCCCTCTACCACAGGCAAATGCAAGAGGTACAACTTTTCTATTCACCATCCTATAATGTCGCCATAAGCAAGACCTCTTTATTCTTTCCATACAAAAAGGTGTCATCTACTTGGACTATTGGTTTCAAATAGGTAATCACCTCGATGCATGGCTTGAAAGTCCAAAACACTTAATAGAAAAATGCAACTAGGCCTATCTTCAGAATTGCTTGATGGGCATTCTCTACTAATAATCTCAAAGTAAGACCCAGGATTAAAGTGTCACACTACCGCTAACCACCTCAATAGTATAGAATATGACTTCTCCTAATTCCTAAATGTAAGAGCGATGGGTTAGTGTTTACCTTTTCACGCTTTCTTATAAGATACTGAATACCTAAAAATACAGTGGATTCACCTAATGACTTCTCAGATGGACACACTTGAATTTTCAATTACCATGGCCACAATGTAGGATGAAATGATATTTATGTCTAATTTTAGATGATCTCAAGAAAGAAAGGCAGATACACATGTATAAAGTCCATTGTATTTAGATATTTGCCTAGTAATACTCTAACCCTCAATTGCATTGCACACCATAGTAAAGGCATCAATATTCTTCATATTTAGCTGAAAAGTAGTGCACACAAAATGTGTGGTGAGTTCGAACTGAGTATATCTTTATTGCACAACAAAATGACTTCTGGTCCATATATCGCAAACCCACATATGGCTCCTAGTTGTCATTTATATTTACGTCGTCTCCCACTTCAGGATAATCATGACTCACGACAGCTTTTGCATTTAATTATGAAAAACAGGCAGCAGTCGATTCCATGTATCGGCTTACAGGTGTTGTTGGGAGTATATTCGTGACATCTTCTCCACCATCATTATCATCGTAACTATCATTATCACCACCAAAACCTTTAGGAACATCATTATATGCATCTTCCTCTTCAAATTCATCCATGATGTCCTCTGTTTCCTCCGGGGAAGAGGGGGATTAAAATCATTCATAGTTGGGCTGAGAAAAACATGGCTCTAGAAGTATCATCGATAATAGAGGTGTGAAACTGCTGGCCATATTCAATTCACCTGTTTGTTAGTTTAATACTAGTAAGGTAGGGTTATAATATGATAACTTATTATTGGTGTCATGAAGTTAGCTAGTGGACGGTAGTGTATATGGATCATAAGCATCAACTAGTTGACTTACTATGTTCAAATTCCAGTTCCACAATTTCAAATACACTTCTGGGTAGGACAATTGAGTAGGAAATCTCGTATTTGCTTCCTATATTTATTGAATGTCATCATCATCTTCCAACTCACACACCTTATGGCGGGTCGAATTCAACGAGAGCTGAATGCCTGTATATCAACTCAATTACGACTTAATTTTCATTAAATCATACCTTTCGCCTAACTAAATTTTTCAGTACATCCAGGGTTATTGTCTGATTTAATTGTTATTACTTTGACCCTGTGACACTTAAATGTATCATCCCTAATTCGTCTCATAAATTTCTCTATTTGCATAAATACAAATATTTTCTTCCTTGGAACTCATTCTGATTTCTACTATAGTTAGGTTCATGAGTCGTCTCCAAAGATAAATTTAATCAATATTGAAAGATATATCATAATTATAAAATAATTATAATTAACTATTATTACATAATTACTCATAATTATTTCATTATTATTAATTAATTAATTAATTATTTCATATGTCAACTTTAGATATTTACCTACACATATATTATTTCTATGCACTTAAATTTTGTAGTTCACTATTTATTTAACTTTTTACAATGCTACATTCAAGCATGTGTAGAATTTTTTATCTAAATAATCTTTGAATTTCTCCACTTTCTTAAATTTTTGTGCAATAGAAAAATTAATTATTTTTAAGTTTTAGGAAGAAATAATTTTAAATATATTTCATTATAAATAATTATTTTTATAACTATTTTAAATATCTCATTTAACTTATTTATTAATATCTACTTACAAGTATAACTTAAGTTCAAGTTTGAAATTCAAATTTTGTGCTAGTAAATATAGTAAAATAAGTTTATAAAGAAGGGTAATAAATAAGTTATGAATTTTTAGTTTGTCATCTTCAATATAATGGTAATAATGATAATAATAATAATTTATTATTATAAAATATTTATATAAGTAAAAATGAAAATGCCTAAAAATAATAATTTATAATAAAAATTATTACATCAAAATAAATAATCAAATAATAAGTATTATAATTAATATAATAAATTAATTAATAACATATTAATTTAATAATTTTATTAAAAAAATCAAATATTTGACCATAATAATAAAACAATAAATATTCAAAATAGAATTATAACTATCATTATTACAAAAAATAATAGATAAATAATTTAATAATAATTGGAATAATAATACAAAATTATTAGCAATTAAATTTGATTATGAAATTAATAATGTTAGTAAATATACAATATTCAATAACAAAAATATAGTTAATTATATTAATAAATAATTATCATAAATATTAGTTATGATAAAATCAATAAAATAATAATTACAATTAATAATAATTAGATCAAAAGTTATTTCATTTTTAATGATAATTATAATATAATTAATTAATATTTAAATACTAAAAGAATAATAATTATATATTAACAAAACTATTAACATTTACCTAATAGATAAATAATATTACTAAATATTATTTAATATTAAATATATATTAAATATTACAAAATTATTTTATTATATTAATAACTTTAATATTTATTTTAATATTTATTATTTTTAATATTATAATATTTTTAAGTCGTTAATGTAAAGTAATATTAATAAATTAAGTTATAAATATTATGATTTGTGATTAAATTAAAATTAATGATTAATATCACTATGATAATATTAATTATTATTATTATTATTAATTTTTTAATAGTGGTTGAAATAATAAGACTAATGATAAAAATAGTATCAATAACATAATAATAATTAATATTAAACAATTGTAAAAATTATAATATTATTAAATAAAATAAAAATAATAAGATGCACAATATAATAACTATTTCAATAATAATTATAAGTAAATTAATTTTCATAGTAATGATTACTTATAGAATAAATTGAAAATACTTAGACCAAACGGATTAAGTAATCAAGAGTCATTCCTTTTCTTTCTGCCTGATTCTTTCTATTGATTTTATTCCCTTCCCCAATTTGAACCAAAACAACCCCGATGTGTAGAATATTAATTAATCAGCATTTTGTGTATTATAATATTATTTTAAAAGGTCAATAAGTTAAGGATAATATTGTATACTTTTAATATTTTCTTTCTTACTTTTAGATGAGCACCTACATCATTTCAATTATTTATAAAATACCTAAACTTATTTATTTAATATTTATCTTAATTATATAATTATTTATTCTTAATCAAATCAAAATTACATGTATTTTAATATCTATTCTTAATTAAATCAAGATTTATGGTTTGAAAAAATATTTTAAAAATCTTAGAGTATTACATTCTACCTTCAACTAATATTTCTTAATAATAATTTATTATTAACGAATTTTACTATTTTTTTAAGATTTGCAAGTATTTGAATTTTTATTTTTCTTTTTTTATAATGTCTAACCCACAAAGATAATAATTCAAATCATAACAATATGCACAACATACATAATCTAGTCAGACTATAAGCATAATAATATACTTAGATATCATGATAATAAAAATAAATTAAAATAATATAAGTAGATTAAAATAATACCCATAAGCATAATAATATAGATAAAATAAAATAGTATAAATACCATAATAAATAGTTCAAATTAATTAATATAAATATAATAATAAAATACACAATCAAATGAAATAATAACAATCTAGCTACAATGCCTAATGACAATGCAAAATAAAATTAGGGAATATTTTAAAAAATATTACACTGAACACATATTATATTTTCATATGATCTGAAAATATTTTTTTCTACATAAATATCGTACTTGAACTAGTAGATTCTATTTTCCTAAATAAATATCTTACTTATATAACGAGTTTCCTAAATAATATGGATGTTGCTAAGGACGGAGCATTTTGGGTTGCTGATGGAAAGAGGTTACTACTGAGGAAGGGGTGTTTTAGTGAAGGGTTGCTACTGGGAATGGGGTTTTATAGTGCGTGTGAATAGTGCTCGTGTGAACAGGGGTTGAACAAGGGTCAGGCCATGAGGTGAACAGGGTACAAGTCACGGGGTGTAACCTATCGTGACAAGTCAGCATGCTGATCATGGGGGCTGACCCAACGTGATCAATTCTTGCAGCAACTAATCATAGGTTGCAACCCAACATGATTAGTTTGACTGGTCACGGCAGGCTACAGCCCGTGACCGAAGGATTTTTTTTTAAAAAAAATTAAGTATTATAGTAAATAATTTTTCTAGCGTAGGGTTTCGATAAATAGTTTTCTAATACCAAGACTAACGGTCAAAAAGCCTAAATCGCTCTGCTTTCTGTAATATATATTTGAAATTTAAAGGAGTTTGGTTCAATTCGTGTGTACTAACAATCATTAAAGTACCAATTAGTTTTTTTTTTAATTAAATCGGTGACAACATTAAACTGCAAAGTATTTTTCAATATCATTAAAATTGTAATTGAAATATAAATCTTAAGAGGAAACAATATTGGACAAATAAAGGATAATGATGTATTAAAAAAATTAAATCAATATACTCTCCGTTTAAAATAAAATATTACAAAATATAAGTTAGAAAGAGGGGAAAGGAGGGTCTATGTTCAAAGGTAAAAAATAAATAAAAAAAGGAGCATATATTCAAAAGTCAGTCTCTATCCTACAAAAATAAATTCAAAAGGATAAGGGCGGATTCTTTTACCTAAATTGAAAACTGACCAAAAAGTTATATGCCCTAAAGTAACATTGATTAAAAAAAATTGTAAGTTCTCTTACCAACAACGAAAGAAGGATAATATTCAATCTTCATAGATGGTATAACCTTTTCGATATTTTTCCTAAAAACTTCTCATCTCCGGCATTAATTGTGATCCACTTTGTTGTCCTTTTTCCAATATATTAAATATATTAACCGATGAAGTGAATAATGATACAATTTACTACATTTATTTTAATATTAATATAAATAGTATAAATGAGTTAAAATAAGAATAAATGTAAATAAAAAATGAATATAATTTATAATTATTAAGTATAATTATTATTAATAAAAATAATTTTTTATTTTTATTTAAAAGTTTAAATTATTATTTTATTAACAAGTCTAAATAGATTCATCTTTAATTTTTTTGAATTAAATTTCATCGAATTTTTAATGAATTTAAATTTTTAATAAATTCAATATAGTAAATTTTTAATAAGTATGGATCTAATTGGATTCAAGTTAGATTTACTCAAACCTAATATGTTGTCAATTAGTTGAATAAAAAAAAGTAAAATTAAATATATATTTTTTTGAAAGGAAATAAAATTTTGGCTAAAACTATAATAACTTGACTAGAACTTAAGTGATGCATAAATCAACTCTATGTATAATTATTATCCATTAGATTACTATCATTTCAATTCAATGGCTGTTGTGAATCATGGTGACTTCTCACACCCATTTTAGTGTGAGTTGGTTTTCCATCCCTTAATTTATAAATCGAACCCACCATAAAACTAAGCAAATGGGCTCAATATAATGGGTTGATCACATTTTTGATAAACTCTAAACCGTGTACAAAAAGAAAAAAAATATTCATTCCTAAAACTACAAACGGGCTTTAATATAGGTTTATTTGGTATAATTAATTAATCACTAATAAGTTAGTTAATAATTAATAAATTACCTAATAACTAATAGCTAAAAATTTATTGTTTTTAATTTATAGTTGATAAGATAATTAATTTTATTAAAAGTGTTTAATAAAATTAGTTATTAAACTAATTAATATTTACAAAATAATATAAAAGAATATCTTAATATAAATATATGTCAATTAAATTAGTTCTTATTTATTTTGAATCAAATTATACTAATGTAATTAAAATATTTAAAATAAGAATATAATTACTTAAAATTTAATTAGTTATATTTATGACATTAAATATTTTTATTTATTTATTATTCAAATAAGAAAAATAATATAAAATTTAATTAGTTATATTTTATGATAACATATATTTATTTACTTACTTATTTTTTATTTATTTATATTGAATTAATGAAAATATGTCAAATATTTATTTATATTCGACTAATAACATATTTTAATCTATATAAAATTAAATTTTTATTAATTTCATTCCCAATTAATTTTATCCATAGAAAATTAAAATTTCTTAAATTTTAAACGTTCTGTACATGGGATGTACATGAGATGAAACAGTATGAAAGGATTAAAATATGAAGATTTTTAATTTTATAGGAATTAAATTGATACAGTTTTTAGTCAATGATAAAATCGATAAAAATTCAATCTTATTGGGATTAAGAAAGATTTTTAATCTTTACATAATTAGTATATAAATTGTTATTGAGTTAAAAAAGAGGGACAAATTTCAAAAAATTCTAAAAAATTACTAACTTATAAATTATAAGTCACCTCATAAAACTTATTAAATAAGAACTCATAATAGTTTCTAGTATGTTAAACATATCTAAAAAATAATTTATAACTTATTAACTAAATTAATAAGTTATAAATTAACTTATTTACTACACTAAACACATATATATAAATTGGACAATATTTCATGGGCTAAGTTTTAACATAACAAATTAAAATTTCTTAGAAAATTAAATTTCTTGAATTTTTTAATATTATATTTATCATGATGCTATCAAAGTCTACTTTTCAATTAAATTGCATATATTTTTCAATATGTTCCAAACAAAATAATTCATTTGCAAATAAATTAAAATTATTATTTTTAATATAATTTTTAAATAATAAAATTTATTTATAAATGAATTAAAAATCATTTTTATTGAAATAAAATAAAATTAATTCTAAAAAAATTATACTTCACACAACCCTAACATATCTCCTTGTTATAATTAATGAGTCAAATTAAAAAATAAAATGAGTTTCAGCATCATAAATATTATCTTATTGTAATTATATTATAACTATTAAACACCGAAAGTGAGGTGTAGCCTTAGATAAAATATAACCCTTGCCATCTAATATTTAAAAATCAATTCAATTTTTTTTATTAAATATAACTCGATATATCAAGCTATGGCACTAGCTCACGACGCCATACCTAGAATCTTTCACCGTATGGATTAAACTGATAAGAACAACAGATGCTACACTTGATCTTAGCCAAAAGGCTGAAAAAGGTATTCCAGGTTGTGATAAAGTAAATCATAAAACTCATAGAGGTTATTTCTCTTACTGCACCATGCAACAACTCATGACGTATCCAAACAATATACCTTAAGTGGTTATATGAACAAAAGAGGAAGCCAAATCGCGAGCTTTAGAAGAGAGGAATTTATTATCTTTCTAGTACTCCCAAACCTCAAAAATTAAATGGATTTTACAGCACCGTAAGTGAGAGTAGGAGATTCTGGAACGTAGGGTGACGTGGAAGATTGTGAAACATCAAGATTGGTTGGAAGAAATATGAGCCATTGGATTGGAGAGAATCTTCCTAAGGTTTGGTGGATATTGCGCAGATTGCTTGATTATTTTTTATATTATAATTTTTGCTCCTTGCCGCAATCTTTGTTCTAAGGCCAACGGTGCCAATTTGGCACATGCCATTGGATGACATCAAATTCTTTGATGACTCAGTAAGGCATTGTGTATCTGCAAATAACTACAATTATGAGCAGCAAAAGATTCCAACGTGAATATACATAACCAAGAAATCTTTCAACTAATTTAAAATTTGAATAAATATAACATTTAGTTTCTAATTTGTAAAATTAATGACTATTACATTCTTCAAATTTTATTATTAATACAATTAATCCTTTATTTTTGTATCTATTATGATTATTTGTCCCTCTTTTCGTTAATAATATTGAAATAAATTATAAAAATAAAAAATATAATTAAAAAAAGTATGTATTTGATATTATTAAGATAAAATTTATTAATTTATTTTAATATTTTTTTATTCATTTAATATTATAAGTAAAGGAAGAGATGAATGATTATAATATATATAAAAATAAAGAATTAATAATCCTAATTATAAAATTTAATAGATATAATAATCATTATCTAACTAAATATTTTTATTTTCAAAAAAATAAGTTTTATGGATAATAAAATTGAAATAATCATTTGAAATAGATAGAAACATGTAACACTTAGAGAACGAAACAATACATAATGAGACTATACATTTGGTATTTGACTAACAAAAAAAAAATTTCAGGGAGAAAAATGTAGCCCAAGTGAATTTGCATTGGTGAGCAGATTAGGACCTTCAGATGCCATAAATAGCTACGAGACAAATACTTGTTTAGAGCCAATGGGGTATTTCATATAATTACAAAAAGTTATGAGGCAACTTTTTAAATTTAGCACATATCTCCGCCTGCAAACTCTTTCGTTTGTTCCCACCTCATTAGGCCGTTTGCCTTGAGCTTCAAAATCCCTGGAAATTTAAGGGTAAAATATATCAAGCTATCATCAGGTTTAACCTAAATATACTCTTATCCCCTTAATTTTCAATTTTGAACTGCAAGTTTTTAAAGAATGAAAAATTATTATATCCCCTCCCTTGTCATCTAACTTCCGGTGGTGTATCTAACGAAAATTTTGTGGCAAGTGTGTAATGAATATTTTGAACAGTATTGCCCTTATGTCAATGGTAGTCATATTAAGTAATTTATTGTTTAGTTAATAAAATTAAATGTGTGATTTATTGTCTAATTTTTTTTTACTTTTTTATTAAACATTCATATAAAAGAGGAAGCTAATAAAAAATACAACAAAAAAGGTGTAACAAATGAAAACAAGAATTTAAATAGTAAAAAAAATTAATAAATATGATTTATTTTCTCTTAAACTTTTTGGACAAAACTTGGATCGAGGAAGTATATTTGGTAAATCAAAAACAAATATATAAACTTTTACATATATATTTTAGACTTATTATATATAAATATTATATTTATTAATGTTTTTATGGGATGAGATTAAAGACTTTGTTATATTTAGATAATCTTTTTAGTAGTATAGTAATAATCAATATTACTCTAGAAACTTTACTATTTATTATATTTGAAATTCGAACTCTAAATTTTATATATGATATGTATGTGTTAAGTAAATTATTACTGATTATTAAAAAAATTAATAGTAAAATAATAGTACTTTTGCATTTAATTATATCTATAATATTATTCAAAGATGATAATATTATAAAAATAAATTTTAATTTCTCATTCCTATCATTATTATATGTTTGTAATTTTACTTGGAAAAATACATTCAATTTTTTTATATTCAATTAAATTATCTTGATGAACACTTTGGACATATTGTAGCATTAAAAAAATGCAATAGAACAAATAGAAAAATAATACACAAGCTATAAAATAATAAAAATTAAAATTAAAATATGTAATAAATTAATTCAATTAAATAAAATCTTTAAATTATTTAAAACGTTCCTTGATAAAAAAGTACATTATTTTATTTTTGTACTAGTTAATGGTGGATCTATTTACAATTTTGTGGGGGTAATTAGCTCCATAAATAAATAAATATAAATATATATATATATATATATATATATATATATATATATATATATATATACTAATAATATATATTGTCCCTATAAATTTTTCTATACATATGTGCATGTGTGTATATGTATGTGTGCGGACTCTAAAGTATTTTTCACATTATTGAAAAAAATATTTTTAAAAAATATAAAAGTATTTAAAATTTATTAATTACATATAATGACACAGATAAAAAGGATATTAAAATAAATTAGATTTTATTTTTATTTAAATATTCAACTTTTTATAATAATTTATTTTATTCTATATGTAAATTTTACTCTCGCAACTTAACATTTTTAGACCTGCTAGTCTTAGTAATGCTTGAATTATAAACAATATGAGTAAATAAGAGAAGAAAAAAAAACATTTAATACACTTGATAAAAGGAAGTCAAACGGTACATAAGATATGAAGTCATAAATAACAGAAGTGAAGATAAAAAAAATAAAAAATAAATGAATAGAAACAAGAGAAAAAGTGTTTGAGATGTAAACTAATAAGAGTTAAAAATAGTATTATGTAATTATTAATTCAATTAAATAAAAATTTTAACATATTTAAAATATTTTTATAATAAAAAGTAATATATATATATATATATATATATATATATATATATATATATATATATATATATATATATATATATTAGTAGCATGTTGTAAATAATAGGAGTGAATAAAAAAATAAAAAATACAATGAATAAGAGAAACAATGTATAACTAGTAAGCTTAATTTGAAATATAATATTTAAAAATCAATATAAAAGTATTGATAAATTTTAAATAAATATATTTAATTTTAATTTTCAAATTTTTATAAAATGGAATATGTAATATATGAAAAAAAAATATTTTATTAAAGAGTTCTAAACTATGTGGAAAAATATATGAAAAATAAAGCATATTATGTTACATTTCTATTACTTAGTGATAAATAATATGAGTGGGTATAAAAAAATGAAAAATATACAATTAAATAAATAAAAAGAAAAGAAATAATTTTTTAAATGCAAAAATAATAAAAATAAAAAATAAAATGTGTAATTAATTAATTCAATTTAGTTATAAAATTAATTTTTAAAACATATATTTATAATAATAATTGTACCAGGAAGACAAAATTCAAAGAAGAGATACGACGTCTTTTTAAACATGAAAGAATGGTCTTTTTATTGTTTAAGTTAAGACCGTTTGGTTTTGTTACCAGTAAAAGGTGTAAGTGTAATTTTTCAAAATAGAGGGGGTTTCAATGTAATTAGACTAAACTTCAGGAAAAGCCTAAGTAATTTATCCAAATTTTAAATATACAGTAAAATGTATTAAAAAATTGTAAAATTTCATTTCATAAAACAAGTAATTCGATTATGATTTTAAATTTGATATAATGGCACAATAATTGGATATGAGTTTAATGAAAGGAGTGAACTTATTGTCGATTGAAATATTAAAAGAACAAAAATCAAGCATTTTAGGTTAAGAAAACAAATAAATGAATAAATAAGGAAGTGTTTACGTTTTTGCTCCAGAAAAAAATTGGTTTTATACTCAATAAAAAAAATGGTGCGGTAGTACTCTACCTATAAACTACATAAAGATTAAGAAAATAAAAAATACTCAATTTATATTTTAAGAAATTAATATTGTGTTTAGGCAAAAATAATTCTTAATATTGTTGTAGTACTAATTTTACTAAACATTTTATTATCAATAAAATTATCAATCTTATTCTTAAAATTATAAGATGTTAATAAAATAATTACTGAATTATATTAAATAATTAATTTTATACATGAATAATAATTTATACATATAATTTTATCATTTTATACAAACAATTTTATCCTCAAATATCTATATAAATTATTATTCAAAATTCAGAAATCATTTTATTAATATTTTGCAATTTCAAATATGAAATAGATAATTTTATCTTTTATTATTTGGTAACAAATCCAGAAAAAAAATAGCTCTTTAACATTTATTTTGTTAGGATTGTTAAAACATTTGACTTGTAAAAAAATATCAATAGGATTGGTTGTTTGATCACCCGTCTAGTAGTCAATCGAAATTAAATTAAATTTTCTTTTTTTTTGTTCTTTAAAGGTCAATTTTGGGTATTAATAGCGTTGGTCTCTGTTTTATTCTACGGGGCCGGCCCGATTACATGGTATCGAATGTAGTTACAACAAAAAGTTTAAAATATACTTCATAGAAACAGCGATAACGGTAACCTTTGACTTATTAATTCTAAATTTTAGATAAGGCTGCATTTTCACTTTAGAAGGAGAAAATAAAACATTATCTAAAATTATTGTTTAACTTTGAACTTAATTTTGAATTTTTAGATAAATCGATACTGTTATATATTACTCTAAACAAGTAGATAATAAAAGTTTAAATTTCATTCTATATTAGTATAAAATTATTTATATTATCAATGAAGATGATATTTTATTAAAAAATTATATTAATTAAAAAAATTTATTAGCAAAAAAACTTAATAACTTTTTAATGATATAATAAAATATGATAAATGATAATATAAAATTAATTTATATGAATAACAGATTAATTTTAAATCTTAAATTTAAATAAAATAATTGTATAATAATTTTTTAGATTTAACAATATTAAAAGAGCTTTTATTTACCAAAAAAGATATTAAAAGAGTTATAATATTTTTTATTATCGTAGTAATAAATGAATGCATAATAATATAAAGTTTATTTATATGGATAGTAAATTAAATTTAAATTTATTTCTTATTAATAAAAATTTTATCATTTTATTATTATTTGTTATGATTAATTATAATATTAATATTTTCTAAAAATTAGTGCATCCAATTAGAATATACTACCTCGAACCTTTATTATTTGTTAAATTTAGAAGAAATAGTATATCCCTTTATATGTTGTTTCAAAATTTAATAAAGTATTAAATATCATTTTTTTAATTTTATCCTCCTTTAATAATAATAAATATAATTTATTATTTTACACATTTCAAATGTTTGAACAAATTTATTTCATCGTATTTTTCTTTATTTTTTACTATTTTAAACTTTATATATAAAATAAAAAAGAAATAAATTTTAATTTTGAATTAAAAGATAGTTTTAAAAATTAAAATATAAATAAATTAAATTTTTTAATTTATATAAAAATGATTAAATATCACATATAATAAAAAAACAAAAGGAATAATTAAGGTAAAAAAAATGAAGTTTTATTTATTTATTATTTCTTTGGAATGCAATGACCAAGTTCCACCTAAGAATTTTCCACAGTTTCGTCTTCACGCCTTCAACAGCCACGCAAACCACCTAACTTTCAGTTCCTCGCTTCTGCCGACCGCAACCGCCTGAGTTCCATTAATCATTGCTCCTTCCCATATCACTCTGTGGTTGCTTATCTTTGAAAGAGCGCATAATCCATGGAGATCATGCAGTCCAAGCCGATCTTCGTCTTCTTCTTATCGCTCTGTCTCACTTTCGCATTGTCTCACTCCACAGACGTTCAGTATTGCGGTCAGTCTCGCTAACCTATCTAGTTGCTTCCATTTTTTATACTTACGTTTGACTGTATATAGATTGTTCGAATGATCCCACAGAAATCATTATTGGGGGGGGGGGGGAATGAAACATTATAAGAAAATTTATTTCCAAATTCAGATAGAAAACCCCAGTTGAAGACCTCTTCTGTTACACTGTTGTTTCTCGGATTGTGTTTCCTTGCACAGAAAATAATTTCTGGGTGAATTTTCAGGAGGTAGTATAATTTTATATGAACCACCCTTGATCGTCTTAAGTGTTATATGTTTTGTGCCATCTAAGTTATAGTTTTTTATGGATTCCCTAAAATGTCTTTTTGATATAAGGAATGTAATTCAGATGATGAAATGTATTGGTGATAATTGATATTTATGTTGTATGCTATCAGGAAACAAAATGACATTTGATTTGACGGGGGATTTGGATGTATGCAGATAAGAAAGTTGACTATAATGTTAAAGTGAAAGGAGTTGAAATATCTCCTTATCCCATTGCAAGAGGGCAACCTGCTACATTCAGCATAGCTGCAACTACAGGTACCTTGCAATTTTTACCTGTTCCCTGTGTTTGTTGTCATCATCCATTTTAGTCCATTTGATGCTTGTTTTGTGCACATCGTCGTTTGTTTACTCACTTGTTTATTTAGAATAGTAATAGTAATGTTGGACTGGAACTCTGAATGCCATTGTTGTTAAGTGGCACCAATCTCTCTTCTAAGGTCTGTTTGGGTGGAGTAAAATGAGGGGGTAAGGAAGAAATTGAGGGTTGTTTTCCTAATAAATGGGACGGTAATCCTCCACTTATTTCTGTTATTCCCAAGCAAACAATAATTGGAGGAAGTATTTCCAAACCCTTAGGGTCATTGTGAGATTTAAGAATGAAATGAAAGCACCAATCTGTGTCTGGAATCCCTCACTAATTTTCTTCTTTTTCTTTTTCACCATTTGTCATGTTTTGTCTTTGGCCGAGAATTTCACACATTGTTGCTGTCTTCACATACAAATTGAGGAACAATGAATGAAGACATATGTAAGAGTCCCATAACTTTAAAGCATGAAATCTAATAGTTACAAATGATCCCACATCTTGTGCTGTGCATAGCAGAACACAGTCTACACTTTCGATGTGGAAATGCTTGCCTCTGTCTTTTTATCTCTCATCGCATGGGAAACATATTAGGCTTATGTGAGTGATAAATTATTGTTATAAGTTCCGGATGGAGAGATCCGTGTATACTCTAAGTATAACTTACCCCCATACTCTATTTCGAGAATAAGATGCTATTTATCAATTTAATAAGACTCAAAATTATTGAAAGACATTGAGAAGTACAAAAGTGACAAATTACTGCTTATTATTTTTGGATTAAAGTAAAAACACATGTTATCATCAAAGTATGCAAGAACTTCTTTAGTTTCAGTAAGTGTCTTATCTTGAGGGAACTATGTAAAGGTCTTGAATCTTATGTTTAAATTGAGAGCTTGTATCATGCAGGTGAAACAATATCTGGAGGAAAACTGGTGATTGATGTCTCATATTTTGGATGGCACATACACACAGAGGACCATGACCTATGTGGAGAGACATCTTGCCCTGTTTCCATTGGTGATTTTGTGGTTGCTCATTCCCAAGTGTTGCCTGGATTCACTCCACCTGTAAGTCTTTGTTTAAGTTTCATGACAACTACATCTTATAAGCTTTGTTGTTACAAATGCTTAATTAATTCTACTAAATTTTTGCCACTGCTGCTGTTTCCTGTTAGATAATATAATGTGTAACTTCAATTTATGTTGAGAAAATAATTAGGATTTAGGAAGCAGAAGAAGTAAAGAGAGGCTATGAAGGGTTGGAGAGAAAACTCTGATATATTATTGAATGAAATGAGAAGACTGAATTACACACAATTTAAACAAAATGCTCTATCTATAGAATCACTAAGAAATACACTCTAATATCCTTCACTTTGGATGCAAGGCAAGCAAGCTCATAACATAATCTAAGCCCATAATATAACCTCATTACTAACAATACTTTCTAACAATTTACAATGTCACACTTGTCTCCTTGTTTGGAATTTGCAGGGTTCGTACTCTCTGAAGATGAGGATGTATGATGGGAACAAAAATGAGTTGACTTGCATCGGATTTGACTTTTATATTGGATTCATGTCCTCTGTCGCTGATATCTAAGTGAACTTTAGTGTTAATCCTTATAAATCAGTTGTACAAGGAACCATTTAGTGCTGTGTTCCCTGTATAATACCCCCACTTTGCTACTCTTAAGCAGTTTGCTAAATCATAATTATCTGAGATAACGCACTGTACCATGTACTTCTTGCATATATTTGGGATCCTGAATCCACATGGATTGATAAGAATGCCAATTTGGTAATCTCTGTGGGGATTGTCCCCTAGGATATAGGGATGAAAAAAAAAGGGGTTTTCTGCTTTGTGAGGATGGTCTTTAGATCTCTACAGGCCCTGATATCTCATGGGAACGAAATATTCCATTGCATTCCATGACTAAAACACTCTACTAGGAGAGAGATAAACTTAAAAGTATACAAGGAGCTTTACTTTTGGATATTCACATGTCTCCTTTTAATTTTGTATCTATCTCTTTCTTTTTTGAATAAGAATTTTCATTTACTCATATTGTATATTAGGGTTAAAATTAGAATTCTTCCATGGGAGTGCGATGGAGAGTGATTTCTCTTCATAAGGGCAGTACAAAGAAAATTGTGTTCAAGTGAAGACAGGCTAGAGGGCTGCTCCACTGCTCGGCCCCATTCCTGTCCCTATTGAAATCATAAAGGGACACATGTTTTGCTTCATCATCGAAGTATGCTGTTGCCGTGTAATGATTTCTACTCTGATATATGGCACAGCATTAATACAATTTTACCAAGGGGGTGTTGGAAGCCAAGAGAAGTCGTCACATTCTCAATTACGTGGAAGCTGGGTGAGCCAATGATGAGCTTTTGGGAATAGAATTGGCAACCCTAAAGTGATGTTTTCATCTTTTGCTTGCAACAAGCTTTATAGTTGATTAGTTCATTCAACTTTATGTGCGTGATAACTGCAAGTGATTGCGGATGAAAGGTTTGAAAATCTGGAATCTTCCCACATAAAAGGGGTTGAGTTCTTCAAATTTTCAATTGTTTTATCCCGAGGGTTCCAATTTGATAAAGGGGCTTTTACATAATTGGTGTCGAATCATGACTTTTGGCATAGACTGTGCCCTTGGAATTAAGCAAATTAGTTGTGGTCCAAGGCAAGAGATTATGGTGGCAAACCAACCGAACCATGTGCTAGAAAAAGAATTAAGACTTTAATGGATCCCCCACCAAGTTAATCATGTTGGGGAATCTTGGGCACTTTAGTTCTTCTCATTTGCAAGAATTCTCAATAGTTCAGTTCATATCATGATTATTGCACTAAACTGTAAGTAGGGGTCTGTTCGAGCTGAGCTATATTTCTGCCACATGAGCTGAGCTATCTTTGGATGTATTGAAGTTTGGCTTAAGTATATCTCAGTCTCGAATTTGATCCAAAAATAGAGTTTAAGCTAAATGTACTTTCTTAAGGTAAACTCACTTCTGTTGCCTTCCGTCGCACATGTATATGGGTACAGAATTTTGGAAATATAAGAAAGGAATAAGCAGGAAGTGAGTTGAAGTATAATTTTTATAACCAGACCAATTATTGAATCAAAGAAGTCACTCACTAGTTCACTAATTCAACTGGTGATTCACTAATTGAATTGATTTTGAATTAAAAATGTAAATTATATATATACATATGTATATATTAATATTATAAACATTTATAATAATAAGTTATGCTAAAATTAAAAAAAATATAATATAATATTAGTTAATAATATAAATAAATAATTAAATACAATAAATATGCTAATAATTTTAAAAATATTTTTATAAAAAATTTAAATTCAATTGACATAAAATTGTTAAAGTATTATATTTTAATTATTGTAAAATTATAAATTTTTGTTTTTTAGCAAAAAATATAAAAAATTATAAAAATCTATTCATTAATTCGGTTCATTAGTTTTAACTAGTCCATGTTGATTTTGATCAGTTCTAATCAGTTTGCACCGATTTAAATGTATTTCTAGTCCAATAACGATAACTGGACCAGTCCAGCGATCAGTTCACTGATCCGACTAGCTAGTTTATTCCGATTTTTAAAACTATTTGAGTTGGTTACACTGAGTTAGAGTTGCCCCTTGCATTTAACTCGTCATGTTTGGTAAAAGAGCGAGGAAAAGGGTCAACTTAGGCCCACGTCTGCAATGATTAATCAAAACTTTATAAAGCAACCCAACAATGCACAGCTTTTCGGTCTCCACTTAATAGCCATTGGAAACTGAAAATAATTCTATTCATCGTCAACCTTGCTGTCCTCCTCGGTTTACGTCTTCATCTGACCAGTCATTCTCACCCCCTTCTTCTCTCCGATATTTTTAATTTTGTAAGCCATCACATGCTCTCAAATCCTTAGGGCCCAAATTAAGATACCATGAAAGGAATGAAAGGAAAATTCCTTAGGAAACTCAAACTCATCTCCACCATAAGCAACTTGAAACAAGGCCTAGTTCCTCAGCTCAACCCCACAGACATATTCTGTACCCAGAAATCTCCAACCCCACCAATCTTTGATGATCAAGATCACAACTTGGCAGGGCTAGAAGTTAAACTCATTGGAAGCGAAGATGACAACCGTTTCGAAGAAGAGGAAATGGAACTTGAGTTCAACCTCATCAACAAAGACAAAGCTCCAACCCCCATAATTTCCAAAGAGACGCATCTTGCAGAAGAAAAACCACTGCCTCCAAACATGTTAGGCACCAAAATGGAGCAAAATGGCGATCTAGAAGTAACCAAAATAACAAATTCTCCGTCTCTGTTTGATTTTGAAGAGATATGCCCGCCGGGCGGAAGCCAGTCTGTAATTCTCTACACAACAAGCTTGAGAGGGATCAGAAAGACCTTTCAAGATTGTATTACGATCCGTTTCTTGCTGAGAAACCTCAAAGTGCAATTCTACGAAAGAGATATTTCTTTGCATCTGGAATTCAGAGACGAGCTATGGAGGATACTGGGCAGCAAAGTGATCCCTCCGAAGTTTTTCATAAAGGGGAGATACATTGGAGGAGCTGATGAAGTGGTTGGGCTGCATGAGATGGGATGGCTTAAGAAGCTTATGGAAGGAATGCCGGTTGATTTAGCTGATCAGCCTTGCCATGGCTGCGCTGATATGAGGTTTGTTATTTGCTTCAACTGTAGTGGATCTCGCAAGGTCTTCACCAGCAATGGGAAAAATGATGAAGATTTGTGCGTCAGATGTTCTGAGTGCAATGAGAATGGCCTTGTCAAGTGCCCCATTTGCTGCTAGAATTTGATCTAACTAAGATTAGCTTCTCGCACTTTCATTAATCTTGTAATTTATAGTAGTTATTGTACTATGTTTATTAGTCTTCACTGTTTTTATCCTTCCTTGGATCACATATGTAACATATATAACTTCGTGCGTAAATAATTTAAATCCTAAGATATTATAAGCTTAAAACTCAAACAACATCTTCACCAAAAATGAATTCCTACTACAAGGAATCAAGCTAGAGATATATTATATATACGTATTTAATATCATAAACTCCTGAATAAAATAGACGTTTTAGTGTAAATAAGAGTAATATAATCTACCACTAACTTTCTAACATTACACAAAAAAGATTGGGTCCAATTTCCAACCATATATTAAATACCAGTATAAATAGAAGAATATTGTATTTGCAATTGGATATGCATAATAGGCAAGATGGATCTAAACAGGTGGGTCTGTGCAAGCTTAAGGTTGCACAGATTTGCTTGCAGTTTTAACAACCTAAAAATAATAGGCTAGTCCCGCCTCACAAGTTCGCCTGCATAATATACAATTTATAAATTGTATTAACTTTAAGTTATTAGACCTTTAAAATATTAAATTATTTTTATTATAATTAAAAATTATATATTTTATAAATAAAAGTAGTGGCCTATGAGTTGACCCACATAATTTGTGATTTACAAATTATATTAAATTAAATTATTAAATCTTTAAAATATTATATCATTCTTATTATAATTATAATTATAATTAATATATATAATCAAATGCTCATAAGCCTATCTGCATAAATATTAGTCCATGCAAACCTGCCCATTTAAACTCATAAAAAATACAAACCTAAATTTAGGTTTGGCCTACCTTATACTCGCATTACTCACGAGCCCAGGCCTATTTCTACCTTCCTCTTTGCAAAGATACAAATCATTATTTTAAGTTGTAGTTCTTGGTTGCAATTTTTCATGATATTATCATGTAATGATTATATTTTGCTATATTTAATTGTAATTTTATTAATCATAGCATAATTGAAATTTAAAAATATGATATAAATGTGAATTTTTTTTTGCCATTCTGGGAGATTTGTTACAGTACTCCATTGAGAAAGAGAGTACTCATACGACTTATTAAATTTTTTAATAAAATCCTGCAATTTTCTCCTAAAAATTTGTAACTTTTTCATAATACTTCTAAATATTATTGTATTGCAAATATAGCTGTCCATGTTGCCAAATTTGATAAAAAAAAATTGCAAAATTTTACAAGAAAGTTGTGAAATTTTGTAAAAAAAAAGTTATATTTCATCTTCTAAACACTTTCAAAATTTTATTAAAAAATTACAAATGAAAAAGTTACAACTTCTCCGCAAAATCACGTAACTCTCCAAAAATAGTACCGGTTCTTAGATAAATAATGGTTAGGTAACGAAAAAGTTAATCCGGCCATACGATAAAGTATCCGTGCTGAATTGCCAAGCATTGTAGTGGAATTTGAAAGGATGACAGCAGACGCAGACTCTTCTGGTATTATTGTCAACATCAACACAAGTGCAAAAAAATGGACAAATTGTAGGAGAGATTGCAGACGTAATAATATCTCGATATATCACTAAATTTAATCACACATTAGTTTTATTATTTTAAATTAAATTTAATATATTATATAATAACAAATCAATAATTAAATTTGATTATATACTAATACATCATTAGTGCAACATAAAATTTTCCTGAGAAGTCTAAATTAGTAAATGAACTCAAAAAGCAATACTACAAGTTCCCTAAAAGCTTCTTTAACAAGTTCTCTGAAACCTTCTTTAACATTCTTTCTTATGTTTTTCATGAATTGAATTATTAAATTTTACATTTTTTATTAAAAATATTTAATCTAATAATTTATTACTCATCAACAAAACTAAATCATGTATGCATTGAGTTTTGTTTAATGTACGGTAAAATTGGCCAAATTTCTAATCTTTTGCATATTCCATATGATGATGCAAGGTTATTAACTCTATGCTTCACATGTATCACATACATCGATAATTTGAATATTAGTGAAGCTAACTGCTATCATCATGGCTATTTTTTTATCTTAATTAAATTCATTTTGTTATTGAGTTGGCTCGAATAAAATTATGGGAAAGGAATAAATAGCTAATGATAGACATTAGTGCATCGTTGCTATTATGATAGGGTTTTGATTGGAAGTTTAGCTGAAAAAAAGCAAGAGATGATATATTAACTAACCAAAGCTGATCCGACTAATTATGTCAATCATCATTCTCTTAGCTGATGAGCGGTGCTTTGTTGTTTAATATATGATCATTAGCAAGAGGTTTGCCAGATGAACACAATTTTTATTTTTAATAATAAGACTGACAAATTACTCAACACACATATAATTTGAATTCAAAATAATAAAGGATAAAAATTCATAGGTGTCACAACACTATAAGTGCCAATTGGCTAGATGAACACAAATAATGCAAATTAAAGTGAAATGAAATGTGATTTTACCGGGCTAGTGGGAGCAAAGTTAGACGACAAATCTTGGATTGAAATACAATTTGTTAAAAACTTGCGTAAAAATTTAAAGTTTTTTGGTGGGGCTAATCCTAAGATAATTCAAAAATCTACAAGAAAATTTTGCAGTTTTTTATATTTTAGGGTGACTTAGTCACCCCAAAGCAAAGCGATTTTGCCCGAAGATAAGGATCAAATAAATTGTATAGGTCATCATTTTTTATAGTACAATAATATCTCATATTACTTTGAAAACTTCTTCCTTTTTCTGTTTCTGATTCGAACCCGTTTGTTGAACATGTGCAATTTTTCACTTAGAAGGATCTGTTAAATTGCCAGGCATGTTACTGGTTCAGGTGCTTTAGTCTAAAGCTCCATTTTGATCTATGCAATGGGAAGAAAGTAAGACCAATGAAATGGAGGTCCAACGCCAAGGCATGACGGTTGGTGGGATGGAAAAGACACAAAAATCACTATCTTTTTGCACTTGTAGGGATGCCCCGTTGAACACGCATTGTTGCAATTTTTAGAAAGAATTTTTATATTATTTTGCAATTTTTTATTAAAATTATAATACGCTTATATTGATATTTGTAATTTTTAAAAAATTTGTGCTGTTACTTTAAAGTCAGTATCAGAAATTACACTTTAAAAAAATTAGTGAAAATATGTTTTTTAATTGAATTAAGTAGATTTTAATAAATTTAAAAAAAATTGCACAAAATAGTTAATAGTGCATGTGAAAACAATACCTTCCTTATTTGGGTCAGTTCAGTTGTCACAATCTTCTTTGGTAAACTTGGAGAAAACAGAAAAAACGTTGATCAGTCAAAGAAAAAAACAGTGGACGGCAGATAATGCTAAAAAATTGAGTCCTTGTCAAGAAATGGAGCCATCTATTACACGGCTACTCACTTAGTCTAATAGAAACGACATAGGATGTGCACGAATGGTTGGACATTAGTTCGTGTTTTATAATACTTTTGAACTATTCTTAAAGCAATTAAAATAGCAACAATCTGTAAATTATGGAAAACAAGAAAACCTTGGAATCAAATTCTTCAAGTATTTGCAAAAAGCTATATATACCATTCCAAGAGTAGAATCTTCAGAAATTTACATGCTAGTTTGCCAGGAATTCTCTAGCTCAGTTGAGAAAGAAGATCACAAAGCAATTTACAGGATACCCTTTCCCAGAAAAATTTTGGGCAAAACAAGACGGTCAGGAATAAAACTAAGAAAACACAGGCTACCCTTTCCCGGAAAACCTAGGCAAAACAAGACGGTCAGGAATAAAACTAGGAAGGCACAGGCTACCTTCCTCGCACCATTGAAAAGCTCAAGGCAGAGACATGTTAGAGTAGCTGAACTTTAGATTACATAGAAACCTCAGTTACTGCAAGAGCATATGTCTGTTGCGTTGTCAGGGACGCTTCAGCCACCGGATTGAAAAAATGTGACTGTGACAACTCAGTATAGTGAAACTCAATCTGTAATCTATGATGAAGCGGTGTTGATGACATCAGACCTCTTTTGATGTCTGCTTGCAGTTGTCTAATAGGAATAGCAGCCAGGAAACTTTTAATGTACTCCTTGCAAGCTTCCTTGCCGCGGAAGAAAACCTCCTCTTCCATTTCACTCTTTGACTGCTCTTCAGGTTCAATGACAGAATCTGCCTCCTTGACAATAACTTGCTTGGCTTGGTTCTTATCCTGCTCTATTACTGCAGCAACAATTTGTTGATCTCTGGCTGTTTTGTCATCTGATGATTTAACATCTGGTATTTTGGAAATTACAGTGTTGCTATCAAATTTCAAAATATATGCCTGATGACATCCTTCGTAAAGTCCTCTCCCCCAAAGTGTCAATAATGTAATAAGCATCTGCCTCAACTTTAAGGATAAAAAAATGGTCATTCCAGCTAACAATATAAAGCTGAGGTTCACCATTGCTAGGGCAGTCCTGTCCAGCCCGATTAATCTCATCCCAAATGCTATCAAAGGACATGGCACTTTGTAGAAAGTCAAATCTCTCTTCATCCATACCTTCAGGATGGAAGAAACCAATGAAGGACTTCTTGGGAACCACAGAAAGAGGTCGTATTTTGGCCTGCATGACTGTTTCCAAATCAAAATGCTTGTCTGGGAAGCGCTCCATATAGGTCTCTTTTTCGCATAGGTTCCTCCATTCTAAGGAGCCATCTCGAATTAGACTATCGAACTGGGACTTGATGGGCATGTGATCACGATTGTTTTGAAACCAATGAGCAATGACAGCAACAAGGGCTGTGCATGCACTCTCACCTGCTGCTCGTTCACTGCGTTGATCAATTGAAGCAAAAAAGACTTGAGTCTGAAGCTTCATGTGACCATCACGGCTTATTACTTCTTTCTGCTCCCAACTGCCTATTGCGAAATTGTCATCCCCAAATTCAGACACTGATGATCGATTTGCACATGAATCCTCCTCAGTCTTGTGCATCTGAAAGATAGCAAAATATATTAGCACTAAACAAAGTGCACAACAGCTTGGAACAAGTTACAGATTGGTTTAAAAGTCCTCAAGAATACTAATTTCCAACTTATTAGGCACATTTCCTTGTTTTGAAAGAAGACCTGCAAACTACATTTTTATAAATTTCGACAAGTGCTTTAGTTGTTAAAATAAGACCAATGTAGGGGCAGAGAGACTTGCAAGTGAAGTCACATGAATATTTAATCCAGAACTTATGCTACAGTACGCTACAAAAGCACAGAGTCTACATCAGCATGCTAATTACATAGAACCAAAGAAGACCATCCTTTTGACCTAAAATTAATACATGAAAAAAGCACTAAAATCAAAAGAATTAGGAATTAGATTCTTACCCCAAGAGAAAGAGATTCATCAGAGCTAAGTTGCCGTCGATCAAAATCTATGTCATCACCACCTTCTTCACCATAAGCCTTTTTCAGCAGTGGTTCTCCTTTGACTTTAGGAGATCTGAAACTCAACTTCCTCTTCCTCCAAGACAATATGCTACGCTTTGAACTTTGTAACACAGAAGAGTCAGATGCTGGCACAGCTAAATCCTCCATCTGCCCACTCGCAAAATCTGATTTGCGATTGCTGTAGTAAACCCAATCCTCACCATCACCACTGGCCCCGATGCTGAAATAAAATGATCCTCCTGCATAATTTGCATGGGCCAGTGTTCCATAACTGAAAGACTTCCGGACGCTAGCATCCTCTTTTCCCTCATCCGACTCTCCTTCCTCAAAATCGTCAAGAGAGTCAGAGTCAAGAGGGTAATTGGGATCGCCATCCTCGCTCCTGGAAGAGCTCCTGCCTTCACTGCCCTCTTCCTCACGTGCCTTTTTCGCTTTCTTGGAGGACACATACTCAGTCAAAAACTTCACTTTTCTAAGACCAGCTTTGATAGCAGAAACGTCATCCTTTTCTGCCAATGCAAGTCTCTCCTCCTGAGTGGGCTGGAGATGGCATTGGCACTATGGATCTCTGTCCCAGGTCCATGCTCTCTTGAGCGGCTCTGAGCTCCACTAGGCTAATGGATATCTGCATAATCAAGAGATGTTATGAATAATACATATGACATCTGGAAATGACAGAAAATAAATTATGCTGTTTAACATTATAACACAAATAGGACTTAAAATACAAATTGCTAAGAATTTCTATGGAAAGGTCTTAATGTTTAGGCAGACTATATAAAATTTTTCTTAAAAAATAATCTCAAAATACATAAGAAAAGTTTTCTTGTTTCAATCATTTTGAGAGGCTAGGCCCGTCAGATAACCATGCCTAGCCAGTGTCAATAAGTCTAGGTTAAGAAATCATAAAATAAATCTATTGTTACATGGTTTTGCTGAAGATATGATCTCTGATAGAGCAAATCAATATGTGGAGGGGCTTACACAAAGTGAAGGTGACGGCTCAACAGTGGCTCCAGGGAGTATCAGAGGGATGCCTAATTCAAAATCTTCTTGATCAGCTGCACATGCATATTCAGCCAGATTCAATGATGCTGTTCCAAGAACTGGAATTTTGTTCTTCCGTCTTTGATTCAATCCCTGAAAATTATATTATATTTTTCACCCAAATTATGTTGGAGGGGGGAAAAACATACACAAAGTCTTAACCTTGTCATCCTATGAAATTAAAAATTAAATATAAATAAATAATAGATTAACCTATCTTTCTGTGGGAGAAAAATTTTGAGAGAAAACTCATGATAACTGTAGAGTAAAATAAAATATAAAATACAATAAAATAAAATGTTTTCTCCAATCAAAATTCAGGATGGCCATGGATGTATTTCAAACATCTATGTCAATGGAAGTCTTTCTAGGGAACCAACTAATAGTAGAGTAAACAGAAACAGATGGCAACAACCAAACTATAATCGAATATTGATTCATTATGAGAAGCAAAATTTCTAAGGAAATTATCAGACAAGAAGTATTCACGTTGATCCACAGGGATTTTCGTCAAAATCCATGAATTATAAGAATCTGATAAAGATTGATAACAATTTGAAAAACATTCTAAAAATCCGAACAAATTTTTCATTTCTTTTATGAAAAGACAGACATATACATTCATCACCGTAGCCGGAGAGAGACACAGAAAGAGAGAGTGAGAGAGAGTGACTAACATTAAAGACAGCGAAGGTGATTTCCCACGGGTGAAACCCACTGTCCCTGTAAGCCGAGAGATTGCACAAGCTCTGAAACTCTTCGTCCCACTCAACGACGTCGTTATGGGTAGCAGGGTCCACCTCCACCTCCTTGGTGAAGTTTCTGGCCACCGCCGTCCGCCGCAGAGAGCTCAAGGCCATCTTGGGGCCCTTCCACCTAATCTCCACCGTTAATTTGCAAACTTCATTGGGCCCCTTCTCTGCACACTCCCGCAGCAGATCGCACCCCTCCAGCCTCCTCACGATCAACCTCACCTCGTACTTTTTCGAAACCAGAGGCGGCCACGGCCGCCACCTCATCATTTTCACCACCATTTTTTCCTCCCCTCCTCGTTCTTCCTCGCAATGAAAACTGGATGAAAAGTCACCGAAATCTCCGAAAAAAATTGGAAGTGGGACACCAACCTCGGATCTCTGAAATTCTGCCTTAAAAACACAGTTGAAGAAGTCAAATGCAAAGACGGTGGAATTAGCAGAGAACTACTTTCCCAGAAAATTTGCGCAGAGGAAGAAAGCTTGAGGAGAAGAGTAAGCCGTTATTTGGGATTAAAAAGGACAGAGAAAGGATGGCTCTCTCTCTCTCTCTCTCTACGCCGGACTCCAGCTACGTAGCTAACTGTAGACCATAGTGTACGACGTTAGGGCTGTTAACATGGGTTAATAAAAGACCGTGTGGGTGGTGTAGTTAAAGGTTAAGCTATGGGCTGTGGGCTATGGGTTTGGTTTGTCTGGGTTTGGGTGCTGTTTCCCAGGTACTACTTTGACGGCGAACCAACCAGGTGGTCGTTGACTTCCGTCATGCATTTGCCTTTCTGGTATTATTATTGTTTTTTAGAACAATTTTATGAAACGTTCATAAAAATTAAATATATTTATCATTAGGGGGATTCTACGGTGCCCCCTGGGTTCCAGGTTTTGGAACCCAGGCCACTGTTAAATAGACTACTAGCGTTAATAGTCTTGACCCTTGAAGTGTCGCCCCTGGTAAATAGACTACTAACGTTAGTAGTCTTGACCCTAAATAGACTACTAGCGTTAGTAGTCTTGATGGTAAATAGACTACTAACGTTAGTAGTCTTGATGGCCGAATGGCATTCCGCCACGTGTCCTGGGTTTCAAACCCAGGATTATTATAAAGATACCGTAGTCTTCCCCTTATCATTATCGTTATATTATTTATTTTACCTTATTTCAAAATTTTTATTTTTATTTAATTTATTTATTTTATTATTAAAATTAAATACAAATAAAAAATTGTAAATTATAAATTAAATTGACTTATCATGTAAGAAGAAAAATTGTAATCATCAAATTTTATATTTAATGGTGAAATTTTAATAATTATTTAATATTATATAATTTTATATTTTATTTTAATCTTAATTTTTCAATATAAAATATAACAATCGGGATCCACTTCTATTAGTAATCAAAATATAAATTCACTTGATAAGAATACTTTATTATCTTATGTTTGGTGTAAGAAAAATTAGGAAGAAAGGCAAAAAAATAAATTTAATTACAATAAATATTACTAAAAAATTAAATTGTCAATATATAAAAAATAATAATAATAAAATTTATTTTTTATTTTCTTGTCTCTCATTTTTCTTTAATTAATAACATGAAAATTTTTCCGTATTTACGATCCCAGCAAGCATAGGGCTAGGGTCTTGGACTCTTGGACCAATTTTTTTCACTTTTAATCTAATTATTAAAAATTTTAAAAAGTTGAATGATTTATAATTTATAAATTAAAAAAAAAAAAACGCTGTTGTAAGCTATAAATAGACAGGTAACTTTTATCAGATAAAAGGAAAAAATGCACTTCCCGCTGGGAGAGAGATATCCATTAATGATGAACCTTTTTGTTTATCGATAGAATATCCACCCCCTTTTTTGAATCATTAATTGAATTTTATCCCGGCATACTACGATCATAAAGTGGCAGATATCTTCACAAATTAGAATTTTTATTAAATATTTTCAATTTCAATTAATAAATTTATATTATTTTTAAGCAAAATTAACTCTTTATGAAAAGAAAAGTGTATTAAGAATTTTACCAAAAAGTAAAAAAATATATCTTCACAAATAAAACTTACAACACTTAATTAACTTATAATCGTATTAATAAATTACAAAAAAAAGTTTAAAAAATAATTTTATATAATATAAACACTATAAAATATGTAATTAATTCTCCAAGCATGCAAGCAAATGACTATTATTTTGTATATATGAAAAAAATACGATTATTTTACTCAGTTTCTTCATTAATTCGATGAAAATTTTCTTGATTATTTAAGCAAATATTTGTTTAGAAATTAAAATAGAGAAATGATGAGCCATTGGTAGAGACCTTGGCAATTTGCAAGGGGTTGTACTTTCAAAATTCTACTCCGCAGGATGTAGAATAGGAAAAATCTGACACGAGGGTGGCAAATTTTCGGTTTGGGGACGTCTGCTTCTTCTGTGAATTTTGCTTTGATTTTGTTTTATATAATAAATAAATAAATTTATAATTTATTAATTTAATCAATGAGATATATAAGTTCACTTTTAAAAGTACTTTGGATGCTAATTCATTAAAAAAATTTAATTTAATAAATTTTCTCAAATAGTTTATAATTTATAAACTATTACTTCTTCAATTTTTTTAATTTTTTTTTATTAATTTACAATTCATATATTTTATAATGTAAATTTAAATATTTTTTGAATAATTTATTTATACCTTAGCCCCTTTCTTTTGGAAATATAGTATATAATATCATAAAATATAATTAATTTAATTCTTACATAACTATATCATAATTTTAAATTGTAAATATATGATATTATAAAATATAATTAACTATATTTTGAGTAATTATAATTTATAATTTTATTATAAATAATAATAAAATAAAAATTATATATAATTAAATATGTAGGTTTATAAAATATAATTAATTAAACTTTAGATATTATATTTTTATTTTTAACACCTTAATTATATTAATATAATTTAATTTTGATATAAAATAAATTATTATAATTTTCAATTTTTTTATCATTGTAAAAATTAGGGATTGAACCCTAGATGTAGCAAAAAGTATAAAACTTCCAAGAAATATCGAGTGGCACTAAAGTTAGAGGCTCTTAAGCTATAATTTATATATTTATTTCTATTAATATATTCTTTTATATTATTTTATCATTTTATTTAGTTTAATTATTAATTTTATAAAACACTTCTTGCATAATTAGCTAATTTATTAATTATTAATTAACTTATTAGCTATTATTAACTTATCAACTATTAGTTACTTACACTAAACAAAGCTTTGTGTAGTGAGGATATAATATAAAAATTTGTTTTGTAAGATACGTTGTTAATCTAAAGCAAATTTTAAGGTTAATATAATATTAGCTTGATTTAATCTATAAAACTCTACAAATTTAATGTTATATTTTTTACTCATATAATTAATGTATACATATTATAAATGTTGTTTTTATGATTTGGTTATTAAAAACTCTTTTTTATGATTTTAGTTTTAGTTTTTATTTTAATTATTATGTTATATTATGTATTCAGCAAAATATAATCATGCAATAATTTAATTATCAAAATTGTTAGTTAAATTATGTATATTTTTAGACTTATATTATTATATTGTTTAAAAATATATTATAAGTTACTTATGTATAAATTTTAAATTTTTATTAAATTTTTTGTATTTTTACAAATTTTTCAATAGGACACTAGTATCCCAAAATCGTGGGGATGGTACTTCAAATTACCCCCATAAGTAGGATTGGAGAAAATTCGAAATAGATGTTGGAAATTACAAGATAGAGTAATATGAGACTGATCTGTTACACCCCGCTCCGTTATTAATCTCATTGTGATCAACATAATATAGCAAATCTAATAATGTGTCATTAAACTTGACTCTAGATTTAATTCATGCTCAAAAAAATTGTGAGATCAGTTAGTTCTCAAATTCTAAAAGAAGAAGAAAAAAAAACTTCACCCATATCAACATGTGAAGAGGGAAAAAAAAAGATTAGTCTCTCAGAAAATTTTGGGTGATCAATAAAGATTTATGTTTATGTTAAATTAAAAGTTAATATTAAGGGAAAAAATTGACCAAACAAGATTTAAAACGCATTGGATAGATACAAAAATTTATAAGCATCCTTAAATTAGGAATGCTAATTTAACCTATATTAACAAGAATGTTTAAAGGAGGTGTGAGATTTTCATTCAAATTTTAGAAAACTAATTTTAGATATGTGAATATTTTTGGAGATGTTTTTAGCTTAATATTTTATCAAAATATTTACATGGGAGGTGAATATTTTATATTTACATAATATAAAAATATTTAATTAATATAAATAGATTATTTTATACACTCTTCTATTAAAACTTTATCATCATTAATATGTCATTTCATTATCTACTATTATTGATTACCACTAATCATTATTCATCGAGATTAGCCACTATACATTGTCACCCACCATCAATAACTATTGCTCACTATCGATTACTATTGTTAACAACTACTCATCACAAATGATCATTGCTTATTATTAACTAACACCAATAACCACTGCCAATGATTATTATTAGCAATCACTTACCATTGATGACTATTATTCACTACTATTCAATACTAATTCAACACTAATGATCACTATCCACATCACGATTACCATTACCTATCACTAATAATCATCATTGGTCATTATCCATCATCAATCAATCATTCAATTTTAATAAAAATATTTTTTATGGTCTACTAATATTGTTAAAAATATTTAAAATAATTAAAATATAATATTTTCACATTCCTAAATATATTTCTAATTGAACCAAACACGATAATATCATATTCTCAAGAATTATTATTAGCAAGTGATCACTGCTCACCATTAACTAGCACTAGTAACTACCACCAATGATTATTATTAGCAAATATGCTAACTATTACTCATCACAAGTGGTCACTACTCACCATTAACTAGCACTAATAACTATCGCCTAATGATTATTATTATTAACAATCACTTACCATCAATGATGACTATTCACTACTATTCAATACTAATGATCATTATTCACACTACTACTACTATCACCTATCACCAATAATTATCATTAATCACTATCCACCATCATTAATCATTCAATTTTAATGAAAATATTTTTGATAATCTACTAATATTGTTAAAAATATTTAAAATAATTAAAATATAATATTTTCACGTTCCTAAAAATATTTCTAATTGAATCAAATATGGTAATATCATATTCTTAAGAATTATATTTTTAGAAATCATACTCTTGAAAATATTTAAATTTTCAAGAATATTTGATTTTGTAAACTAAAGGGTAAAGTGGGTAATTGAAAAATTATAGGCTAAAATTTAATAAATAATAAGTTACTTAAAATGTAATTTCTAAATTAACAGTTATCATCCATTGATTTTCTTATTAATAATTGTAATAATCCACTTCTACCTTATAATATATATATTCTACTTTATAAAAGTTGGATAATATTTATAATTTTTGCTCATTTAAATGTTAATATAAGCTTTAAAAAGAAGTCATTTATTTTATCTCAATAGTATGATAAGTTCTATTTTTTATGAAGTAAGAAATAGATCTGTTGTTTAGTTGGTTATTATCTTATAAATTAGGGAGAAAATAGAATTTTCTGAAAAATATTACTTCCTATAAAATATAAAAAGTTATTTACCTACTTTTTTCCTAAATAAATTTCTATTTTCTATATTTTTTATGGATATAATGATAAAATTATTCTCATTAAATTTAATTAATAATAACTAAAATTTATTACTTTATATTATAATAATATTAAAATATAATAGTCATTTTATTAACACTTCTTAAAATATTCAAAGTTGAACCTAAATAAGACATAAGAAATTATTTTTTAGGAAGTGTCACTTTCTTTATATCAACTAAACTTGAGTACTGCTTAGAAAGTTCATATTGTCTCAATAGTATGATAAGTTCTATTTCTTAGGAAATTGAATTCCCTACTGAAAGTTATTTCTTATACAAATTAAATGACTGCTAAATGAATAATGGTACATATTAAAGGATTTTTTGTGAAAATTTTATCAAGTATAAATGGTATAGAAATTACATTGGCCAACGCTTTTCATACTTATAATAATATATAATTATATAATAAAAATTAAGACTTATATATGAATTATTTGATTTAAATATGAAAGTTTTTTTATCAAAAGCCTTTAATTCAAATATCTAGAATGTGATTCCTAATATTTGTATGTACATTTAGTGATTTAATTACTTATTTATTTACTAAAAAAAATAAGTTTTTTAAAATTAACTTTAATAAAAAATTAATATTTTTGGATAAATATTATTTTATTGATATAAATTTATAAAATTTTTCTTTATTATTAACATTTTTAAATAATTATTATTTCTTTATTACATGTACACTTTATTTTATATTAAAAATTATAATAAAATATAAAGAAGTATATATCATCTAAATAAGATGAGGATAGATACGAAAATTTAAAAATTTAATGGAAATAAGATGTGATTGATATTGAAAAATTTACATATATAGAGACAAGAAAGAAAATATGTCAAAATTAACAATGTGAATGAATAAAGAGGGACTTGCTACGGTACCCTGGGGGGTTTCAAACTCGGGAGTTTCAAACCCGGGGTGACGTCGCGCAATGCAAGCCATTGGATGAGACTACCAAGAATTTTAGTAATCTTATTCAATGGCACAAAATGCACTACATCACCCTAGGGTTTTAAAACCCCCAGAATACCATAGAATTTTCTTGAATAAAGAGATCCGCATGAATCTCATTGCCACTTGTTCCTCAGTTGCTAATGCCCACTAAGAATGCTTGTTCACAACTTTTTCACTTATTAACGACGTGATTTTTAACCATAAGTTTTTTTTAAAGATAATTAATATAAAAAAAGTTATAGGAAAATTATGATTAAAAAATAAAAATATTTTATTATTTAATCATTTTTATTAATAATATTTAAAATTAATTATTATTAAAATTTATATAAATATAAAATAACTTATATATATAAATTTATCGATAATTAATTATTTTAATCACCGTTAATTCTTTCATAATGTCAAATAAGCCCTCACTTAAACCTAATCGCCTAAATTTGTTAATTATAATCAACTCTTTCATACTTTCCTTGTAAGTCATTGGATATCAATGCCACATGCTCTAAGTAGAATACGTAAGTTGTGTTGCACATTTAATTAATACCATTTATATGCAAGGAATTAATTAGCTTATCATAATTGGTCTAGTCCTTAAAGATTAAGAGTCACCACCTAAATCAGCCAAAAAAAATTTATAAATTCATGAATCCAATATATTAAATTTGTAAATGGTCTTATTTTCCCTTTTTTTGGGAAATTATAATATGAAACAACTTATGATAATTGTTCTCATTGTAAGCAAAAAAATACATATAACACAAAAACTTATATAGATTAAGAATACAAAATACATAATTTCATAATAGATAACTCACATGTATTGGCCATTATAAAATAAAGATCAATTGATGAATAAAAAGTTTAATCTTTCCTACTTTCTTTATGAGTTTGTAACGACACTTAAATTAGAATTCATGTAGTGCTTAATTAAATAAAAAAATCCTACTAGGCTCTAGGCTCAGCTATAAAAAGTTTAATAGGTTAAGGGCCTATATTTGCTACTAAACATATCAACCCATCAAGTATTTTCAAGTCCTTAAAAGTAATTACGAAAATTAGATCTAAAGTTATGACTCTAAGGTCAGACTCAACTTGTTTAAAATAAGATAAAATAAAATATCAAATTAATGGTAGTGCATTAAAATATTTGTATATCCTTCCACTTAGATAACATTAATTATAATCAATTTAGTTTTTATAAAATATTTTATTTTGAAAAATGACTCTTGGGCTTAAAGACTAATTTTAAATACATATAACCATAATTTTAAAAATATACCACATTAAAGATAAATGCCTAAAAATTTCACTAAACCTATATAGTCAATGATATTGAATCATAACAGTAATTACATTTTTTTATTAATGTAAGACCTCCCATAATTATGAAATATCATAAACTATACATACTTAGTAATTGACGTAATAAGTGTAGCATGAAAGATAAGCATAAAAAATTATGATCAAATCATGCTTATCTTTTATATTAGTCATTGACAATTTTTCAATTAAATTTAACATAGCATGAGAAATTAATTGGCAACATATAAAGTTAGATTGTTTCATAAATTTCAAAATGATATCAATTTTGAGATAAATAATCAAGCTCAAGGAATTGACAACTAACATTGAGTCTTAACTCTTATAAAATTATAACAATCTTTGCACATTATAATTAGAGGATATGCATTACCAAAATAACATAAATTTATAATCAATGTACTAATAAGCATGTGTGAAGATATAATAAAAGAACATATTAAAATTACATAAAAGATAGTCATATGAAGGAAAACAACTCTCACTAATTAAAAACATCAAAAGAACCTATAATTTCCATGTTTTGAAAATTTGTAGGCCTAAATCCTTTAGTCATGAGATTTGCTAGTATAGCATCTATATGATTATACTCTACCACTATGTCCTTTTTTTTCCACAAGATCTCTTGATTGTGAGATATTTCAATTCCAAATACTTGGATTCACTAGAACTTTTATGATTTTTAGGTAAAGAAAATTGCTATCACTATTATTATAATAAATTTTTAGTGGTCTAACAATAGAATTAATAATCTATAACCTTAAAATGAAATTTCCTCAACTAAATAGCTCACAAAATAGCACCATAATAGGTAACAAATTTTGCTTGCATAGTAAAAGAAGCTATCAATGTTTGCTTTGCACTTTTCTAGGATGTAACATCTCTAACCATCTTGAAGATGTAATCTAAAGTAGATTTTATATCATCGAAAGCATCCAATAAAATTTGAATTCGAATACCTAATTACTTCTAGGATTATCAATCTTCTTATAAATAAGCATATAATTCTTAGTTTTCTACAAGTATCTTATAACTTTCTTAATAGTACACCAATGATCCTTTCTAAGATTAGATAAATACCAACTTAAAAACACTAACCACAAAAGCTAAATCAAATCTAATGTAAATTTGGACACACATTAAACTTTCTACTACACTTCGCATAAAGAACATTTTCCATTGACTATTTTTTATCTTGTTTGTTAGGCATTGTTTGTTACTAAATTTATCACTTTTTACAACTAGAACATCCTTAGCTTTACAATTTTGCATTTCAAATATTTCAAAAAATTTATCAATATACACTTCCTTAAGACAATCTTAGCAAGTTACAAGTTTTTTTTCTATGAATCAAAATTCCTGAAACAAATTATGTCTCACGAAGATCTTTTATGTTAAAAGTCCTAGATAACATTTGTTTGGTATCATGTACTAAAGTTAAACTATTGCTTGCTAATAAAATATCATTAACATACAAGATAAGGAAAATAAAGCTACTCTTACTAATCTAGAAATAAATATACCAATTAACCTTATTTTTTATGAAGCCTATAAATGTGACTCACTCATCAAACTTTAAATACCATCGCTAAAATGCCTATTTTAAACCATAATTTAATTTTCACAACTTGCAAACTAGATACTTCAATCCATTTATCTAAAATCCCTTAAGTTGTTTCATGTATATGTCTTTCATAAATTCACCATTTGGAAAAGTTATTTTAACATCCATCTAGTAAAGCTCTAAATTAAAATATATAACTAAGGCCATAATAATCCTAAATGAGTCTTTAGAAGATACTGGTAAAAAGGTCTCAGAGTAGTCAATTCCTTCCTTTTGAATGAAACCTTTAGTTATTAATCTTGCTTTAAATTATTTAATTCTATCACTTGAGTCTTTCTTGGTATTGTATATCTATTTGTAGGTAATTGCCTTATAATTCTGTAAAAGCACAACAAGTTCTTACACTTCATTCTTAATCATAAATTGAATTTTCTCATTCATAACATTCACTTACAAATCAAATCGTTAACTATTGATTACTTTACTATATGTAGTTAGGTCAATAACATCTTTAATGTTATATTCACTCTTTTTAAAATAGACATAATAATCATTTGAAATTATTGCCCTCTTTATCTAACTAATTTCTAATTAGGATCTACTCTATAAGTTAAACAAGTTGAGAGTCCTTAGTCGAAACAATTACAAAAGGTTCTAGATTTTAGGTCAAGCTTTACATTTTAATCATTTTATGTCTCGACATAAATATGTGGAGGTATAATACTTTAACTAGGTAAAATTAATGGAATAGTGATGGAAACTACCTCATTTTATATCTCATCATGCCCTAAATTTGGTGACAAATTAACAACATCAAACTTAAGAAATTTAGCAATCATGGACTCATTATTTTTGTACATTTTTTAAGGTAATAGAACTTCTAATCCTTTTGCACGATCTGAATACTTTATGAAGTAATAATGAATAGATCTTAGATTAAGTTTCTTCACTGATAAATCATAAATTTTTATATAAGAAAGATAACTTAAACTCGAAAATAATTTAATCTAGGTATTCTATCTATCCAAAGCTCAAATGATGTTTTAGGTACTAATTTGTTAAAAACATGATTAAGGATGTACAACATAGTTTTGATGGCCTCACTGTAGAGAGATTCAAGTAAATTTATTCTATTCATCATGCTTCCTTATCATACCTTTAAAAGTTTGATTGTGCCTTTTTGACATTATTTTGCTTAAAACTACCATGTATGGTATGTTTGGGAATAATTTCACATTCCTATAAAAACTTGATGAATGGTCTCATGTGCTGTACCAGACCCTATTATGTTTACCATAATATTTATATCCCTAGTCAAATCTAACAATTTTGATGACTTTTTCATAATTGCTTTTCAACCTCAATTTTGAAAATTTTGAAATTTTCAAGTACATTAGATTTTTCTTTTATCAAATAATGATAGCCATATCGAGAAAAGTTATCAATGAATGTCAAAAAATAACGACAACTACAAATAGTAGAAGAGTATGGTCCAGGTACATCAGTATAAACTTTCTCTAAAAGATTAGAACTATAGGTAGTGCTTTTCTATTTAGTCTTGGTTAACTTACCCCTAATACAACTCATACATATACTATATTATTAAAATATAAGGAAAGAAGAACATTTTCTTTAATTAACCTCCTCACTTATTCCCTATATACATGTTCTAATTACTTATGCCATAACATTGATGATGTTTCATTAATTCTAGCTCGTTTTATAACCATATTTTTAACATTCAAAGAAGTATAAAGACTATCAAAGGTTGATAATAAACTATATGAACCATTATAAAAAATAATAAAATCAAAGGACCTAGAATGTAATAAAATATTAACCTTTTGATTTCCAAATACAAATTTGTGTCCAAGCTTGTCTAAAAAAGAAATTGAAATTAAATTACATCTAAAACTAGGAATATAAAAGACTATTATTCAATGTAATTTCAATAAAGTTTTCTAAAAGTAAAATAACTATCTTCTATGCTTTCAATTATAACTTCAAGATCATTCCCTACTCTAAGCTTAGAGACTCTTTTACCTTGGTATCCTTTTACTTATGAACCTCTGCAAAGTAATTGTAATATGAGTTGTAAAACTATTATCAAATCACTAGGAATATATCGGAATATTAACTAAATTTAGTTTAAAACAAGTTAAAGATAGGGATTTGCTATTGTCATTATCGTTTTTCTTCTCTAATCAAGACTTGAACCTATGACACTTGTTTCTCTTATGATCATTCTCATGACAATGAATAACACTATATTCTTATAAATGAAACCTTTAGGACTTACCATTTGTGACTTATAACCAATATTATTATTGTTATCATGCTTCTAGGCCTCTTAAAATTTAAAAGGATTGTTCCTTGGAGCATGTGATATGAGTTTATTTTGTTTGTTGGGTGGGCTCTTATTAGGTAAGGATTTTAATTCTAAACCTAATATAAGTGGCTTTGATACCATATGTAAATAAAAAATTCATATAACAATAACTTACATAAATTAAGAATACAAAATACATATTTCATAATAAATAACTCATTTGTATTTACCATCATAAAATAGAGATCAATCAATAAATACAGGGTTTAATTTTCCTTATCTTTTCTATGAGTTTGAAGTCAACGGGGCATTTATCATAGAACATTTAAGTTATAATTAAGCATAAAGTGATTAAGAAGACATAACCTAATTAAATAAGAAAACTTTACAACATTCACCCTATCAAAAGCCTAAGGTTTACACTTGCTATAAAATATACCAACTCACCAAGCATTTCTAATCTATAAAAATTGGACCTAAAAATAATCTATAAAAAGCTTAAGGTCTACATTTGTTATAAAATATACTAACCCACTAGGCATTTTTAATCTATAAAAATAATCATAAAAATTTGATCCCAAAATTATGACTGTAGAGTCAAACTCAATCTACTTAAAATAAAATAAAATAAAAAATTCCAATAAATAGTAGTTCATTAAAATATTTTTACACTCATAACATGAAATTTATTTTTTAATTTATACTTTCACAAAAATAAAGCTTACAAGCCCATATAATTTTCAATATCCTTTTTAAAAAATTTTCTCCAAAATTGAATTAGTGTTGATAGCTTTTTTTTCCATTCATTCTTCTTTTATAATTATATAGTGGACGATAAATTAATTCTACTAAAGCATAAAATATTATAACATAATGAACAATCAAAAAATTAATTATTTAAAATAAGAGTATTTGATTAACTATTTTTTTAATGGAGGATTAGTTATATTATTGAATGGATATACGCAATGTTTAAAGAAAGTAAGTTTTTACTTAAATTAAAGATTTTTTATATTAATTAATTTTTTATTATAAACATTGGATTTAAATGATACTTGTTATTTTAAAACAAATTTGTCTTTATTTTAAATTTCAAGTTTAATTTCGAATTGTTGGGTATGCACGATGTTACTACAAAAATTCATCATTATCGAGCCGACCATCAATTAATCCATAAAAATAGACTTTCTTTTAGTCTTTCCACTTTGGGTGGTGCAAAAGGACAGCATTACATTTGACTTAATTATAATTTTCACAGAAGGAAAATGGGGCATAATTATAAGTCAACGTACGTTGTATAATGATAAATGCAGGCAATTTATGATTTGGTATGATATTTTCTTGTGGAAGAAGTGAGGGATTTGACTAAAAAATGAGAACCACAAAGCCACTAGCTAGAAGGTTCTGCAGCTTCTTGCTTGAAGATTTGGATAGGGATCCCTCTGCAACTGGTGTCTTTGTGAGGACAACATCAAGGAGTCATCTTACACAGCGGGACAGTTCGGCTTTACAGGTTGGCTTTTGGGATCAACTTCCCTGCAAGTTTTTTTGGGTTCCATTTGTAACTCAAAAGCATATATATTCAAAGTATATGCATAGAAGAAAATAATCTTTTTAAAAAAAATATATTTATTATATTTAAATATTAAATAAATAAAATATTTTCTTTCATTTTAATATTTTATAATTACATTTTACGAATTTATAAAAATAAATGAAACCTTCATGTTTAACCCTTTTCTTTTATAGTCAAGCATCTTTAAGACTTTGTTTGATTGCAAAAGGTATAGGAAAAAAGAAAAAAAATGAGGAGAAAGAAATGAAGAAAATAAGAAAAGAGAGATTTTTCTTTTTGTTTGGGTGTTTAGTTAAAAAAAATTAAAAAGAAAGAAAATAAGAAAGGAATGATTTTTTTTATTGAATAATAAAATGAGGAGAAAGAGAATTTAATAAGATAACAATTATAACCTTAAATGGACAAGAACAATAATTTATTGTAGGGGTAGAAGGGAAAAAAACTAAAAATGAAAATTTTAATTTTCTCTCATCTTCTCTCTGATCATGAAAAAAAAAAAAAATACGTGAATCCCATCAAATTTTTCTACTCACTTTTTTCTCTTTCCTATTTTCTTTTGCATTCAAACAACACAACTTTCTAATTTATTTATCATTTTCTGTCCTTCCATTTTTTCCCCTCTCTTTTTTCATGCAACCAAACAAGCAGTTAAAAAAAATTGAATCGACATGTAATCTTTCAATTTTTAATTGAAAATTATATTTTATTTTTTATAAAAAAATATTGTAATTTTTCTATAGAAATTTGATTTATATTTTTATAATTTTGATGAATTTACATTAAATCTTCATGAAAACACGTAACTTTTCTGAGGAGAATATAGTAGCAAATCTTTTTTTTTTTTCACCCCACTTTACAGTTGCAGTACAAGAAGTCTTGCTCCACCATATTTATGTGTTGCCACCTTACATTTTTATACTCGCTGTTTTGGTTATTCTCTTTTTCAAGATATGAATATCATAAATTAATAAAACTCAAAAGTTTTGATGCAAATATGAGAGGGAGTACTATTTTGACTGCAAAAGCGGCCAATTCAATTAATTGCGCACGGCTGAATTGTGCTAGATTTAGGCCTTAGAATTAAATATGAAGTGTCCTGCACCATTGTGGTTCCAAAAATATTAAGGGCACAAGGACGTCGACCAAAATACGTTCAAATGGGCGTTTCTTTTTTAAACAGATTGGAAATTCTAAAATATTTTGGAGGGTTTAAATTGGAGGTGATGTTTTAGTCACCTCATTCAATGAATTAAAAATTTTCATGCCACTCCCGGTTTGAAACATTTAAATTGAAATTCTTTAAGTTTGAATATTAGGTACAGTTCTATAAAAAAAATGTTAGATACAATAACAATATGACTTAAAATAAAATTTTAAAATAATATTAAATACTATTGTATCAATAATTCTTTTGTTGTTAAAAAATTACTGATATGAAGATTTTGTGCAAAGTTGTGTTTAATACTACTCTCGGATTCTTTTGACAGAGTACGTTCTTTTAGAAAATTCATATATTTATATATAAATAAAGAGTGTTATGAGACATATGTTTTGTAATAAAAAATATTAATACATAATGTTATAATAATGAGAGAAAATAAGTTTATCCTTTTTTTATACAATGATGAAAAAGATGCATAAATACACCTCATTTATTTTGACGAAAAATATTTTTTATAAAAATATAATTATAAAATATCAAAATGATAGAAAATGATTGGTATGTCTAATGTTAAATATGATGAGTTTGGTATAAGTTCTTTTTTAAAAAATAAGTAATTTTCTTCTACTACATCATTGTAAGGATCAATTTTTTTATCATAAATTATAAAAATATATGGTATTCTTTCATTTATATATAGAACAAGAAAATAAATTTTTTTTATGAAAATTATCTTTTAAAAAATAAACGGACCCTAAAATCTCCCGCATACTATTCAAACTCCTCAAAAATTTCCCATTACCTATTAGCTTAACTTCCTTGTTAAAGTAAAATATATTTTTCACCATACTATCTATATTTAATATAAAAAATATAATTTTTTTATTTTAATATTTTATAATTATAAATACAAATAATATTTTTACAAAAGATAGTTAACAAATCTCTCATTCCCAGTATGCCAGTGGCTTTGCTACTTGTGCCCGGTAAAAAAAAAAAAAAAAAAAAATTCTCTCATTACCTATACCAATTATAAATCATTGATTAATTATAATGTAATTATAACCACGTTCGACGCTCTCCTTGCAGGTTTGCTCAACTTATCATAAACGGAAATAATTGATGCTAGTCTTCTTGAATTTGACTTCTTATTAAATTATCAAATTAAAATTTTTAATGACTTCTTAAAAAATAGAAAAAGTTATATATAACTTGTAAAACTTCTTATATTTGTCCCTTTAACCAAAATGTTTTAATAAATAATTAGAATTAGGCTTAATTAATACCTTCCAATGACAAAAAAGGAAGTCTTTAACTCGATTATCGTTGTTGATCCCTTTCTATGGTGGATATTCACTAATGCCTCATTGTTTTTTCCTTATGTTTTCATTTGTATTTGAGGAAAGTTGCGTCGATACATATTTCTGTAAAATTTTAATTTTTTCCCCTTTTACTAAGATTTTTAATTTTATATAAAAATAAAACATTTATTTTTTACGTGATTTTGAATGATGATATTATAATTTCATATACAAAATCCATACACAATCACAATTTTTCATAAAAAAAAATAATAAATCATAATAAAAAATAAATTTATAATTTTTATGTTAAACTTTTCTAAAAATTTACAAAATTTGTCAATATATACGTGCCGAAATATTACCTCTTATTTTTTTTTTCACGATAAAAATCTGCCTTGTAAATTTTTTTATACTAATTGAGAAGGACGGCCGAAAAATCCTAAGAACTTGCTTGTCGATTATTAAATTTCTGATGCCAACCCCTGCTCTTTCTCAGAAGTCGCCCTCCCCCTTTTTGGCGTTTATTTCTCGAAAAAACAACACAATTTCAAGTTGACGCAAGAGTTGGCGTGAAACAGAAAAATATTATCTACCCTTCGTCCCATATATATCTTATAATTAAGAACAAATTCAAACTATCATCATATTCCAGAGCAATAGAATTTCACGAAAATCTCCAAAATATGAAAAAAATAAAATAATAAATTTTAAAATTAAGAATTATAAATTTATATAGAATTGTTAAATAATTTTAAATGCTAATAAATAATAAACATAAAAAATTAAATTTAAATATTTTAAATTATATATAATTAACATAATATTATAATATAAACTTAAAGTCATATAATTAATTTAAATAATTGAAAAATTAAAAAAATAAATTGATATGTAATTAATAAAATATTATTATTTTCTATTTTTATCATCTCAAGGAAAATTTTAATGTATTTTTAATTTTTTAAATAATTAAATTAATAAAATGATTAAAAATTTATATATTAATGTATAAAATAAAAATATAATAATTTTATAATAAATACAAATATTATTACTCCATCCACACTATTTTATTTAGATAAAAATTTATTTTATATCTTATTTTATAGGATAAAATATTATATCATCTTTAAATTCTAATAAGATAATTACGCGAGATTTTATAAAGTCAGGAAATTATATCATTCTTTCGCATCAGATTCCAAGTCAACAACTTCTTGGACGTGCAAGCCCTGTATATACCTTCTTTCCACCAAAACGACGATAAAGCTTTTCGCTTCGAACGGTCAATTTTATGGACCATCCAAACCCTGATCAATGCAAAGCACGTCCCAATTTTGGTTTTCATTCATCTATTTGCCTTTTGTGAGTTGGGAGAGTGCTTCTATGCACGTGACGATGAAGAGGTTCTTCCTGATCTGCCGGATTAATTAAGACAAATACTACCATCATTTTCATACAGCTTTCAGAGAAAACAACCTTTTATTTTAAATTGTTTCCGTTGTGTGAACTAAAATTCCAATGCTGGCACTGGCTCAATTGTTATTATCATTATTATTATTTTAATTCTTTGATTCTATCATGCACTGAATTTGAAGATAATTAAAGGTTCTTGGAGGGTTGTTTAATTGTTTTTGATTAATTAATTTTTAAAAGTTACAAGAACATGGCATATTATTATTATTATTATTATTATTATTATTATTATTATTATTATTATAACAATATCCACCACTTTTAATAATATAATTATATTTGATATTATTTTCAGGCTTTGCTTATCATCTGTTTGGAATCTACAAAGAATTAACAAAATAATGAGATCCGGTAATGATTATATCTTATAAATTTTATAATTAGTACTTTTAACTATTTATTTTTCTATTCAAAGATAGCGTGAAAATAAAAAAAATTAAAATTAATTATTAAAAATTATTTAAACAATGTGAAATATATACTTATTTTTTAATTATATTATTTTTTATTATTTAGTTTAGTGTTATGAATAAAGAAAGACATCAATTATTACTACAAAAAATAAAAACAAAGAATTGATAGTACTAATTATAAATTTTGAATAATATAATAATTACTATTTTTATAAATAATGAATTAAATGTTATATTCACTCATCTAAAAAATTAGAATTTGATTCATTTAAAATTTGATTAATGAATAATCTTACGTATCCATTTAATTTCACATATCTTAAATTCTCATTTTTTTTATTATACTAAATGAGGGTGGGGGTTTGTGTTCTGGATTTAAATTCAAACCGTTGCATGAGTGTTAATTACTTATTTGCGATTTTTTTATATAAAAAAATGAAGACGAACATGACAGTGTGAGATCATCTCTGCCGTTGGAGAGAATAAGTCTAAAAATAATTTGACGACCTGCGGTCTGTTATGTAAACTTGTAAAAAAAAATTATTTTATTATAACTTTTCACATAATTGTAAGTTTTATTTGAGTTTAGGACATTTATAATTCAGTTTTATTATTAAATTTAATTTTTTACATATAATATATAAAACTTTCACGTACGGAAAGTAACATCATTTTTGTCATGTGCTTAATTATAAATCGCAAATGACGAAAATTAAGTTTTAAACTTGAAGTCATGATTTGTGAAATGGTGGGTGCATTTTTCAAATCAAATGAAATAATAGAAGAGTAATTACATGGGGTGGTTATATATATATATATATATGCATTTGTTGTTGATTTTTTTAATATTTTATTTTTATAATATTTTAAATAAAATCATTACTTTGAAAACGTGAAATTAACACAAAGTTTTATTGTAAAAATTAACAACATTTTAATTTTTAATAGTATAATCTATATAAAATAAATAAAAAATTAAAAAAAATGATTCAAAACGGCACTGAATTACGTACTATAATATCATCTATGAAGATGCTGACGCCATTGAAATGTGAATCCATTTTTCATCATGACGGCCTCAGCTGTGCGACTCCAAGAGGGAGATTTCAGCGTTTGTCTACTCCGGAAAGCCAAATTCCACAAAGCAATATTACGCACAAATAACGACGACGGTCAGGTTAGATGGCCGAAAACCTAGTTTCCTTATAAACGAAGAAAATTATTAATAGAAAAAATTTTATTCTAAAAAAAAATAATGCAGTTCGATTTTAAATTAATTGAAAATTAAATATAAACGGCCAAGTATAAAAGGTCCTCGGGAAAAAAAATCACGCACAACTGACACCCGGTCTAAGTCCAACCGGTTGCGATTATCCAATTTTTGTATTTTTTGGCATCTTTATTGGAGTTATCTTCGAGTTGTAACTAGGGGTACAAATAAATCGAATCGAACTGAACATCTGCATGTTTGAGTTCAAGTTTGATTAAATTAAACCAGTTCAAGCTCAAGTTTGAACTCATCAAACTCAAAAAAATCGAGTTCGAGCTCGATTCAAATATAAATTTAAACAAATTTAGATAAATTTTATATTTTTTATTTTAAATTTTTAATCAAATTTAAATATTTAAATTTGAATTCAATCTTAGGTGATATTCGAATTTAAACGAGCCTATAACAGTTTAATATATTTATATTATATATAATATAAAAAATAAATGAACTTAAACAAGTCTGTAACAATTTAATATATTTATATTATATAAAATATTAAAAATAAAAAATATTTTATATTAAATTTGTTTAGGCTCGCGAGCGGCTCGAACCAAGTAATAAAAAACTCAAATTCGATTCAAATAATAGACGAGCTTAACTTGTTAAAATTCGAACTCGATCTGAACTTTTTACAAATCGATTCCGAACTGCTCGCAAATAACTCAACTCGTTTACATCCTTAATCGTGGCCGTGAAATGCCATACAAGATTTGAATTCTTTCTCGGGAAAAATTACCGTATACTATTAATATATTACTAAATTTAATTCTATATTAAATTTATAATTTTTTAAAGTATATCACATAATTATATATAAACAATGACATAGTAATGAATCAGTTCCCTCGTATTACGTGCACATACTACACGTTGCAAGTTTTTTCGAGCTGTAATTTTTCCACGGATCTCCCACGAACAATCATAAGCATTATACAATAGTTTGATTAAAGCACCGAAAAAATTGTGTAAATTATGTGCACTGTTCTTTATTAAGGTACCAAAAACAATTGGGTACTAAACGATGGACTTATCTCACTTTCTTTCTCCATTTCTCATCTTTTTCTTCAATTGTAGGCATGTTATACATAATTTAAGAATAATCAATCAATCCTACATATCAATTAGGTTCAAAATTATCAGTGTCTAATATAATCAGTTGATCCATAAATAAATGATTGGCACAATATCAAAATTTGTAACTATAATCGATTGATATAAAATTTAATCATTTGGTACAAATCTCGTAAATTATAGTTAGGATTGATCATCAAATCACCTATTATCAAATTAATTTAAATATCACTTATATGTATATAGATATAAATATTTTTTTATTTTCTTTTCGATTCAAATTTAAATTTTTTTCACCTCTAATTTTTTTTTTCAATCAAACAAGGGGTCATTGTCCTTCCACTGTACCCTTCTGTCTAATGAGACGATTTACTTGACCATTAGAGTAATGGGCTACTTCGACTTTAATTACTTTTTTTTTTAATTTTATAGGTTCTAAAAATTGGAATCAAACAGGATAAAAAGAAAAATCTGTCAAAATACTAACTTTACTTAAATATATTATGCATAAACTATTACTTAATGGCTATGTATGTAACAAAACCTGTTTAGATAGAATTGATAAATAAGCAGGTTGATTTAATTATATTATAATATAAATACAAAAAATATATAACATTTAAAATAAATAAATAAACTCAGCATTGCCCAATGGAAGTCTTAACTCTAAAAGATATCAAGAACAGCTGGCTATAACTCGCAATGTATATAGAACTGTCCGCTCCAAGTTGACCAAGTTTTTAAACTAATGCAAATCATTTGGCTTAAGCTATTGGCTTTGTTGTTAATCTCTTTTTGTCTCTGCTAATTCTATGCTTCTTACAGCTCATGGCTTTGAATCTTCAAAATTTTGATTCTTCACATCCCCCCCCAAAAAAAGAAAGATGTTAAGCCCTCATAAACCTGCCAATTACCACACTAACTTTAATTTAATTAGCATATATATTATTATAATCATTTATTAATTGCAAATCAGGGGTATTCTTGGAGCAATTTTCTTACTTCAATAAGATTATATCTGAAAAAAAATTTATAGTATATTATTAATAAATAAGATATTAAAATATTATCAAATTTAATTATTGATATATCATCAAATAATATATAAGACTTGATTATAAAAAAATAAATTTAATAATATATTAATATATCATTATTAATAATGCATAATTCCTCTCATTTTAAAACCTGACCAGCCTAACAACGATCTATCAATTCGTGGCATCGTGGCATCTACATGCAGCACGCAAAAGCATCAACACAATGATAGAATTATATATATTTTAATTGATATGTATATTTACACTTATTTTCTTTAAAATCTTATATAAAATTACATATAAGATTCAAAATATTTTCATTAATTTATAAATTTTTCCTCTATTAAAATATTAGTGCTTGAGTTTTTGCTCCGCTACTGCATCAATATAATAGAGAATAAAAGAATCAACCTCCAACTTCTTTCATGGAATTTTTTTAATCTTGATTCTTGTGGTTTAAAAACAAATAATATAGTTAACTTGATTCCCATGCATAACACCTTGCTTTTCGGTAATTTAATTTAATTTTCATGATGATGAGTGTAATTTGGTATAGCAATATCTATTGTGCATCAATACTTTCTCTACAAAGTTATGTGAGCGTTAAAAAGAGGACCTTGATGATTAAATTAAAAAATGCATCCTAATTAAAGTTCGTTTGTATAACAAACCTATATCTTCAACTGTTTCCAGTTGGAGGTAGAATTTTTCTCTCGAGAGAATCAAATATTAAAATTTCTATAAAATATATATAATTTTTAAATTTTTAAAAGATTTATCTAAATCTAAAATTATTATATATAAAATGAGGATGTCATAATCTTTCAAGGATAGGGTGGGCGGCTGGGCGCTATTAAGCACCGGCCACCGATCGCGATCATTAATTAATCTTCGAGGCTCACAATTCATGCTTTTCAACGTCACGGCTAATATAAAATTTGGTTGGAAAATTCACATCACTGCACTCTTAAATCTGACCCTCAATTTGTTATTGCATGATATGTTAAATTTAATTTTTTAAAAAAATAAAATTAATATATAATGAAATTTCATAGTGCATCAATATATATTATTTTATTTTGGGTGAAAATTTATATTTTAGAAGAAAATTATAAAAAAAGGCACTTATCATATAGCTGTTGAAATGGGTAAATAGCCCGTGAATCAAACCATTTATTTATAAATATGAAAATTTTAAATTAGAGATTCAATTAGATATGGGTTTAGTTTCGCCTAATTCGCATTAGAGATAACAATGATGAGGATAGAGGTACGGGTAGCAAATTAAATTCTCATATTTATTTCTATTTCAAAATATTTTATTTTTCTTCATCTCTGTATCCATAGGGATGAAGTTTTCAAAACTCATCTTTATCCTCATCAAATATATGAATCTTTGTATTTGTTTTTATTTTATTTAAATTATATATATTTATTTATATTCTATTATAATTTTTGAATAAAAATTAAAGACATATAATTATTTTTATCATATTTTTATTATAATTTATCTAGATTTTATTATATTTACCATATTATATATATCTTATTATTTCTAATAAAGTAATAATTATTAAAAATTCTAATAATACTAATATAATAAAAAATATATGAATTATTTAAATAAATTTTATATTTAAATTAATTAATTATGTGCATGGTTTTAATTTTTCTTTTTATTATATATCAAATTTATATATAAATATATATTATCATATATTATTTAACTATATATTATATAATATGAATATAAGAAAGGTTGGATAGTATAATTCTACCTATGCTCACACCCAATAAAACTTTTACCAAAATTTTCTTATCCGTATCTTCATTCATTTTTAAAATCCATATCCAAATAGATAAAAATTAAAGATATTTATTAAATATGCACCAAATTACCATTTCTATGGATGAGATGAATTATAATTTTTTTACATGGATTTAAATTCTCAATTCAAATAAGGAAATACTCCCCTTCTCTCTCACCTTGAATTAGGTAGGAGTCCATGATGAATTATTTGTAAATAATATTTTAATTTTATGAATATTTTGTGATTTGTATATATATGCATTATATCTAAATATTAAATATATTATAATTTATTTATAAATAAATATATAATATTTTAAAATATTTTTAAAATTTTTTATTATTTAAAAATATAAAGTACATTAAAATATAAAAAAGAAAAAAAAAAGTCGCGGATGAGCTCATTTACTCGTAAGATACATAAAATCGGCCGAGATCCTCCGTCTCTGTGGCCAGCATAATTTGGAAGCCACCCGCACAGATGACGAATTGCTGTCTCCCAATTCTAGTCCTCCACGTGTTTTATATAAAAAAATTAAACCCAAAATAAGAAGTTACAATAAATTTATCTTTTTTGTAAGTAACAAATCAATTAATATATTGTAATATTTTGAGTTTGAATTCAAACAATAAAATAAAAATATTCTAATAATATTACCTGATATCATTCACTGTTAAATTAACGGCTTATATATTTTGATTTTTGGGTTCCTTACAAAGCATTATTCTTCGATCTCCGCTGTATTTTTTTTATTTTGATTTTTTGGAATCGATTAATTTTATAGAAAATTTTGAGATGGTAGGCAACATTGATGTGTTGTGATATTTACTTAATTAAATCGCAAAACAAAAAATAAGGAATCCCATAGTTTAAATTCTTGATTTTTTTCCCTTCAAAATCAAGTATTCAACTTGAATTAATAAATTTATCAGAACCAAATATGATCGCTTTGTTGTGGACGACAATGAAAGTGCTGCTTCATGATGTGATGTGTGATATATAGTGCCTATAAATAACATGTTCATACAAGGAAGGGGTATTTTTAAGTGAAAATACGGAAAATCAATTGTGATTATAAAATTTTATCTTTAATAATTAAGATTAAAATATAATTAAAATTATACTTTTATTTTAATTCTAATTTATCAAAATATAAAATTTAATAAATATAATGTAAAAATTGATTTAATTTAAATTAAAATACTAAATTACTTAATTGAAATAAAAGGGATAGTTTAATTAGGGGATAAAATACCGAAATGATATTTTTTTTTAAACAATTTACCGAAATGCTGTTTCGTCCAAACTAAATACCAAATTGCGCACGGAGGGCTTGAGGGCGCCATATGGTATGGCATTTTTGGGCGAAGCTGCAGGCTGAAGGCGCTAGGTTGAATGGCGCCTTCTATGGGTTGGGAGGCGCCTTTCAACATGGCACCCCCTGTGTTGAAATTTTCAAATTTTTTTGGGAGGCGCCATTTGGTCTGGTGCCTCCCTTCAAATTTTTTGCAAATTTTGTTGGGAGGCGCCATTTGATCTGGCGCCTCCCGAATTATTTGCAAAAAATTTTAGGAGGCGCCATTTGATCTGGCGCCTCCCTCCCTATTTATACCCCTCCGCAGCCGCACACACCCACCCACAAAGAAACCTAGAAGCGTCCCTGCATCTGCTCTTCTCTTCTTCCTTCGCAGCCATTGGTAATTTTTTTATATTTTCATTCATAAATATGCATTTTTTTTGAATCTGTAAATCTCATCCGGTAATATTTACTTCTTTGGAGCAGATCTGGTCTTCTTTTCTTGCTCTTCATTGGTTAGTATTTTTTAACTTTTATATTTATATAGTGGTAGAAAAATTTATAATTTATGTTGATTATTATGGTCTGTGATATGAAATTTAAGAAAAGTTGTAGAACCTTATATGATCTGTGATAGTTTGTGATTTGTACTTATTAATTTTTTTATAATTTCTGTATGTATGTTATAATTTTTATTAATTGTTATGAGAATATATTTTATAATAAGAGAAGATTTTTTATTTTATGTTAATTATTATAATTTAGAATTTAGAAAAAATTTATGCAAATTTAAATGTTCTGTAGTAGTTTATAATTTTTATTGGTTTATTTTTTTATAATTTGTGTATCTATATCATTATTTTTTTTACTCATTATAAAAATATATTTTACATTAGGGGAGAAATTATTATTTTATGTTAATTATTATGATTAATGCTGTCAAGTTATGATATAGGATTTAAGAAAAAAATTGAAGAAATTTATACAATTTGTGATAGTTTGTAAGTTAAAAGAAGAACAGAGGGGATAAAGAAAAGTGTTTTAGAATAAAATTTACATTCTAGGTAAAAATTATTTTTAGATACATTTAAAATATAAAATTTATAAGGATGTAGAATATGATAAAAATAAGAATATTTTTATTATATGTTCATTACTACGAGGATATATTACCCTATTAATTAATACTTTTATATTAATTTTGGAGTAATATATGTCAGAATAAGTAAATATCAATTGAGGTATTTTATAAAGACTTAACATTTTATGCATTGTTTCTATTTATTTTATATTTTGTTGTACATTTCTGTTATTTTTTTTTTGTTAACTCATGTTATTTAAACCACACACACCAATATTTTATAACAGTAAGATATATTAATTATTTGATTATAAATGTATTCTATATAAATTAAATAATTCATTTAATTAATTAATCTATTATAGAGTCAATTTTTTTAGTATTTTATACTGTATGTATTAGAAATGAGAATTTACTCTATCGTATTCTATTTATATCTACTCGTATTGTCTATGGTTTAAAACACCATCATCATTACATTAACATAAATATAATAAATTAAAATTCTTTAGCTTATTATAATATTTTAAATAAATTAAAGCTCTAATATACTTTTTATTTTTAAAAATTATTAATTTTATATTATATTTTTAAATAAAATACTTAGTAATTAAATTAAATGTTATTTAATTTTGAAATACATCAACTAAAATTTCTCCAAGGGTGTGTAGTTCGTATATTAATTTTTTCTAGTTTAATCCACTTTGTTTAATTTGTTGCTTTTATTTTTCAATCATTCTATTAGAAGTTCAAATTCAATATAATGAATAATATAAATATAGTACAAGTTTTTTTGACATAAAATTATTTTTAATAATCAAATACATTATTTAATAAAATTAATTGATTACATATTTAATCTTTAACACTTATTACTTTACCTTTCACATAACACTTCTCCTTTTTTAATCTATTTGGCTATAATTTTTCTTATTTTGCATTATATTATTCACGATTTAAATAATAAGATAATTATATAATATAATATTGACATAATGAAACATATTTAAGTTTTGTGTAAAAATAACTTTAAAAAATTAATGTCATGGGAAGCGTTAATTGAAATAATTAATTATATATCCCAGTTGTAATAAAAGTATTTAAGAATAAAAATTAATATACAGGGAAAAATTTGTAAATATTAACCTAATGGAAAAATTGAAACCCTGTATTTAAAATTAAATATACATCAATAAAATTTTATGTATGCTACTGTTTTTGTTTCTTTTATATATTGTCTTGCAAAGTATATTTAATTTAGCGTGATCTTTGTATAATTTTTGTAATGATACAATAGTACGTAATAATTTTTACGATGAAATTAAAGTTATTAAAATATCTAACAAATTTTTCTTTCATGCAGAGGCCTTTTTCTATTTGCTTTTCCTAATACTTACCGGTTAGTATTTTATAAATTTTGTGCTTATGTTATAACTTTTATTAGTCATCATGAAGATATCTTTTACAGTAGTAGAGAAATTTGTTTAGGCTATTATGATGTAAATAATTGGTGATTTTAATTTTATCTTGATTGTAATGGCCTACAATGTCAAATTATGATGTGTGGAAAATTTGTAGAAATTTATATGTACTGTGATAGGTTGCGCTATTAAAAGAAGAAAAAACGAGATAAAGAAATGTGTCCTAAAAAGGTTTTAGGCTCCAGGATATGTGGATGTAACTAGAAGTCAGTGCATGTAAAAGGGAATCCATTGTAATCTACATAAAAATATAGAAACAGTAATGCGTAAATAATTTTAGTTACTATTTAGTAATAAGTGTGAAAGGAGTGGGTTATCGTGAAAATAGAATATGTTGTGTACTAAAAATATTTCTCTATTTAATTAGTATACGCTGTGCTGAATAAACTAAAAAAAATGACAAATTATGAATGAGTGTAGAAGTAGCTTCAGAACTTGCGGGAAATAAATGTCGGCCTGTAAAGGTCGGAATGAATTTGACTTGCACGGGTAGATTATTATTTACTATTAGCCAAGTACATTAGAAAAATAGAAAAGTATTTTGTTCATCAACTGCTTGTAATATTGAATACTGGTTGATTCGTCTGTAAGAACGAAAATTGTCCTATGATTGCGTGATGACAATGAAGAATAGTTTGCAGTGAATATTTTGGAGCCAGAAGTAACGAGATGAAGAAAAATTTAATGTCTTTCATATATTCAAATGGTACAATGATTGAGGGATCGATGGGAGTAATGTACGATGGACCTCCCCTAAAGGCACTAAAATTGAAAGGATGCAGCACTATGGATGTCTTGCGCGAGAAAATTCATGCCCGATTGAAGCTTCACCAGGATCAAACTGTGGGAAAAATTGTTTACAGGTTTCCACAGCATCAAACAGAGGCTCAGTACATGGCATACGAATTGGCCGACGATGAAGACTTGGCATGTGCGATAGCAAGCTTCGAACAACATCCGACGATGACAGCCATGGAATTGTACGTGGACGTGATCACATCCGAATTGCACGCAGCCAACCTTGGTTTTGATGAAAGAGTTCCAAGAATTGCACCACCCGTGGATCCAACGGCTTATGTCAACACTGGTTGTTCGATGGTGCGGGAAGGCCCTCCTTACACAGGTGGATTTGAGTTCCACATTTCTGATAGTCATACTCTTGCGTTGGACTCATCTGTTGCAGGTGTTTTCCCGGTAAATGCCCCACATACCTTGATAGGTTCATCAAGTGCCTTGCCGGTCATACAGGAAGAATCGTTCGACCCCGTATTAATGGATGCCCACCTAGAGTCTGGTTTTGAATATGATGAGGTATCCTGCAGTAGCGGTGACGATGGTGACACTAATGACGAAGAATGTGCGCCTATGCACGGAGACAATATACCAGCGCGGTCTGTGAGGAGTGGTGATGCCGCACAAACATCATATGGTGTCCCCCAAGCTGCTATCTTCTCGCACATTGATTGGGATGCCATACGCAATCCGAACGAATTTCTGGAAATAATGAAACCAACCTATGATTACGACATGGAGGAATTACAGGTTGGGCAAGAGTTCGATTGCAAGGAAGCTTTAATTGCTGCAACTAAGCATTACCACATTAGAAGGCACCACAGTTATTATGTGGAGGAGTCGGATACTAGAAGATTAAGCGTGAAATGTAATAAATTTAGGGACCAATGCAATTTCCACCTCAGAGCGGCGAAACTGAAGAATTGTACCAGTTGGACCATAACTAGATTTTCAGGGCCCCACACATGTGTTAATGCCTGTTTGACACAGGACCACAAGTCTCTGGACTCCGAGTATATCAGTTCCCTGATATTGGAGATGATTAAAATGAAGCAAGATGTTCCAATCTCGTTTATACAAGAAAGGGTGGAAGGCATTTACGGGTACAAGATTTCGTACAGGAAAGCATGGAAGGCGAAACAAAAGGCAATTGTTAAGGTGTACGGTGATTGGGACAAATCGTATGAAGTGCTTCCTAAATGGTTGGACATTCTAGGCTATTGTAACCAGGTGCTGTTCAAGTTGGAGTCACAAGAATTTGTCATAGCTGACAATCGTGTCGATCCGCAAAAACATGTTTTCAACCGAGTTTTCTGGGCTTTCAAGCCATGCATTGCCGCATTCCCCTACTGCAAGCAATTCATACAAATTGATGGTACGCATCTGTATGGCAAGTTCAGGGGCGTGCTACTGATTGCTGCGACCCAGGACGGTAACAAATGCCCTATTCCTCTTGCCTTTGCCATTGTTGACAGGGAGAACTATGAAAACTGGAGTTGGTTTTTGGCATTACTGCGGGTAAATGTTATGAACAAGCAAGGAATATGCTTGATATCAGATCGGCACCGGGCTATAAAAGATGCTGTAGCCACCAAAGGCCTGGGATGGCAACCTCCTTATGCTTATCACCGGTACTGTATCACACATATTGCCAGTAATGTGCGCAAGAAGTGCAGGGATGACAATATGAGGAAAGCTGTCCTTAAGATTGGTATGTGTTATAGCATAATTTCTTTGTTGAACCTTTCATCTATAAATTTGTGTATATGCTAGTTTAATCTGATTAACCTACTTGTCTCCTTCTGTGCAGTGTATGAGCCCAGTTGGGAAAAGGCCATGGACATATTGGACAATCTTAGCAAAGTTAACGAGGAGATCCACAAGAAGTTGACCGCTATTCCGAACGAGAAGTGGATGCTTGCTTATGACGAAGGTAGAAGATATGGTCATCTGACGACTAACATTGTGGAGTGCATCAATGGCCTCTTCAAAGGATTAAGGAAGCTGCCAATCACAGGCCTTGTCCAACAAACATACTATAGATGCGTCAAGTACTTTATGGAAAGGGCAAAAAAAGCGCACGCTGAACTACAACAAGGTCACAGATACGCAAGCAGATTCAGACAGGAGCTTGCGACTATCCAGTCACGTGCTTCTTCTTACCACGTTCGTGCTTACAATAGAGAAGGGACTAGGTTTGAGGTGGTGGAGGGCCCTGATATGACCAGGGGGTCATGTGAAAAGGTTGTCCAAGTGTTATTAGACAAAGGGCAATGTGCATGTGGACAATTCCAAGCATATAGATATCCTTGCGCTCATATTATTGCTGCCTGTGCCTCAATCAACATATCGTGGGAACCATACGTCAATGCTGTATACAGACTTGACACGCTGCTCAGTTGCTACAAGTCTGAGTGGTGGCCTATTGGGGATTGGTCGCAATGGAATAACCTACCACCATTCCCTGTCCTAGTTCCAAATTATGGAAGATTACGTGCAAGGGGACGACCAAAATCGACCCGGATCAGAAATGAGATGGATTGGCCTCAAGAGAGCGGTGTGAAGCAAAAATGCGGTCATTATAAGATGGAAGGACATAATCGTAGGCGGTGCCCACAGTTATATGGGGAGGAAGGCCCTTCCACACCTTGATGACAAAGATTTTACTTTCGCATATACGTTATATAGTATGTTAATGAATATCATAAGTGTAACGGTAGCAGACTATTTTTTTTTGTTTATGGTTGTAAAATTGCACGTCATTATGTACCTATATGTTTCCCCATTACCAGTATAGTGAACTGACCATTAGTTAATCGTGCGCAAGATTTTGTATGGCGTCATTTGGCCTCCCACAGTATTTTATGTTTAATTAATTAAATTTTAAAAATTTATATATTTATTTGCACAATTAATTGCATTAAGCAAGATTAATTTTTTATTATAAATAAAAATACCTAAAAAGCATTCTAATATATACTTTGATAGATACTTTCGGAACCGTGATAGAGCGGAGAGAAGTTTATAATCATATCCATATTTTGGTATTTTAACCATACTGCTATCTTCTGATGAACTATGTACTGAAATTGCACATCATCTGTTAAGTTAGTGTGTGTTTAAATTTCATTCTAATGCAATGCTTGCCATGGCAGATGGCATCCACATCCCAACGTGTTGATCCTGGACCACGGGATCCTTCACTGCTGACGGCTCAGGCCTCACACATATCCCAGTCAGTTTGGGCTGGCCATGTATGGAAGCAGCTAGATCTTAATAAACTTGGTTAAATCGTTTCTGAATTGTCAAACGTGATAATTAGTGATTCTTTTCATTTCGCAGCCTGATCGTGTGCTTAGGATTCGACGAGCTCATCACTACCATCACCAGCAGCTGTCGGAGTTGATTGTCCCCTTTTTACGAGAGGCAGGCTTTTACGGCTTGGCGATGTACGAGTTTGTGCCGATCGACCACCAGTTGATCAGTGCTTTTGTAGAGAGGTGGAGGCTGGAGACACACACCTTTCACATGCCGCAAGGAGAGACGACTATTACCCTGCAGGATGTTGCTTTTCAGCTCGGCCTACCCATTGACGGTTGAGTAGTGACGGGGCCCACTGTGTGGGGCTGGGGAGCCCTGATAGAGGAGTATCTGGGACTCCAGTTACCAGTGGATGAGCATGTCATCAGAGGGGGGCGACTGAGGATGAGTTGGTTGGAGAGGCATTTCACTCATCTTCCAGATGATGCGGACGAGGTGACAGTGCAGAGATTCGCCCGGGCCTACATTTTGCGACTCATTGGTGGGATGTTATTTCCAGACCATTCCGGCACGTATGTCCACCTCATGCACTTACCCTTGATCGGACACTTACATGAGGCTGGGACGTATAGCTGGGGATCTGCTTGCTTGGCCTATCTTTACAGAGAGCTCTGTAAGGGGACCGCTTCGGATTACAGGGAGATAGGAGGGTGTTGCCTACTACTACAGCTCTGGGCATGGGATAGATTTCCCACCATCGCCCCTACGATAGCTGTTTTAGACATACCAGAGGGGGATGCAGGGATTGGCCCCTTAGCACGCAGGTTAGAGAATTTTTCAACTTTCACTTATAATTAAGTTTACTACGAAGTTGTTTAACTTTGTTATTGTACTTGGCAGGTGGCACTATCAGAAGACGTTCCAGAATAGTTCGGCACACAACCTACCCCATTACAGATACGTGCTGGACCGTCTTCGACTTGACCAAGTATGTAGGGGGTAATGGATTCCTTTATTTCAGGGCTTTGTGCAATCCACTATCGGATTTAAATCATAACCTAAATTTGTAACTTTAGATCGACTGGATCCCGTACACTGAGGAGGTCACCGCATCACTGCCTCAGTACTGCTTTGACGGGAGCGACACGTGGACAGCAGTGGTCCCGCTCATTCACTTCCAGATTGTCGAGTGGCACCAGCCTGATAGGGTTTTGCGGCAGTTTGGACTACGCCAGGCTATTCCAGAGCCATCGAAGCAGGTGGTGGAGGTTCACTGCCTTCACTTGTCCAGTCGGCATGATGAGGAGTGGCACATCCGCCATTAGCCATATATTGCACTCTAGGATATCCGGCGAGACTTGTGCATTACCGCCGAGCCGACGACACTCCTAGTTCTGGGACCACATTCCGATTACATGACATGGTACAGACGGGTTACCAGGCGATGTATTACACCTGTCGGGGGAGCGCTAGACCTTGTGGTAATATTGCGTGCTAGTTTTTTGTATCTGATTTTCTTTAAATGCATTAGTATTATAACTAACTTTAATGTCAAAAATTTGCACAAGTAGATGAGGTCTCCTCACTACAGGACTTCACTACCCCTGAGGGGCAGGCTGTGTTCACCTTCGATGCGCTTAGGTCAGCGACGGAGTCCATCCTTCATGCGATTCAGCAAGTTGATCATATCATTATTGACTCACATGTGGAGCCAGCTCCCCAGGCCCATCATATCCCCGACCCTGCGGAGGGTGACCATGATCAGCCTCGCTCTTGCCGATGACGTCGCACTGCTCCACGACATACGTCGCAGGCTGATGTTCCGTCCGCTTCGACAGTGCAGCAGATTCCACCTTCGACTGCCCAGGAGACCATGACGATGATGCCTGATGTTACTGCCCCATCTCATGTATACCCTACTACACCCGATGATTCTTCATCCTCCACCATGTTCCCGGCCGCACTATATGGGTCGTCGTCATCCCAGATGTACCAGCTCCCTCCTGGTGTTCCATCCTCATTCCAGGCATTTCCACACGTACCAGGAGTTTCATCTGCATTCTATGCCTTTCCTTCCGATGATGCTGGTCAATCGCAGCCGTATCGTCCTGTATTTGATTAGCATACTCAGGATCAGGGATTAGCACATGGTGGCATGATGACACATGACTCAGAGCTTGTAGATAGAGGTAGAGGTGGAGGCAGAGCGAGAGCCAGGGGCAGAGGCAGAGCGGGGGCTGGAGGTAGAGGAGACGCAGACACTGGGGATGTGACTCCCGAGCCTACGCAGAGGGTTAGTAGATACGGCCGCCACATTACCGATCCTGGATGTGGGACTGGACATCACTTACGTAGACATTAGATTTCTTTTCTATGTTCATTGTATATTTATGTACATTTATCTTACTACTTTATTGCCAAACATCGACAGTTTGGATGATTTTACTACTTCATTGCTAAACATCAACATTCAGGATGATTTTAATTACTACAACATTTTTAATTGCTTGCGTAGGAACAATTATAACTAATAATAAACTTCAAAATGAATAAAACTATTTAGTTTTTTTTTAAAATGATGATAAGGACATGTCTCAAATATAATAACTAACATTATTAATTATCATACTTTCACAACTGTTATGATTATCTACTTTTCTTTTATTTACCGTGTGAAAGTAAATAAATAATATTAAATTAATTAAATAAATTTTATATTCATAATGTGAAATATCGCCTGTCGTCCCCTCCCTTCAGCGCCAAAGATGCCATTTCGTCTAGCGTACCTCTACACATCATTTGGCGTCTCTCCATCGCTGTGCGTATCTTCTGTGCTTATTTCGATAAAATGTTTTGAAGGAACGATACAACGAATAACAGTCTTCTAAAAAATAGTTAATCAATACTTTTCCCTCGCATTGCCAGAATATTTTACCATTGTCACGAACTAAAAAATAACTAATTCATGTTACAATTTTGATTTCATTACAAAATGAAAAATTTATTGAAACGAAATAGTCATATTCTTTTAAATTTTCAGCTATCTTCAACCTCTTGATTTCGGATTTTTTCTGTTACAGAATAAAATTTTTTTTATTGAGATAAATTCAAAGTGACAAGAATATTATTGGAATAAATACAAAATAAGAAAAATATTTTTATTTCGTTGTATTTCTTTTCATCTTTAACAATCTTCAACTTCGTATATGAAGAATATTATTGAATAATTCAATCAATTTACTTATGTGTAAGAACATATTAGATAATTACTTGTAATAATATAATTCCACATGTTGGAAGTTTATAATTTCAAAAATTGATAAATATTAAGTGTCATTGGATCAAATTTTGAGCGACATTAATATAAATTACGTAATTATTCTTTATTGATCCTATATTTTTTAAATAATATTTTATAATTTATCAAATATTTATTATTTTTATTCATTATATTATTATTATTATTAACTACTTTCTTATTTAATTCCTATAATAAATTTATGTATTAGATATCAAAGTGGAGTTAACATATTTTTATATGACATTAAATATAATTATATAATGAGTGATTTATTTTTAAAAATTTATTTTGAGTCACAATCATATATTTTTTATTTTTAAAATTTTTATTTTCAAAGGATATCAAAATTAATTATTTTTAAAAAAAAATTTGGAAAAAAAAGGTCCAAGGGCGCCATCTTGAATGACGCCCTCAGGCCTTGCCAAGGGCGCCATCCAAGATGGCGCCCCGCCCCCAGTGACGCCAGTCCAAATGGCGCCTCCGCCCATAGTGCGTATTTTGATAATAAGTTTCGAAAGAACGGTAAAATGAAAATAAGTTTGGTAAAAGGCGTTAAAATAGTATTTTTGCCTTAATTAGGCCGCACTAGCCCGAACAATGCTAAAGTCACTCTTCTTGTTGCAGAGTCACGACAAATTAAATATCCAGCGTCGTATGATGGTCACTTGAGAATTTGGAAGACGTCAATTAACGAAGATAGAAGGACATAAATCCTCCTTTTTATTATTATTATTTTTAAAAAAATAAAGAGATAATTTTTATTTTATAACTCACTATTTCTTTTAAAATTCATAATTTTAAATAAAAATTTATATTTATTGTATCCTTATTTTTTCACATATATTTTTTATAGGTAAAATACATCATGTAAGTGATCAACTAATATGTGATATATGATGCCCATAAATAACATGTTTATACAAGACATGCGAAGGGAGGGTTATTTTTAAGTAAATGTAGGAAGAATGAATTGTAATTATAAAATTTTATCTTTATAATTAACATTAAAATATAATTAAAATTATATTTTTATTTTAATTCTAATCAAATAATATAAAATTTAATGAATATAATATTAAAATTGATTTGATTTAAATTAAATTGCTAAAATATTTAGTTGAAATAAAAGTAGTAGTTTAATTAGGCCGCACTCGAGCCCGAATAATGCTAAAGTCACTCTTCTTTGACAGAGTCGCAACAAATTAAATATCCACCGTTGTATCAAGATCGCTTGAGAATTTGGAGACAATAAAAGAACAGCCAAGTGGCCAACGAAGATAGAAGGACCAAAATCCTCCTTTATTATTATTATTATTATTATTTTAATGAAATAAAGAAATAATTTTTATTCTGTAATTTACTACCTTTTTATTAAAATTTATAATTTTAAACAAAAAATTTATATCTATCCCGTCCGTAACTCACCACATATATTTTTTTATTTTTTAAGAAATATACCAAATCCAAATTCAAGATAAAAGAAGGATGCGAAGTGCCGAATAATGCCAAGGACCCAATAAAAGAGATGAAAGAGACAAAATTGAAGTGCGACTACCGAACAATAATTATTTAATGCAAATAATAAGACGAACCAAATTTATCCAACTGCATATATTCTATTTGGCCAAACTCCGTCTACCGAACTTCAAGATCATACCAAAATGAAGGATAATTTTGCCAAACCCACCCAAATTAATGGATAATTAATGCAAAGATATACAATTTAATATTTTGAAATGTAAGTCATCATATTCTTCCCGTTCCATTATTAATTTAGGGAAATACAATTAGTAGTCCTAAGAATTATATATGAAAATTAGTAAATACTCATTATTTATTATTGTTTTTAATATTTAAGGGAATCTTATGAATAATATTAATTAATGATTTAAATTTTCAATATATTATAATTAATATCAATATTATTTTATAACATTTTTCAATAAATTAAAAATAATAATAAATGAGGAATATTTATTAATTCTTATGCATAACCCTAAAGTAAGTAAATGATGATGATAATAATATGAATATAAACTTACTTCTAAATAATTGTGGATATAAAATGAATAATTTATTTGATTAAAGTAAATTTTTTTCACTTTATAGTTGGTTTTATTTAATTTATAATATCATTCTTTTCTCCCATATATGTTTTTCTTCCATATAAGTAGGCTCATAAAATTCAGTTTTATTTATAATTAACTCAAATTTCATTTATTTTGTTAAAAAATTATTTTTGTAGAAAAATATTATATATATTAATGAATGAGTAACATGCTAATTATATCAAAAAGTAATGAAGGAAAAAGCAAATTCCTCTTTGAAAAGTTTTACTTATTTTGTTGAAAAGTATTTTTTGTGAGAAAATATTATTTACATATATTGATGAAAAAATAATATACTATTTATATTGATGGTTAAAAAAAAATACTTAAAGACATGCATGGCAAGAGAGCAATTTCTTTCTTGAAATAGAAGAAATTAATTTTTCTAAATTTTTCATATTTAATATTAAATAAATAAAATATTTTTTATATTTTAACATTTTATAACTATATACAATAAAAAAATATTTTTCACCGAAATAAATAGAATCAAGATTTTTTATTTAATATTAAATAAATAAAATACTTTCTTTCATCTTAATATTTTATAAGTATATTTATTTAAAAAAGTACTTTCTATGAAAAAAATCTTATAACTTCTTGAACAAAATTTCTTTCTATTTGTTCTCTTCTTACTTTTAATAACACATAGGAGTAGCAGACATACCGAACTATGGAATAGACAACCATTTATTTATTTTTTTAATTTTTCCTCACATGCATCTTCAATTTCAAAAGTGGCAACTCAGAAACAACTAAACCTTTTATAAGCCTTTGAACAAACTGGACTTACCCGAGACCTTAAACCGATTAATTTAAGGATGATTTATATTTGTTTAAGGTAGTGTTTAAGGTTGTCTGCTTGATTGAATCACTTCTCCTACTGCTGTTACTACTACTAATAATAATAAAAGATTGCAAATTGAGCATCAATATGACAAAAGCCATCTATAATTTATTTGGTTACATCTTAATCTTGAAATGGCTTCATGAGTGATTTAGCAAGCATGACAAAACTATCATGGAGACACTATTATTCGTTAAGTCATGAGAGCCACCAATGAGACCAAACAGAAGTTGACAACTATGGACACTCATTATTCCAATTGAGAAGCACACCAAGTTTAATTTGAGAATATGTAAATCAATGTACCCATATGTTTGTTCTTGGGAAAATATCTTACTTTCAAATATAGCAGTATTGGATAATTAAATTAATCAAAGTAACATAATAATATATAAATGAATTTAATATAAAAAATTTAAATTTAAAAAATTATAAATAAAAATAAATTTATTATATCAATAAAAATTACATGATAATATATATATATATATATATATATATATATATATATATATATATAAATTTGTAATTATAATTTTATAATTTTTAAATCTCTATCCTTATATTCCTCTCAAATCTCTAAGATTTTCACTTAATCTTCACATATACTTACATTATATCTCTTTCATATTTCAACTCTTTACTCAATAAAAATACGTATATCCTAAAAATACTTAATTGGTAAGAAATTTTAATAATCTTTTTATATAAAAATCTAATTTAAATAAAAAGACAATGGAAACCAATTATAAATTTAACTTAATTATCTAATTTGGGTGAAAATATATCTGTGCCGATATTATTAGTGGGATCAACCTATAGGGTGGCATGCCTTTGTGTTTGTGGGTATTTTAACTTTCCATTCACTCCCCAAACTTTTGATTCATATTTTATTTTCAATTCTTTACATGTCTTTCTCCGTGTATTCCAATCGTTCAAGAGAGCCAATAGTTAGTTTTGCATGCAACTTTTTGTTCGATTTGATTTGATTTGATTTTAATAAAAATAATTTCAATTTACTTATAAATGAAATCTATTAATTAAAATTTGGTTAAAAACAATGATTTTAATTTGTTTATAAATGAATTATTTTATTTGAAATTTATTAAAAATATATGTAATTCAATTAAAAATAAATTTTGATAGTATCATAATAAATACAATGTTAAAATGAGAATAAAATGTAAGCAAAAATTATTCAAACAGGATATAAACTTACATAGATTAAGAACATAAAATACATGATTTAAGAAAATAGATAGCGTACCTGTGTTCATCATAATAAATTAATGAACAAAGGTTTGGTCTTCCCTGCCTTCTCTACGAATTTGCAGCCGATGGGCACCAGGATTCACAAAGTGTTTTGAGGTTAACAATAGAGCGTAGAGTGGCTAGGGGGACCTAACCTGCTTAAATAGAAAGCCCTACTGGACTCACCCATCAAAAGCTCAGTTGGTTAAAGGTCTACACTTACTGCAAAACACATCAGCCCACCAAGCATTTATAATCCATAAAAGTGATCACAAAAGCTGGACTTAAAATATAACTCTAGGATCAGACTCAGCCCATTTTAAAATAAAATAAAAGAATCAATTAATGGTAGTCCAAACTATATTTTTTTCTTTTTTTTTTACATAAATTTTCTATATAATATATTTTAGGCTAAATGAAATAAATTTTATTGAAATTTTGCTAAATTTGATGGATTTGTTAAAGGTATAAATGTAATTAGAATAGAAATTAAAAATAAAATACAATGAAATAAAATACTTTTTACTTAAAATCAAATATTATTAAAAATATTTAAAAATAAAATAAATCTTGTTTTTACATATACTAAACAAGGTTAAGTTAACTTTCTCTAAGGAATTAAAGAAGGGAAGAAAATTTACAAGGGATTGGATTATTTTGACCTTCAAATCGAATGACGCAATGATTATAGTTCATTAGTGGGTTGGAGATGGGAAGGCATTGAGAGGTCCACATGTTCCACTTTTATTTTCATCGTTAGGCATTTCTGAAGGAATCCCATAAATTATGCCTTCCTATTTCAAGACAAAAAAATTCCTTTGCATATGTCCTACTAAGGTTAGCTCAAGAGGTAAAAGGCAATGTCCTGATTTTATATAATTTGTTTAAAGTTACATAGGAAGTATTTTAACATATAGTTGATAAATATGTTGTTTGGTTGATTATAGATCGAGAATGGGAGAAAAATAAAATTTTTGAAAGTACCATTACTTTCAAAATATGAAAAATTCGTATTCACCTTTCTAAGATAAGAAGAATTTCTGCATAAGTTTTTTATTCTCATCATCAACTTCAAGAGTAATTCTAAGGCTGAAATAAAATTTATTAAAAATTTAAATGAAAATATTTTAATTTTTGATGGGTTAAATATAATTTCCTTAGTAAAACAATAAAGATGTAGAGAAAATTTTTTAATTTTTAAAAATTCTGGGATAATAAAGCCACTCCAAAAGTCAATGTAGCTTGGTCTGTGATCAATTTGATAATATTTCATGGTAATTTCATTAAAGAGTTTATTTATTCTAATATTTTAAGGTTAGGGTATCTTTCTTAAATTTCAAAATTTATAATAATACTCATATGAATTGTTTACCTCCTTGAAATAGTTAACAGTGAGATTTGAATATAAAAGTATTTTTTTAAGAGGCATAAAAAATTAAAAAAAAAATTCTCTAATTACAAGTTTTGTAAAAGTTGTTTTATATCTATCAAGAGTGTCATGAATTTTTTTTTTCCTCCTTTTTTTCTTTTACGTTGACCGCAAAGAATTCTAAGTCTTGCAGCCTAACGGGGAAACAGCTTTCCACTGGAATACAACATAATAGCTGAAGAGTTTGAGTTTGATAATTTACTGGCAAGTTAAAGATGGAGTTTGATAAACTGGCAGACCACTCGAGATATATATTGAGATCGCGAATGTAGTATGAAACATGCATGTACGGTATCAAGTCAACCCAATTCAAATTAACGTTATATATTTTTATTTTATTTTTTAAAATTTTATATTTTTTTGACATGGAAGATTTAATTCCTAAATTTTGCCTAGTGTGAATGTGGGATTAGCCAATGGCCCCTCGTGTACATTATGTCTGTGAGCTTCTTGCAACTCAATGCTAAACACAAAAGTTGAGTTTTTTTTTTCCCCAGGAAGTTGAAATATATTTTTTATCTTTAAACATGTGCTCTTGATGATGGAGAAATTCAAGTATGTTTTTGATATATTTTTATTTTGTGTTTTTAGCAATTATTCTTAAAAATTATTATTTCCAAATTCAAAAAAAATATTGAATAGAAGATGTTCAATAAAGTAAATGAATAAAAATTTTATTTAATTACAAAACTATCAAAAAAAATTTAACATTTATTTTTTATTTTTTTTAAAAAACAAAATTTTCATAAGTAATTTTCAAAATTAGATTTTAAAAATAATTTATTGAATAAAATTTTATATTTTTAAAAATGAAAAAAATATTTTTAAAAACAATAAACGAACAAGCCCTTAATCTTTTGGATCTAACTCTTTACAATCATTCGTTTTGTAGGAGAGACTTTACTATCTCAGTTAAATTATAATTTCATGAGGAATTAAATTTCAAATTTACTTTTTATACATTTCAAATATATATATATATATATATATATATACACAAAGTACTTTACACATTTTATAAAAAGAATTTCATCTTTTCATAATTTTTATTTTATATTTTTTCCTCAAAGTTAACAATTTTATTGAAATAAAGGAGTAATTATGCAGAGTTGGGCATAATGTCTTGAAGAATAAAGTTGTCTAGGGCAAAAGAGTTTTTGAGACAAAAGCCTTGTGCTAATCCTAATTGACTGGGCTGCCCATTTCTCTGTCTAATAGCTGGCAACATTGCAATCACATGGACACCACTTCAAATCAATATTTTTGAATATTGCTAACAGGTTTTTAATCTTTTCAAAGATAGATAAACACATTTCAAATGCAATCAGCAATTTTCAATAGTGATTTAGATACTATTGTTATTGTAATTGAAAATTTTTTGTGTTACAATTTTAATATATAGTTACTATCAAAGATAAAGTTCATATTTTAGTCACTTGAGATAAAAATTCATAATCTAATTATTTTGAGATAAGAATCATATCTTTTCCACGTGATATTAAATGCTAATAGTTATCTATGTAAATATATTGCCAATAGGGTTATGTTTTGTTAATATGCTTGTTAAGTAGTAAGTATGAGAGTAGGGTTTAAATTTTCTCCATACTGATCCTTTTTTCCTTTTTTCAATGCGCTTTCCACTGATGATAGTGGATAACTTAACAAGAAGATTCGTAGAGCAAGAATGATTTTCTAACTCTCTCCGAATATCCGAATAAATAAAAAAAGGAAAAATTGTGTAAATACATTTGTAAATATTTATAAATAGTAGGATATATTTGTTAATATTTATATATGGTAAGATATATTTATTAGGTAATTACCTATCTCAATATATAAACTTCTTTTCTGGATCTGATCCAATGTTGACTAAATTCCGGATGCATTGTGATATTTTGATACAAGAACGAAATATGTATCAAATAGAACTTTAATTTGTTCGGGGTAATTTTGGTTAAAATGTAGTACGTATAAAAATATTACTTTATCGACATATATAAATAAAATTCTTTTATATAATTTTTATAATTGTAAATATTAGAGATAATTTATTACCTCTAACAATATTAAAAAATAAAATAATAAAATAATTAATAAACTCGCATAATTCAAGCTGACGTTTTTATATCAAATGTTAAAATTCACAATTATTTAAAAAAATGGCAACCATGATTAGAAGCAACATGTTGTTGTGATAATGAAATTGTGACCGTGACTAGAAGCTAGAAAAATTTAATAATCGATCTGGATGTGAAACAAACTTGTCTGAAGGCGCATCGGACGGGGAAGAAACTGCAACGACACATCACGAATTAGCTACTAATTAAGCTTCCCTAAATATAATAGTAAATTAAGATGGTTATTGGAGATGAAAAAAGAAAAGTAAATAAAAAATATAAATATATAATAATATATCAAAATTAACATCTAGAGTAAAGAGTAAATAATAAAGAGTCTTTTTTAAATAAAAATGTAAATCATCCTAATCTATATATAATGCATTTTTTCTTAAATTTTAAAATTTTTAAAATAAATGCATTCACTTATTATAACATATCAATTTATAAATATATCACATTTTGATATGATTTGGGTCTTGCTATTTCCCCCAAACCTTTTGTTCTGAATTTGTTACAAATACACGGGCCGTTATTTGATAATAACTAGGAAATGTTTCAAAATCCAAGCTATCGGACAAAATATAATAATTAGATTTCAGAGGATTGCTCCCAAAACATCCAACATCATCGGCATCAAAATTAGCACAGTTATTTCGGGAGGTTTAATTTATTATTATTATTTGTCCGAGTCAATACGATATTTGCAGGGCTATTGGCAATACAAGAGATAAATTTTAAATTTGATTATTATAAAATGCTACTTTAAAAGATATAATAAAATATTATAATTTTTATTAAAAATAATAAATAAAAAATTATTAATTTAAAATGTATTTTTTAATTTATTATTTATTAAATTCATAGTTCTTAAATTTTTTATCAATAGTTATAATTTTGAACTTTATATTATTAATAATGTAATATATCAATATATTATCAAATCTGATTATCAATGTATTATTGTATGTATGTAAAAAAATTTTAAAAAAAATTTAATATATAATTAAATTTAATAATATATCAATAATATCTCCCTTATTTTTTAATTAAAAAATTAGTAAACATTTTGTAAGACTCTATAAAGCAAGGCACTTTATTATGGGCTTAACTTGTGAGCTGAGACAAGCTTATGCCACTTACTTATTTTTTGGGAGGTCATAAAAAACTTGTTCTACTAAGAGAGAGATCCACGAGGCCCACCAAAACCAGCATTAGGCCGTTGATCCTCTGAAACGAACTAGATCATGGCCCATGGCCCAAACAGTCATATATACACCGAACCAACCCAAATATAGCTGTCATCTGCCCTAGTCTCTTCTTATACCCAACTCATTGTTCGTGTTGAATTATATACATCCAGAGGATGTTTAGCTTGCAGAACCATATATCTTTTCAAAATCTTAGGAAAATTCTAAGACGCATCAGTGTATGATGCACCAGTATCTGAAAATCGTTAAATTTCATTCAGCCTGCACAGTACTGTGTAATTCAAAAAATCTGGACCTTCAAAAAAGACTGGTGCACCAAAGTCTCTCCCAAAATCTTAATATTTTTGTGAATGTCTTGTCAGGCCAGATATATATCTATTTTAGGAAAAAAATGAAAAATATCCCCTTCAATATTAAGTGGTTAAATCTTACTCCTTTCAATTCTAAAAAAATTTAAATTATCTTTTTAAATTAAATAAAAACTTATAATTAAGACTCACCGCTTACTTAATTTATCTTTTTATCAAATTATATGATTTTTATTAATTTTTTAAAAATATTAACATTATAATATGTTAGCTTATCTTATTATCTTTTCATAAATAATTTTTATATTATATAATTAATAGAAATTAAATTACATATACAGATTTTTAATTAAATAATAAAAATTGAGTTAGAAGTTATATGTGAAAAATAGTGATATAATATTTATGAAAAAAGTCATATGATTTGATAAAATGATTAATTAAGTTGATAATGAGTATTAATTTTAAATTTTGTGAAACTTAAGGAATGATTTCTAAGTTTTCAAAGTAAAAGTGGGACAAAAGCCAACCACCTTAAAATTAAAAGATATATTTTATAATTTTTCTTAATTTTAATTGTTTACTTATTTTCTAATGAAATTTAGCATTTTTAGAAATTTCAATAATTATCTTAGAAACTAATAAATCACTACATGAAAAATTTGATGGACATCAAATTAATATTGAAATGTTTTTTACATCAATTTAGTGTTAATGTCAAAAACCTTGGTATTAATTTGATCTTTTGCAATATTTTTTAGTACTAATTTGATATAAAAAATATTTTAATACTAATTTGAGGAGAAATTTTTGAAATTGATACTAAGTTGATGTAAAAAAAATTTTCAATATTAATTTGATATTAAACAAATCTTTTAGTTAGTGATTTTGTAGTTTACTCATTATTTTAATTCAGTTAAAAAGATTCTTGAAAATATTATCGTATATATTTTAATTAAGGGAAAAGTTTAGGTAAAATTACATAAATGTTTGCTGTAAAATTTTTAAACTATAGTTTTACATGTGAATTATTTTTCCAACTAATTGGTTAACTAATTAATAATTATATTTGTTAAATTGTAAAATTAATATACATATAAAATTATAATTGAAAACTTTATAAGAAATATTTATAAAATTTCATCTAAGTTTTCATTTTTAATTAATTTATATATTTTAAAAATATTATTAAATATCTTCATTGAAAAATAAGTGATCAACACAAAAAGTTAATCAATTAATTGTGGTAAGTAATGGTTGGACTTCAATGATAATTGACATATAATAGTCAACTATAATGAGTCATGATCAAATGACATTAAATGATCGGTTGTGTATAGTCATAACAAATTATAATGGACAATGATAAATGATAATAAATAATACATAATTCACTTGGTAAATTAGTAATAGAGGTAAAGTATTTTTAAGAGGTGGATAATTAGTGGCCATTTTTCTTGCACTAACTTAATTTAGAATCTATTTATTAGGTTGAAAAATATCTCTAGTAAAAGAATTTTATTTAGCAAAGGTTTTATGCCATTTGTAAATTTTATAATTAATAAAATAACATATGATAATATAATTGTAAAGAAAAATATCTTTTAAATGGATTTTTCTTTTCACATTACCACACATAATGTTTTGTGATTATAATTTTTTAATTATATATAAACAAATGAGATTATTAATATTTTTCAATAAAAACAAATTAATATTTAAATCTAAAATAATAACTTAAGATCAATGGAAGGTATATGGTTGACAAAGTAATGCCATAATTCAAGTTTTTAGGCAAATTTATATATATTATACTCCTTTCATTTTTTTAAGTGTCATTTTAGAGAAAAATATTTTATTCTTGTTTATCTGTTATTTTAAAAAATCAAATTTATATTTATTATTTTCTTTTAAATATTATCTTTACTATTTAAATAAATGCTCAATAATTTTACTTATCTATTAATTTTTAATAAAGAATATATTAATAAATTATAATTCATTTTTTCTAAAATAAAATTATTTATTTTTCATATAATTATTGTGCATCAACTTTAAATGATATTTAAAAAATAATAAGGAAAGTAAATAATATGATATCCATAAAGTCGGTTGAAGACAATATAAATTCTCACAAGATTTTTCTTAAGTAGTGTTAATGTCATTTAACACAAAAACAGAAACATCAACGAACTAGTAATGTGAAAATTTTAAAAATAAATTAGAATGATCTCCTTTAAGATTTATGAATATGTGAGAAAGATTCTTGATTAAATGATTAACATATTTCTAATTTGCATGCATTTATCATTCAAAATTACATAAAAAATTCTTTAAAAATTTCGATGTGAAAGTTATGTAACTTTTGGTAATGATACCTACACAAAGTAACAAGCATGCAATCAATTGTACATAATGACATAGCCTTTCATGCACATTATGATGTCTAAGTTAATGTTTGTTTTGACAAAATAGTAATCAAAAGTTATTAGATAGTCTAGATGAGTGTATCTTAGTCATTTATTAACTCAAATGGACATGTATTATGTTAGATATCATGAGTCTTCATGATTACTTATTATAGATAGTTCGGCCTTTTATCATTAATAGGCATTATGAGCTATTTATAATACTAACTGCAAATTTTTAGGCGTGATTTTTACTAATTGATAAGCCTATGAATTAGCTTTGATTAAGTCAACTAGATATAAAAGTTGAGATTGTACTTGTTTACATATGTATAAAGTAGGATCAATTATGCTCAATCAGAAATGGTATAGTCAGATAGTTTAGTCATTATCAAGTTATGATTTAAGTTGTGAAGAATATGAAATTTCCTATAATAATTGTAAAAATATGCATCATATTTTTTTAAATACATATTAAAATATTAATATGTTTCCTAACTAGTGTTCCTAATAAGTATCTATAGGCTACCTGGGGGGATCAGAGAGAACCAAACTTTAGTATTTCAACAAGAAATTTGGAGAATAGACATGCTCAAAAATTTTACTTATTTTAGAAAATTAAAATTATATTTATTATCTTCTTTTAAACATTATCTTTACTATCTAAATAAATGCTCAATAATTTTACTTATTCATTAATTTTTAATATAAGATATATTAGTAAATTATAATTCATCTCTCCTAAAATTAAAATTATTTATTTTTTCACTTAATTCTTGTGCATTAACTTAAAATAATATTTAAAAAAATAAAGGAAGTAAATCATAAGATATCTATTAAGTCAGTTAAAGACAATATAAACTTTTACAAGATTTTTCTTGAGTAATGTTAATGTCATTTAACACACACAAAGACAGAAACATCAACTAACTAATAATGTCAAAATTTAAAAGGCAAATTACAATGATTTCTCTTGAGATTAATGAATATATGAGAAAGATTCTTAATTAAATGATTAACAAAAAAATTTCCATGTAAAAGTTATGATAACTTCTAAATTTTTTATTTGGTAGTGATACCTACACAATGTAATAAACACGCAATCAATTGTACATAATGAGGTAGCCCATCGTGCATATTATGATGTCTAAGTTGATGCTTGTTTTGGCAAAATAGTAATAAAAATTTATTAGATAGTCTAGATAAGCATATCTTAGTCATTTATATACTTAAATGGACATCTATTATGTCATGAGTCTTCATGATTACTTATTGTGGATAGTTAGGCCCGTAGTCATTAATAGGCATTATGAGCCATTTATAATACTAATTGCAAATTTTTAGGCATGATTTTTGTCAATTAATAAGCCTATAAGTTAGCTTTGATTAAATTAACCAAATATAAAGTCAAGATTGTACTTGTTTACATATATATCCAATAGGATCAATTATACTCGATCAAAGGTTTTAGTTATTATCAAGTTATGATTTCAATCATAAAGAATATGAAATTTTTTATAATAATTGTAAAAATATGCATTATATTTTTTAAATACACATTAAAATATTAATCTGTTTCCTAACTAGTGTTCTTAATAAGCATAAAAGAACCAAACTTTAGTAGTTCAATAAGAAATTTGGAAAGTAAATGCAATGACTACTATAACTACTCCTAGGTGACTTTAATAAGTAGTTTATCTAGAGGACAAACTTAGCTATTGTTCAAGACTTGATAGTGTCAAGGAGTTTGAAGATACTATACACTAATGTGAACTCAAAGCTTTTAATGTTTGGTATATCAAGACTAAGAATATTAGAAATGCCAATGTAGGGGAAAACTTAGGAAATATTTTCAATTTTATTGTAGCATTGAAATTTTAGTACTACTTCCACCTTCATTTTGATAAATAAGTGATTTTGACATTATATTATGTGAATTCTAAAATTTAGAAATCGATTCACCTATTTGTCAAAATATAAGTGAAAGTAATACTAAAATTTTCAATAATATAGTGAAACTAGAAATATTTCTAAAAACTTGATAGCTGCATCTTTAATTAAAAAAATTGTTGTTGTATTATTCTTAGTCCCATGTCCTGGTGTTACCTATTATAGTTTTAGATCATGTTCCTATTATATTAATTAATGAGAGAAATTAACCTTTTATAAGATGTATTTTTTATATTTCAAAATAGTTCTTGAAAAATTATTATTTCTCATACATGGCATAAGTAGTCCTTTAGATATTTAGCATAGTTATTAGTCAATAAACTCAATAAAACAAGGAAATAATTAATTGAGTAGGATAAAATGATTTTTAGTTAACTATAAAATAAAATAAATGGACTAGAAAGGAATTAATGCAAAATCAATCTAACCCTACATTAAAGGACATTATGAGAATTCCAAGTGTGATCTTAATTAAAATTCCTATTAGAATGTTGATAGATAAAGTGGACACAAAAAGGATATACAATTTTAGTTATTAAAAGGAGTCAAGCATACTAGATATTTTCATCTAGTTGTTCAATGAAGAAAGACCATGAAAGGAATTGAAAAATTAAAGGATAACAAGGGTTAACGGTAGTAAGATCCAAGTATACTAAAATAGATGGCTTGGTTTTTCTTTTAAAACTTATTTAATTTTCACTAAGTGTTAGACACTTCTTTGGATGTAGATCAGTTCAATTTATCAAAACTAACTTCATGACATATTAATGCCCTAAAAAAATCTTTCAACCCAAAGGAAATATAAGACTTAGTTTTTAAATTTTAATTAAACAAAACACTTGGCCCAAATGAATTTTGAATTAGATTTTATCATTTTTTTTAGAATATTGTAGGCAAATAGGTTCAAAGTATGGTTTTATCCTTCTTAAAAAAGGCCTATTTACTGAAACATCTTAATTAAACTAATGTTATGCTAATACTTAAAGGAAATATCTGGAACCATTTTGAGATTTTATGTCCATAATCCTTTGTAATGTGAATTAGAAGGATATATCTAAGGATTTGGTCAAAAGGTTACAACAAATCATGATTAATTTTACATTTTCATTTCAAAATATTATATTAAAGGAAGATTAATTTTTAACAATATTTCTATAGGTAAGAAACTTATCCAAGCTATTAAGTGCATAAGAGTAAAAAACCAATTTTAAGTTATAGAGAAAATTGATTTTAGAAAGGCTTATGCTAGTTTAAATTAGGAAACCATTTAAAAGGTGTTGACATATGAATTTTCCTCTATACTATATTTAAATGTTAATGTAATGTGTCACTGTAATGACTAACTAAGTACTAATAAAAGAAAAAAGTACACCTTTAATTCATCCTAAAAGAGGTTTAAGTCAACAGAGCCTTATTTTAACTTTATTCATTATGTAAAAGTGCTTTTGACAAATTAATTTGTAAGGCAAAACAAGATAACTTAATTTAAAAGGTTAAAGTTGGAAAAAAATTCCTAGGATAAGCCACTTGTTTTATGTTAATGACTTAATATTGTTCTTTAAAGTTACTTCCTAAGTTTATAGTAAAATTATCTAAATTTTGTTAAATTTTATGGCCTACTTAGTTTAACCTAAATACCCTAGGACATCTTAGAAAGAGGATGACTTCAAATCTAAAGGACTAAAATAATGAGTAACATTGGTAAGTATTTAGGTACTTATATTAATGATTTTAAGGTCTCATATTTTGTTTAGGGAAGGAAGAAAAGATAGATAGAAAAGAAGATAATAAAAGAATTAACATAAATGACTTAGTATTGTAATTAGTTTAGATGGATCAAATGAAAATATCTCATCCTTTTTTAGTTTTATAGTAGAAAAAGCATAATTGCAGTCCTTATAAATCACTTATTGACAATTTCAAATAATAGGTGTATAATCTCTAGTAATGATAACTACATCTTTTATATATAATAAAAAATCATATCCCAAGGTTTTGAAATAAATTCAATATTCAATACTCCTCCTTAAGCTTAAGTTTAGAATTATTAAAAACATTAAAATTGATATAAATAATTAATAGTGGAAAAAAGTAATTCAGTGTCATGATTGCCGAAATAACATATCAACTAAGTAAAATCAATAGTCGAAATAATACTAAAATATGTAATTATTAGAATGAAATATTAATTGAATAAAATGTGATTTCTAGTATTATCCATTAATAGAGAAAACTTAATAGTAAAAATGATACATTAATTAAAAAATGTGATTGTTGAAATGAAATGTGGGTTAGGGAAAATGTGAATTAAATATCCATTAAGAAAAATTAATAGACAAAATGATATATCACCTAAAAAATGTGACTCACAAAATGAAAAATTAGCTGAGTAAAATGTGATAGCATTAGTTAAGAAATTTTTGAATATGCAAAACTAAAGAATTTAAAAGAAAAAGAAGAAAGGTCTAAAGTTATAATATAGAACGATCATTTAAGTAAAAAAAGATTTGTGAATCTTGATTTCTTTAATGAGTTAGTTGCTAAAGTGAGATTTGGAATTTGCAATAGAAATTAATTCCATTAAATAATATTAGTGAGTATTAATATTAAAGTTTATAACAAAGCAAGAATTAAGGTTGTTAGTGATGGTAAACCATCAAATAGTGCTATCATTATTGTAAATGATGGCATATTTGATATGAGGAAGCAAATTTGACAAGAATTTAAAAGCTAACATTTTTATATTATTAGGAATAGGTCTCAAGGCAAATTGTGCCATTTTAATACTATTTCAAATTTTATAGGGGGAATAAGAAGAGAATTTAAAGATAGAGATAATGAGAGAATTGAAATAAATGATTTTAGTAATGTAGTTAGTTTGAATGGCTTGAATGAAAATATCTTAGCCTTATACAATTTTACATTAAAGATAATATAATTGCAATCCTTATAAATCAGGTAATGATAATCTTAAATAATAAACTTATAATATTTAATAATAACAAGCATATCTTATATAATTAAGAATCATATCTTTCAACAATTAGGAAGAATATTTTAAGGGAAAAATTCAAGGGATGGAAGGCTAGGCTACTTTCATAAGCTAGGAGAATAGTTTTATACAAATCAGTGTATAAAGCATTCCTACTTACCACATTGTTACCATGAAGTTGCATAAAAGAGTATATTGAAATGGTTAAGGCTTGTATTAGATAATTCTGATGGAAAGCAAAGGAAAATGATCACAAGTTGTATCTTTTGTCTTGGGAAAAGCTTAAAAAGCCTATTCCATAAGGTGTACTTAGTTTCACTTATCTAAGTTGCTTTAATAAAACATATTAGCTAAGCAGATGTGAAAAGTGGTCTCAAGTTCTAAAACTTTGATAAGCTAAGTAATCATTAATGGTTGGATTATAAGTGCTTCATTTACTATAATAATGGTTTATCTCTTGTTGATGTATACTAGATAGAGAGACACTTTTCAAAGGTTATTGGTTAGTGGTGGCCAAGATAGATTTCTTAGAAATGCTTAGCAATTTGAAGCTTTTGATTAACTGCTAATGACTAATGTTAAATGTTTGCAGCAATTCAAGTAAAATCCAAGCTATAAACTTTAAAGGAATCAATGTGAATATGCACTACAATCCCCAATTTAGCTCTAACTTTAACTAAAATATTATGCATTTATTATAAATTAAGGACTAGATTAATATGTAATAGATAAATTACTTTTTCAATTTAAGTAGTATACTGTTAATTAGTCTTATAGGAAATTTTAATATGTAATAGGTAGGTTACTTTTCTTAATTCAATCCTAAATTTTATATGTGTATAAGTCATAATTACCATTTAAAAAATAATCAAGTGAACCTACTTTCACTTAGTTGTCATAAATTCAAATTTTATAAAAAGCAATTTGGATATAAAACATGAAAGTATTATATAAGCATTTGCAACTACACCTTTAGAACATTGTCAATCATTAACATAAAAAACTATGAAAGGATAGAAATATTTTTTGTAAAATGCACAGAACCTTCTTTAACTATCTTAGAAGTACTTATAACCCCCCTAAACTATTAAAAAGTGTATGCATATAACCTCTTCATACTAATTATTAGGTGCTTATAACCCTTTTTTTTGATAAAATTTTTCAAACCTAAATAGTGTGAGCCATTAACTCGTTAAAATCCTCCTTTAATTTCTATAAATCCAAATTATTGAAAATCTAGTTTAATTACTATTAATCCTATTTCCTAAAACCCTAGTTTAATTACTATTAATCTTAATTATGCATAATAGTTTTTCTCTAAACCATTCTTTCACATCATCTATTTGCTCAACCATTCATTCATCTTCAATGATAGGTTGTAAACAAGTTCTATTTGCATAAGATATATGTATCTAAATCTTATTTTCTTACTTACCTGTGTGAAAATAATTATAAATTAAGTTAACCAATTTTATTATTATAATGGAATCTATTTGTTTTTCTTGGGAACCAATGAATCTATACCATTTAAAGCATTTATTTATAAACATAAATTGATATAATGCTATTGGAATAATAAAAACTAAGGAACCAAAACAAAATTTATTGTATTAATATGCATAAATCTTTTTAATTGACTTTTATTTTGTAATTTGATCTAAAGTAATGTCCTTATGGGTTTAAACTGAATTTTAATTATTATTAATTATTAATTATTTTTTATTATGAGTTATCTTTTTATTCAAGTTAAATATTTATATGAAAGTAGAATTATAATTCCTTGTCAAATAAATAATTCTAAGTTATAAATATTTGATTTAGTTAAAAGTTTGAGGTATGAGAAAGATGTGATGTAAGTATTTATACGAGTTATATGAAAATCTTCATAGAAATTTGTGAAAGAGTAGTAGCTAGAAAGCTGTGGAGTTATATTAAGAACCTTTACATGTATTATCTTGTAATCTTTGTTAATATAGTGAATATCTTCTTATCTACAATTTTTCTCATAAAGTTTAAGATTTTTCATATTAAATTATTAGTGTGTTCTATTACATTACTCCAATTGATTTAATTACTTGATCTTTATGTGTTTGGAGAAGGATACTTTTCTTAATAATTCTTTATTATATTATAATTTCTTCTTTTGTATGAGAAAAAATGATGAAAAATGGAAATCGCTCACAATAAGCTCATTTGGTGATGCATTAAACCTTTATTGGTAGTTATGTAATAGATTCTCTATGACATTACACCTATCATTTGCAACTATATCATCACTTCCATAGGTTGATTGGTAGTTATATCCTAGATTCTCCATAGCATTAGTAATACTCTAAGTAAGGTTCTCTTCAAAAATACCTTGCAAAATTTTCAAGAACTCTTTATTATCATATATGAAGCATGGACTTAAAATAGTCTTAAAATATTCAAGTTGCAGTGATATAAGTTTGTTGATAAATCATTTGCAATAATAATGAAGTATTTAATAAGGAAAAAAGTTTAAATATCTTATCCTTTTTTAATACAAAAAAGATAATTTTATTGAAATTAGTAAATCATTAAAGGATAAGCAATCTATCAATAAAAGGAAACAATAAATTAAAAATTATAAAAATCATCAAACAATTAATACAACACTTAAGATATTATGTTTGAACTAACTACAACAGATAAAAACAATGGTAATCCATGATAGGCGTACCTTTCATTTGTAGAAAAATTAATGCCATAAATAAAAGTTTTTTTAGTTCCATTTAATACAACTTATGGATGGTTAAGCAAGTAGTTAATGTGAAAGGATGGTTTAAAAGAGAAATGTTATGTGCAATTATGATTAATGGCAATTAGAGTAAAAGTTTTAGTGAGTTAGTGGCTTATATCATTTAGGTTCAAATGGTTTTATTAAAATAAAGGGGTTATAAGCACCTAGTAGTTAGTATGAAGGGATTATTTACACATTTTAATAGTTTGAGGAATTATGTGTACATTAGAAATAGTTGAGTGATTTTTATGCATTTCACCCAAATATTTTATATAGCCATTAGTTATGATTTTAATCATTTTATGCTAGGTAAGGAAGGGATAGACACCACAATTTTGCACATACACAATTTGTAACTAGTGTAGTAACATGATAATAAAATTAAGACATATTATAATTTTAAAATTAAAATAATTTATTCAATTAAATTTTTTTATGTAATATATTATAAAAATAATATCATATATCATAAAAGTCAATGAAAATGTATAAATATATCTAACATATGAAAGTAAATTTGCAACTATAAATTATATAAGTGAGATAAAATAAAAGTTGTAAATATAAATTTAATATTAAATGTAAATTAGTTAAAAAGAGTTACTCCTTAGTCTTTACTAACAATAATTAATTGATTCATAAGAAACATACTAAGTGTCAAGATATTTCAAGTTTAAGATTTTGAATTCAATTTATAGTAATGCTTTTATTTTGATAAGTTTACTATCCCTTGCTTCCATTACGAATAAGGATTAGTTTTATACTTGATAAAAAATTGCAAATATACACTGTCTAAAAAAAATAGTCAATACCTACTATGTCTTTCATAAACTTTATAAGTAATGTTGCGTAGAAAATAAATCACCACATTTCAGTTTATTAATCTAAAAAGAATTTAAATAAATTATGTAATTTTACAATATAGTTGTATTCTCAATATGTAAAGTTTTTTCCCTTTGAAGTTGTAAAAATATTTATTTTAACATAATTAAGGTTATGAAAAAAAATATATTTAAATAACTTGTTATATAACTATTGCTCATGGTAATCTTAAATCTTAATGATTGATCCAAAGTCAAGAATATGGTTAATTTGGTATATAGTATCTTACATCATTGATAACAATGTAAATCTAATAAAAAATAATTTTTTATTACATGTCAATACGAGGAAATTAAGTTATATATTTATTGATATGTTATTTTATTAAATTTCTTTATAATTTATAAAAAATAGAAATTAAATAAATATAAATATTATATTTACACTATTGAAAATAAAATTATACATAAAATAAGTGTTACTATATGATGAAAATAGAGTATTCATTACTTCATAAACAAAAAAAAAAACTAATATAAAATTACCAAGAGGAAGATCAGAGGAGAATGAAAGTGATAAATTTTAAGAAAAAAATCTAAGAGGAAAAGCAAATAACATGTTATCATTTGCAAACTAAAATGAAAAAAAAAGTGAAAATATAATTGGATTAAAATCTTGAATGGGAAAAAGGTTAAAAGACAAATAAATTATAGATTTTCTTAATACATTATTTCTTAAGAATTGAACATGTAATATAATGAAATTATGTTTATTGTATATTTTAGTTGAAGGTAGTGGCACATAATTTAGAATACAATTTCTTTGTTGACTTTTTAGTTTAGAATATATTTTCCTTTTCAATCCTTTAGTTCATATATTACTTAACTGTATTTTCTTATGTGCAACAGTTAATTTTTGGATGTAATTATACCTTATGTGTTTTTTTGGTATTCTTTATTAACTTCTATACTAATTATTTTGAAAATATTTGATTACAATTGAATTTTTTTTAAAAAGGTCATTACAAATGTAGTAAAAAATATGTTTAAACAATAATCTTTTCTTTAAATATTGATATAAATCCTTTTAATTCACAAAATTATTATATAAAAATATAAAAACAATTGATTTGAAACATAATGGATTAATCGATTAAATTTTTTATAATAAAATAAAATAAAATAAAAAAAAGTAAACTTAAAATGGAAATTTTACAATTTTACAATAAAAAAGGAGAAAAGGATTATGAACTAATGAAAGAAGAAATAAGAGATTTTTTTTCTCTTGGTTCAAGATAATGATATCCCAAAAAAAATAAATGGAAAGAACTTTAGTGAAAGGAAAGAAAGAACGAATTAGGATACAACTCTTATAAATTTGGATCATAACTCAATATTAAGAAATTAATTATATATTAATTATAATTTAGGCATTAAATTACTATTAATTTGAACTTATGAGTTTTTTTATACATACTCCATAGTTCAAGAGGATAAATTACATTTTACCTTAGATGAAAAGACTCAAATAACTTGAAAACTACTAGCTTGCTATCAAAATCAATTGTAAAAAAGGTTTGGAAATAAAAAAATATTTTCTATGTATATCTTCCTTTAAAATTGTTTCACTTATAAATTTTCATCCCAAAACAACCTAAAAAAATTTGTACGAAAGGCCATTTAATGTAATATTTGTTATTTTTTGTATTTTATTATATTAATTTACTTTCTTTTTAAATTTAATTTTTATCCTCTTTTAAATCAATAAAAAAATTTAACAATTTACCAATAAATTAAATTTAATATTTATCTTAAAAATCTTATAATTATTTTTATTTAGATACATTTTATATTCTTAATGAATTATAAATCATCATAATTTTCTTATATATTTACCTATTATTATTATTATTTTAATGCTCGTATGAGCATATCTTTTATATTTGTTATCATTTTATTTTATTTAAACTAATTTAATTCACAATAAATATATATTTAACTTTTATATTATAAATATATTTTTAAAATATTTTATTTGCAATACTATCTTTTTATACTATTAGTAAAATTCAATAACTATTATAATATATTTCTTACTATATTCAAATTATTAATTTCATAATTTTACTACTATTCTTATTAGTTGATATTTCAAACACATTAAATTTAAACCTACTTCTGATAGAATATCTATATAATGTAATGTAATTGCATTTTTATTTAAATACATTTTATATTCTTAATGAATTATATATATATCCACATTATAAGTCATTATAGTCTGCATATATAATCAATCATAATGTGTTTATTAATAAAGAGGTTGTTTGATTTGCATTAATAGTATGAGAATTTTTTTAAAAAAAAATAAAAAAGAGATGAGTTATTTAATTAGTTATTATTTAATAAGTTGCAAGAAATAAAACTTCTTGAGAAATTTTTTTTCATAAAATATGAGAAGTTGCTTGCCTACCTACTTCCAATATAAGTTTTACTTCCTAAATTATTTATGGATAAAATAATAAAATTATTTTTATTAAATTTAATTAATAATAAATAAAATTTATTAATTTATATTATAATAATAGTAAAAATATAATAGTTATTTTATTAATATTTCTTAAAATATTTAAAATCGAACTAAAAAAATATAAGAAGTTATTTTTTGGAAAGTATCACTTGTTATGTGTTAACTAAATAATTTTGAATTTTTTTTAAATTTGTATAAAATTTTATTTTTTAAAAAAATTAATTTTTTGTGAAAAATTACTTTCTATGTGAACTAAACGATTTTAAAAAAATAATTATTATACTTGTAAACTAATTTTAAAATATATAAATTTGACAAGATTGAGCATTTGATCTTTCAAATTTTAATTTTTTATTTAATTACTAATTTTAATATATTATATTAAATATTTTATGAAATAGAAGATTTTTATGAAAACTTTAGAGGAGGAAGATAATGTGTATAATTCATGTTTTTAATTGTAATTTTTAACTTTACAAATTATATTAATTTTATAATAATTTTTTTGATAATATTTATTTATGAAATATGAAACATGTATATACATGTGTGTGTATGTATATATATGAATTTTGATTGCAAAAAACTTGTGCGTTGCATAGAAACTAAGCTAGTAATAGAATGTAATATTCCACATATGTACTACATATTACATTTTATAATAATTCTTTTGCGGAGTTTGTTTTTTAGTGTGAGTTTATTTAGGCAAGTCTACGTAGTTGTGAACCTAACTCATTTTTTTTACCTTGTAAACATTTAAAATCTTTTAATCTTAACTCGATTCAATATTTAATAACCTAATATAGTTTTTTTAGCTTTCTTGATTAACTTATTATATAAAATTTAAAAAAATAATTGGCCAATTATAATTTATAAAAAATAAGTATTTTTTTAATCCAACCTAATCTAATGTCCTCTTAAAAGTTTTGTGTCATTTGTCACATTTAAGATTTGATCATTAATCTCTGTATATATATGTTTAATAATTTAATTATTTTTATTATTGTTATAAAAAAATACAAGTTACCCCTAATTCCTCGTGGACTCATCCAGTTTTGTTAGTTAAAATTGTGCTCTTATGTGAACAAGCATGTATAGGTCTACATTCATCCCCATATCACCAATTTTACAAGTTTACTCATTATATACCTTTTTACTATTTTTTGGGTAAATTTATTTTTTAATTTCCAAATTGTTGCTTCTCAATTTTTTTTGATATGGATATGTATAAAAAAATAAGATTTGAATATAATTTTCATCCTTCTAAAATATAAATTATGTGTTTTTGCCTTCATTTATTTTGATCATCTAATTATATAATTGATGTAATTTTAGACATCCTATTTAATTTTTGTTAATTTCTTAACCTAGCAAATTATTTCTACCCGTGTTATCTCTATATTAATATGAAATATGTAAGTTTGAAAGTGAATATTTTCTTAGGTAATTGTAAATCTTTAAAAGAGTGATTCTTTAGGGAAATAATAGAATTAATACTTTTAGATTAAATAAAAACTAGCAAAAATTGACAAAATTTAACATAAATTAAATTGAAGGATTAAAATAACATTAATTTCATATTTAAGAGACTAAAATAAAATATTTTAATTATATTCTAGAGGGATCAAAATTGTATTTAAATAAAAAATTATTAATATTGATAAATTGCATTTTATTTATTTACACTTTTAATAATGCAATAATATTTAAACTTTGTTTCTAAATTAAAGTAAAGTTTAAATTTGATCAGTTGCTAGTATAAATTTTTTTATATATTGGTAAACCAAAAAGTGATGCATCATTAAAAAATTAAATATTTTTACTAATAGTAAAAATATTTAAATAATTTTTATTAATATAATAACATATAAATGAATAATAATATAAAATTAATTTACATAATAATGTATTAAATTTAAATCCATTAAAATATTACTTGTATATTATACTCCTTTCATTTTTTTAAGTATTACTAAAAGTCACTTGGTAAGCAAAATTGTTAAGCATTTATTTAAATAATAAAAATAATATTTGAAAAAAAAGGTTATAAATACATTCTTGATATCTTAAAATGATGGATAAGTAAGAATAATTTTTTAAGATAATATTTAAAAATAAATGAAGGGAGAAAACAAGAAAACAATGCATTCTAACTATGTTTAATACTTTTAAATTTTGTATTAAAGATGTCGATTGTAAATTGGATTTTTCATATATAATTACATAAAATATAACAACTCAAGTTCGAGCCTAGCCACTTTTTTTTAGCCAGACCTAATCCAATTAAATTTATACATTGCTTGAAACTTGATTCGGAAGTCTAATTATTTTTATTTTTATTTTTATTTTAGATAAAAATAATTTTTATATAAAAATATACATTTAAATAGATAAAAGAATATTTAAATGTATAAAAAATTTAATTCTATTAAATTAAATATTTTTATATAAAAACAATTAAATATAATTATTTTATATATTATATAATTATATTATTAAAATTTATATAATTAGATTTAGGCACATTTTACGCAATAAATAAACTAACTTATAATTTATTGACCAAGTTAGTCTCTAAAGGTATTTTTCGTACTAACTTATGAATTACTCAAAATAACTTATAAGATCTGATTTGATAAGTTACTTAGAGTAACTTATAACTTATAAGTTACTATTTTTTTAAATTCTTTCAAAATCTATCCTTATTCTTTTTATTAATTTACAATTCATAACTTTTGTAATATAAATTTAAATAATTTTTTAAAAAATAATTAATTATATTTTAAGTAATTATAATTTTTTAATAACTAATAAAATAAAAAATATATAAGTAAATAAATATATAAGTTTATAAAATATTAAAAATTATACTTTTATTTTAAAATTTTTAATTATTTTAATATCATTTAATTTTTAGATAAATATAAATTATTTTAATTATATATGTATTTCTATTAATATATCCTTTCGCGTCATTTTATAATTTTAGTTAATTCAACAACTAATTTTATGAAATACTTTAATTAGATTATCAGCTGTTAGCTATCAATTATAAATTATTAGTTATCAACTAACTTATCAGTTATCAAGTAATTTATCAGTTATCAACTCCCAATAACTTATCAGTTATTAATTATTAAGTAACTTATTAACTATCAATTATCTTCTCAATTATTTATAAGAAACGGAGTCTTAAACGAACGGACTCATTTTTTATTATTGTGATTCAAATCTGATTTCGATGTTAATCTAGTTTTAAAACAAAAATTTAATAAATATTTAAATTATAAAAAAATAAATTATATATTTTTTAAATAATTTTTTTTGGATCGGACGAGCTCTCCGTTCTAGTCCAGATGTTTATCTTGATTTTATTGAGATTTTCCCTAAACCGTATTAAACTATAAAAATAAATGGTACAAGGCTTATGAATTAACTTCACTTACCCGCAACACAATTCGAAAAGTCTAACGACGCGGCAGTTTATAGATAAACAAATTTTACGCAATTATCTCAAACATTTATGACGATACGTTCTCGAATAATGACAATGACAAAATTAAATGCCTTTCCAATTTCATCATCCATATCTGGTCCAAGTTAAAATCTGAAGACAATAAATGCAAAAATAAAATTAGAATGGTGGATATACTGGTCTAAAGAATAGAATAATATTATATATATTATATTATATTATAAGAGTTTCTCTTATTTATAAATACATGAAATCATATAACATCCATAGATGTACGTGCATAATATTAACCGATAAATATCATCAATTAATATATTAATTAATAAATATATTCATTATTAATTAATTACAAAAATTATTGAATAAATCTTTATTATAATAAATTAGTGTAACTAAATGATAAATTAAAAATATTTATTTGAACAAACACATAAATAAATATTTATAAATAATTTAAATTTAAATTTGATTTATTATTGGTATAAAGTTTTATATTGTCAATGTATAAAAAATATATTATTAAAGAAATACAAGTAATTAAAAATTATTAACAATAATAAATAAATTTTAATATTTTTTATTGATATGATAATACATGAATAGATAATAATATAAATTTAATTTATATTAATAATAAATTAAATTTGAATTAATTTATAAAAATAATTTTATTTTTATTATAAAATTAAATTTAATCTACTGTTATTATAAATATACTTTATACAATCTCCTAATTATATATTATTATATTAATAAAAAATTATTAAAATTTTTTATTGATATTTAAAAATTTACTTGATATTATTTTTAATAATATATTATTTATTTATTAATATTAATAATATAAAATATTTATATCCATAATAAATCAAATTTAAACCATTCTCTTATCTTTACTGTGGACTTTTATTTCATGGAGAGTTCGTGCTTTTGTATTTATGGTATGAATTTTATTCTTTGGTCATACTTAAATCTGCTTCATTGCTTGTGTTATATTATTTAAAAAATGAATAATTTGTAATTTTATCAACAATAAAAGTTAAAAATATTTACAAAAGATGAATTAATTATAGTATAAAATAAAATTCCTTTACATATAAGCAAATATAAAGTTAAATCTTTGTATATTTATGCTATGTCCAATTCATATTGTCATATGTCATTTTTTTTTTCCTTTCATAAGTTGATACTGTCTTATTGTACATTCAGAAGAACGCGTAAAGATAAGAACGTTGAAGGGTTGAAATAAAATTAAGAGATTATAGGAAAATTTTTAATTTTTGAGGATAAATACAATTTTTTTAAAAAATAAATTTAAAGATTTTTAAATTTTGAGGCTAAATACTGTAGTATCAAAATTTGAAATCAAATTTATAATATAAATTAAAAGTTATAATTAATATAAAATAATAATATAACTTTATATAATTTAATTCAATAAATATAAAAATTTTAATTTTAATTTTAATTTTAATTTTTTCAATATTTTTACTATATTATATTATTGTTAGCTTGGTTGAAAAGCAATAATCCAAAATAAGAGGCCCACCATAAAAGCGCCCAAGAACAAGCACCTCAGTATCTCACCTTCTCCTCGTAGATCCACCTGGAACCATGCAGATACAGACCGTATCTCTCCGGGCGCGTGTACGTTACCACAACCCCCGACATCATTCTTGCACTCCACGACACTTACAAAACGCGTGCGTTTGTTCCTCTTCCCCCGAATTAAAAATTAAAAATCTTAAAAAAGTTTAAACGGTATAATAAAATAATCAATGATCAATGTAAATGGTGCTCTTGTATTATTATAAAAATTATAATTACAATTAATTGGAACCATTTTTGTTTCGTTTTTAATATTAATATAAAATATATAATATTAATATCAAAATCAATATTAATAACGTGAGCAGGGTGACCCAAGGGGTTGGTTTTCTTAAAAAGGCTATGCCCCGGTTCTCAGAGAAACTCCGACTGGTCGTCAAACCCACCCGTTTTCTTTCTCAGGAGCTTACTCGCCTGTCTCTCTCTACTCTCTCTCTCTTCAAGTCCCTCTTCACCTTCTTAGGTTCCAAAACTCGTGCCGCTTATTCCTTCATGGAGGATTTCTTTGGCAGTTCAGATGATTCCGTTTGGGACATTGATTATCGTTCCGACTACCGCCCACATCGTCGGGTTTTTGAGGAAGAAGAGCGGGATTTTGGGAATGAGAGACTCTACTTGGTTCCTTACAGGTGATTTTACTGGTTATTAATCCATTATTCATGTCTTCGTTTGGTTCTCAGGAGGAAAAAAAAAAAAAACGAGTTCAAAAAGAGGGAAAGGAAAAGGGATTGAAAAGCAAGTCTGTTCTCATATTGTTCCCGCTTTTTGGATTTTTGGAATTTTTCGTGGGTACGGTTGATCAGAGTGTTTTCAGAGCCGTGGCTCAGTTAGGATTCTTGGTTCTCAAGTAATTAGAATTTTTTTCTAAAATTAGTTTAATTTTTATGTTAAACATGCTTGTTTTATGCTTTGTGAAAACGGGGCTTACATTGAATTTAGGAATTTGGCAAGGGGTTACAGTAAAACAGTGTTCTTAAATTGTTTATATTGGATTACAGGTGGTGGAAGGATGTGGAAGGTGATAATGCTGATAAAATTGAAGGTGTTCTCTACACAGTATCATCGAACTTTGATTTGGATTTGGATATGGTGCTTCAATTGAAGAAGGAGGAGTATTATGACAAAAGTAAAGATGCTGAGGTGGGGTTTTCAGGCCGTCAATACGCAATAGTTCCGGAAGGAATGTGGTTGCTTGCTCTAAAACGGTGAGAAAGAATTGCCTTCTTCTCCTGTTTCTTGTGTCTTACAATTTTGTGAAAAGTATGCAAAATGTTGATTCGTTGATGACGAGAGGCTTTAAGTATGATTGTGGTAATAGTTACTGTCCTAAATGTTTGGTGTTTATTTTAAAAGTCTTTAATTTATTTCTTTTGTCTGAGAGCCGTGCGTTGATTCCTCTTAGATTAATAAGTAATTAATCTTTCGTTGTGAACTTATTTCTAACCTGCTAGGGAAGAAGAGGGTATATGAATTCTCTCTTTCTTATCTCTAAAATTTGTCATTGATTCTATAAACTTCTGTTGCACAACAATTGATCGAACATCTATGTAAAACTAATTATTTATTACTTAGTTGTTTTTGAGGACAGGTCTTGGTTTGATACATGTCCATGAACATGTTAATTTTAAACAGGGATGGGTCCAGGATCCCAGTAAAGGAGTACCAAATTATTTTTTAAATTTGATTCCTTTACAGCATAACAACATTGTTCAAAATTTACACAAGCTTTTTCTTCTAATTTTAGAAATGCTAAATATCACTTAAACAGATCCATATTATTCATCTCTTCTGTAAAGAACGATGGTGTAGAGTAAATATCATTCATTTTTGTTAGCATTCCTACTGTTTGTGCGCAATTGAAAGTCAAGTCGGGTAGATCATGGTGTGATTACTATATGGTGTCATATCTTGGTATGACTTACCAGCCCTGGAATTTATTGAAGGTTCATATATTCACTTAGTAACTAGGCACACATTTAATTCTTCAATGATTGATGGACAATATATAATACTCATTCATCAGCCTAGATAAAAGAAAGGTCAGTCTGGACAGGGATGAAAATAAGTCACTGAAAAATAGTTCGTGTTTTGTTTGGTAGGAATAGCTTAGATGGTTGCCAATGTTCTGTTGAAAACCTGCAGTTTTGTTAGTCCATGTGGTCTCTGAGAATGGGAAGGCACATAGCTTTAACTTCAGTATCCTTAAGTCTCTCACTCACTTAGCGCTTATCTTCAGGAGATTGTTTCAATACAATTTCAGGATATTTCTGATTTTTTTCACTAGCATGCATATTTTATAGCTGGCTGAAACTGACCTACTTTATTATTCTTGTAGGCATGGCAATTGTAATATTGTAATGAAGAGTTTTAACAGCCGCTTTGTAGAAGATTATCAACCAGAGTTGTTCCCCTTGCAAGTTAGGATATTTGTTTCATGGAAAACAAATTCACTGGTTGCAAAGATATGCCAAAAGGTCCTATTGGTGATCTATTTCTATCTATAATTTCTTATTTTCTTCTTTTAACTGCTGTAGGGATAGGTTTAGAATATTACTTGCTAACACACTTTCTTTTATATTCTATAATCTGTAATTGCTGATGGATGGGATGGTTCCAGGAAAATGCAGCTGATATATACAAGAAAGCATGTGATATTTTCAGTTCTATGTACAGCCTGGTGAGTTGGATATCAATTGTTCAACGTTTTTTGAGAGGTTCTCCATGTGCTGTTGATGATGTATAGCATATATGTGATTGTGCAGATGCATATTTGGGACTTCTCAGGGCAGACAATACAACTTTTCATAGATGATGGGCCTAATCTGCCTAATGGGTGTCCAGGACAAGCTGGAAAAGAGGTGAGATTTGGACTATTCTTTTTCAATTTGTCTAACGCTTGATTAAATTTCTAGCATGTTATTTAATTTGCATGACAATAACCAGCTTAGGGTACCCCTTTTTTTTGTGTTTTAACATGCTTTACTCAGGCTTCAGCATGCTTAGCCTTTGGTGTTATACTATGTTAAAAAAATGAATTTTATGTCTGCTTGAAATTCCCTGGTAGTTTTTAGTCTTTGGAATCCTGTTATAGAATTTGTAACATATCTGTTGCTTCTTCTTGTTCATGCAGGTTCTTTTGGAGCTGCAAGTTCATGGACTTCCTTATTCTGCTGGGGGTAATGAGAGCCATGAGATGATTGCACACAGTTCTCAGACGGAATGTTCCTCTCACAGTGGCTCCGTTATGATCAATGGAAGCACTGATAGTGTGAAGACTGTTCTAACAGCATCCAATTCCTTACAGAGTAGCAGCTACAAAATTGTGGGCTCTTTGGGCTTGACAGGATTAAAGAATCTCGGAAATACCTGTTTCATGAACAGTGCCATTCAGTGTTTGGTTCACACTCCAAAGCTTGTTGATTTTTTCCTGGGAGATTATCGAAAGGAGATTAATTATGAGAATCCTTTGGGAATGAATGTACGTTAGCTATTTTTTTTTTTTAATTCCTTTGATGTTGCATCTTCCTTTGTAAACCTCTTGAGCTTTTTGGGTTTACATTCTTTTATTTTTTTCCCTCTTTCTTCAGGGAGAACTTGCTTTAGCTTTTGGTGACTTGCTTAGAAAGTTATGGGTTCCTGGAGCAAGGCCAGTGACACCAAGAATGTTCAAGACAAAACTCTCTAATTTTGCTCCTCAATTTAGTGGCTATAACCAGCATGATTCTCAAGTTAGTACCTACTTTCTTACCCTCTTAGTATGTATCTGGTGTTCTCTTTTTAATAGAATTGCAGTTTCCTGTATTTATTATTTATGAACTGAGCAATTCTGTGATGTGGTGGGTGAAAATAATTTGATAATATGTTGAAGGGTCTGACATGCAGGAACTTCTTGCTTTTTTGTTGGATGGACTCCACGAAGACCTTAATCGTGTAAAACGCAAGCCATATCACATAGTCAAGGATGAAGATGGCCGACCGGATGAAGAAGTGGCTGAGGAATATTGGCGAAATCACCTTGCCCGCAATGACTCCATTATAGTTGATTTGTGCCAAGTAAGTTGAAGTTTCATTAGAATGCTATTTTATGTGATATGAAAATCTTACATCATAACCATCATTTTTAGCTTTCACATGTCATAAAGTTGCGAATGTTCCTAGGGTATTCATATTTGGAGAGAGATCTTTAGTTTGGATAGAAATAAGGCCAATTGTATGTGCTGGTCAGACTTTTTTACTTGTCAAATTGCAGTGTTAGAAGGAGTCATTGAGTGTATTGGAAGAAGTTGCAGTAATGTTAAGCTGGCCACTTGATATTGAGCCTATTTTTCGAATTGATTGATTCAGAGTTGTTATCTCAATATAGCTTTACGTTTGAGATCTGCTGGCTTTGAAATTTAAGATGAGCAGTAAAATATAAGATTTATCTGAAGATATTGATAGTCGCCTTTGATGTTATGAAAGGTTTATTGGAACCTGTATGATATTTTGGACTATTGGGAACTGTATAATCCCTTCTTCTAAAATGATGTTTTATTTGTTCTTTGTGCTTGTAGGGACAGTTCCGGTCTACATTGGTATGTCCTGTATGCAGGAAGGTTTCAGTTACGTTTGACCCTTTTATGTACCTATCTTTGCCTTTACCTTCAACAACAACACGGAGCATGACTTTGACTGTTGTGAGCACTGATGGGACTACACTACCTTCCAAATTCACTATCACAGTGCCCAAATATGGAAAGTCGAGTGATCTTATTGAGGCCTTAAGTGCTGCATGCTTTTTAAGAGATGATGAAACTCTCTTAGTGGTTGAGGTATCTTGCTGCAAATATGCATTGATTTAGAAGTATCTTGCTACAAATATAAAGATGATTTAGGATGCTTTATGCTAACTTAGGCAAATTCCATTGTTTTAATGCTTGTGTATTCTGATTCAAAGATGGACTCTTGTTTATTTACAGATATACAAGAATAAAATTGTCCGCTTTTTGGAGGATCCAACTGATTCATTGGTTTTGATTAGAGATGGGGATACTCTTGTTGCCTATCGTTTACGAAAAGATAATGAAGCTGGTCCTTTGGTTGTTTTCATGCATAAGAAGTTGGAGAAGTAAGTTACCAACACCTGTGTGCTGTTATTGTTTTTATAACTAGAATAATTTCTGTCACCACCTCATCATCTATATTCAAAGAGAATCTTGAGTTTAGCAACCCTAAAGTTTTGGGTGATGATAAGAATTATGAGCTTGTTTTTAAATTTGGCCCAAATCTACTCTAGATGCACATACTTCTGATTGGTTGTGTGTCTTCTATGATATTTCTTTTTCTGTAGATTTGGCAGACATTCTCACATTGCTTTATGAGTGGGGAAATCATGAGAATATAAGGACCTTAACCAACTTTACTGTGTAATGTGTTTTTACATGAATACTGGACTGAGTCATCTACATTATGTGATATTTTAGTCCTCCCCTCTGCTTCTTTCCTTTTTTAGTGGAATGGGGGTGAAGAGTTGGGTTTTTCTTAGGTTAAATTTGAGTTGCTATTCAGATGAAGTGGGTAATGGTTCATATGACATTGATCTTGCATCATAGCTTGTTATGCTATCCTTGAAAATTGGTGGCTTGTAAACCTTCAAGTAGACAGTTTGACATAATATTTAAAAATTTATTTAGTTGGTGTGACAAATCTGGCTATTGAAGAAGAGGACTTGGTGTATTTTGGGTATTAGGGAATATATTTTAAAATCACATCTACTTATTTGCAATTTTCTTGCCGAAATAAGAATTTGAGCGCTGTGCCATGCAGTGCACAAGTTCTCTAGGACAAAATTATTTATTGGCTCTTTCTAATCGAGCTCCTTTTTTTTAGGGGCGGGGGGAATAAAGTAGACGTATCACCATGAAAGTTGTATTGTAGGCTTTTGGACTTTTTTGAGGGCTAATGTATGCTGGTTGCTTCCCCTGTAGATAAAAGTAATTCTAATATGAAGGGAAATTATAAAAAAACTTTGATTTGAAATTGTCATAGTTATTGTTAATCAGATATGTGATCACATTTTCCATTTAATTTGATTATCATTCAATTATCTGTCCCTTGCTGAATTTTGGTGCTTGCATTTTTGTTTGCTGTATAAATTTTATACAGCAGGTCATACCCTTCTTGGAGTGAGCTTGGTGAAAGCTCCTTTGGCATTCCTCTTGTCACAAGGTTGTCCAGTGTTTCTTGTGGATATGACATTCAGAGAGAGTTTCTGAAGCTAGTTAATCCATTTCTTATGTCTACTGAAGTTATATCAGATGATGATGATGAAAATAATGAGAAGTTGGATAATAAACCTATTGAAGATAATGGAATGAGTGAAGCCATCAGCTTAGCAGACTTAGAAGGGGATGCAGACTCTGACAGTGGGACGGAGGATGACATAGATTGGGGGGCTGACTTTGAATTTTACTTGTTACCTGAAAAGTTTGGAATAGGATCGGAGAGAATAAAGATAAAATTGAATAAAGAATTACCTGTCACAGAGCTCCCAAAACAATTGGATGTGGCTGTCATATGGTCAGATAGAATGATAGAAAGGTATGATACATGTCTTCTCAGTTCACTGCCTGAGGTTTTCGAGCACCAAATGCTCACCTGGAGAGCACAAGAATCGGTTTCTGTTTACCAGTGCCTTGAAGCCTTTCTAAAAGGGGAACCTCTAGGACCTGAAGACATGTGGTAAGTGGACAATTATTATTGTGTTATTTTATGAATGAAGTTTTCCATATTTTGGAAAATGTTATATCTTTGATTTAATTTAGCAACAGCTGGCCTGATGTTATTGGTCCTTATATACCTAGCCACTTGATGTCTTAAGTTTCATATTCAAAGCAAGATCAATTTATGAATGTCCTTTCTGTCCTGAAAGAAAAAACACAAATGAATCTTTTCAATGTCTGATATTTTAATTTTGTGTGCTTACAGGTTCTGTCCTTACTGTAAAAAACATCAGCAAGCAACCAAAAAATTAGATCTTTGGAGATTGCCTGAAGTTCTTGTTGTTCATTTGAAGAGGTTCTCATACAACCGATTCTTCAATAACAAGCTGGAAACATTTGTCGATTTCCCAATTGATGATCTTGATTTCTCATCATATGTTGCATATAAGAATAATCCATCTTCTAAGCGTTATGAGTTGTTCGCAATTACTTGTCATTATGGAAGCATGGGAGGAGGTCATTACACAGCATTTGTTCGTGTAAGTGCATCACTATAAATAGATGTCTTTATTATAAATTAAGTATTGAAGTTTTTATTTCATGTATGTTTTAAGAGTTGACTATCAAGAACATCTAGACACGGATCAACCATAGGAAATAAGAGATCTTCTAGAGTATACGTTTTATATGTTTTCTAGTTTTGTTTAAAAATTGGTTCCAAAAGGCAATTTGTCTTGGGTACCCGGGGTCAGGCTTCCCTTAAATAGTAAATCTCTTTACACTTGACAGATTGGGGACCCAATCTCCTTTCTGGTACCATAGTTATAGTTTCACCTCATATGCTCGATTTTCTAAAATATAAGATATATTTACACCTTAAATTTATTTATCTTTGTTGTGAGTCTTTTAGTAAGGACAAATTATTGTGCTTTTTCAGTTTGTGCTTAACCGTGTTTTTTGCGATGCAGTTTGGTCATAAAACATGGTATGAATTCGATGATAGTAGAGTTTCACCTACCAGCGAGGATACCATAAAGGCATCTGCTTCAGCTGCGTATGTTCTTTTCTATAGGAGAGTTTAGATTCAATATGCATAGTTGTGTATACTTAGCAACATCTGAGTAAATATGGTGGATTTGGTTAGAGACCAGTTTACGTGGAGATTCGTCTGACTTCCTAAAAATTCCTGCCTTTCCCCTCCTGATTGGGGTTTTACTAAAGGACAAGTGTGGACAGAAACAAAAAGAGGATTTAGAAATTGTACAGCTTTTAGAAGCCACAAGTTAAAAAGGGTAAATTTTTTTGTTTTCTAACCTGTAGATTGGATCATTTGATTGTTCTATCCAATATGTATATATTTATGATGGAAATATCTTTCAAATATATTAACAATTCTTTTCATCAAATGTAGATTCTCAATTTTTTGCAGTTATGGTAAAATAGGGAGAATTGTTTTACACATATAATATTAATCTCAGCCTTTTAACTCTTGCGATAATCTCATTTAGAATGTAACCCTTCGGCGTCTCTCATGTGTTCGCTTGCGTGCGTATGTACATTCGAATATGTGAAAGGGAAAAATACTTGCCAATGTTATTAGCATAGCGTACGTGCATGATTGGTATTTGATTTCGGATAGTTTGAAATATTCTAATAATTAGTTTTGTAATTTTTTTGTTAAATTTGTGGGGGGTAAAAATCATGTATTATTGTATCGGGATGGTTTTATTTAGTTGTTTTTTGTCTTTTCGTTTGGTTCTTTAAATTCAATTACATTCTCTGCACACTGAGCAAATTAGCTCAGTGTTTTCAGACGTGAAATTTACTCGTCTATCATTATCATTCAAATCGAAGTCAACCATTTGTTATGACACAAAAATCAGTATAATCGTCCCTAGCCTTATGTCTTCTTGAGCAAGAGAATTGTGAAACTGAAAATTTAGCTTCAAGACGATTGTACTACAATGTTTAATAAACAACAAATTATGGCAAGGTTATCTATGATATATTTAATACATTTGAACTTTTTGTCTTTCCTTCATCTAAAATAATAATGCAAGACTAATCCCGGTAAAATCTTGAAAAAGCTTTGTCGTATAATAGCTTAGATATATATTATTGCACTTAGGTTTTCTAAAATAGCTGGTTCGGGGCTCTCTCCTATTTGTATATATAGTTCTAGTTCTTATTACAATAATACAAGTTAAATTTTTTCATGTGCTTTTTCTAATTTTACATAGTATCAAGAGTAAGGTTTAAAAAATTTTGATATTTTAGTACCTTTACACTGTGCTACTGTTGTTGTAGCTATCTTCGATTGTACCCTTTCCTAACATTTGTTCTTTTCGTCTACGACCGGTGAAAAAGCCTGCAAGTTTGATTGTTTATCCAGAGGATTTTGTGGACTTGGAGCTCTATTTCAGAGGTCAATATAAATATGGTTCAAATTTCACTTGATCTATGTGATCGGTGGTTCGTGCAGGCCAACGTAGGGATGGGTTGGGCTAGCCTGCATAATTTTTTTTTAAATTGTAATTTCTTAATTATATAAGTTCAAATTCTTAATCTAAGCAAAATCACACACACCCTTCTCTCATTTTTTATTATGTAAAGTTGTGTCACAAATTATTTGTAAATAATATTTTTGTTTAATATGTGTTTTATGATTTATTTATGTATGCTTAAAAAGCGATAAGGGACCCACTTGCCCACTTCCCCTATCCCCGCCCCATTTCTGGGGCGGGCCTCGCCTTTGTGTGAAGGCTACATTCGATTTTGAATAGAGAATCTATCTGTAAAAGGCTACAGCCCTACTTTCACTATATCAAGAATCGATCGACCAAAATGGAACTTTCATTTTCGAGTAGGAACTCGAGGGATAATACTCACATCGTTATCTGTCAATAGAAAATCCATGTGGGTAAGTCCCCCGTTGTTATACATTACACAAAAGAAGAGGAGCAGGTGTCCTCCCGTATATATAATGAAAGCGTCAAATAATCGACTCATTAGTTAGGTTATATATCGATACTAAATATGTTATTGCTAATTTATAAATGAATATGTGATGCATTGGAATGTTTTTAAATTTTTTTATTGTGTAAAAGTTTAATAATTAAAAATATTTTCACAAAAAATTGTGGGCAACCCCGTTTATTCGCAAGTGATACAGGATCAAATTAAAGTTTAAGATTTATAAGCCTACAAATTTTGCAGGTTGGTCTAAGTAGATTAGCTAGCGATTGGGTTAGCTTAACTTGTTCAATAACTATATTCTTACTAGAGGGCACTATCGTGTTTGGTAATGCTTTGCCAATCATCCATCGAAGCAATGTCCAACTATGATCACACATGCATTGTTATAACTTATGGACGTTCTATCATTTTTTTGAAGCTAATCTGTCCCTTTCGATGTGCATAACTCTTCATAGCTAACATTGTTATGATTAGTTGATGCTGATTTATTAAACCTAATGCTTTTTCGCCATAAGTTGCCACACTACCATCATTATCTGTTGGTTTTCCCAAATTTATTTTTTAGGTTTGTTTCTAGTTTGATTCTCACACTTTTGATCTTCTCTTTGCAATACTTCTGCTCCAATCATATCTGATGAGAATTCCTTTGCGTAATTTGGTTTTTTTTAGCACTTTTACTCCATCTCTAATCATTGCCATTGAAAATTTATTTTCATATTCTAATTATATTTATTGGTCAAAGGCTATTATAAAATGGTGCTTAGGTCAAGGTTTGAAGGATCATCTAACCACTACACCTACTAATGTGAAGATTAATAAAGATGCATGGGATAAAGTTGATGCATTATTGTATACCTTGTTGTGGCAGTTTATTAATCCATCTCTTCATTCTATGTATACTAGTTTTGATACTTATTATGATTTGTAGATATCAACCAAGACTTTATACATTAATGACATTTAATGTCTATATTTAACTGTTGATAGACTAATGACTTTTCGACAACAAGGTATGATGATTCTGGACCTTGTTGGCTAGATGTATTTTGTTAATGCCAAACTTAATACATTATTATCTATTAGTCAAATTACTACTAAGGATCTAGCCCAATGAGAAATTTTTTTCATGATTTGCACTCTTACTACTTTAGGTTCTAACCATGTATTTGTTTAGGATAAGATTCTTGCTAGTCTTATTATCCTTTAATTATTAGATTTTTTTTCTTATCTTTTTCATGTTAATTCTATGTCTACTATGCCAAGACCTTTTTTTATTGTCAATTCAACCTTAGTTTCACAAATTTAGTGTAGTCCTAAGGAGAAATAGGGAGGTGAGCATGGAAGAAATTAAAGGACTCGTTCTAAGTGCACATATTGCTATGAATGGGGCTACATTAGAGCGAAATGTTTTAAACTACATGGCCAAATGCCTTATGTCAATATTGCTCATATTGATAATTTTTGGTTTGAGCAATTCAACAAACAACCTTAATATTTGCAACACTTACTAGAGTTAACTATGACAATTATCTTAAGCACCAAGCATAAAAGCAATCCTATTCCTCAATTGCTTCCATTGCCCATACTAGTAATTTTGTTACCTGCCATTTCAATCTATTTCTTTAGGATCATAGGTTCTTGATTCAAGTCCCTCAAATTATACATTTAGTAACCTTCTTTTATTTTTTTTAATTTTCATGCATATATTTCTTTACCTTTTGTAACTTAAGCTTATAGAACCAAAACAATTACAACAACTATAGGTTATGCTAAACTTTTACATTTTATGTCTTTAAACTTTGTTCTTTATACTCTTCACTATCCTTTTTAATCTTGTATTTGTAAGCAAACTTACTTGTGACTTAAATTGTTTAATCACATTAAATAATGATTCTGTTCTTAGCAAAGACCAAGGTATAGGCTAGATAATTGGCACAAGATGTGAGTCAGGGGATCTTTATCATCTCAATTTTCTCACTTCCTATATGGCTTGCACTACTGTTGAGTCTTTTGCTTTCCTTCACAAGTATTTAGTTATCTCAATTTATCAAAGCTTTAAAAGATGGTTATTAGAGTTTTTACTTTGTCTTTTATCTTATCAACTTAGTAAATGGTCTCAAACTTCATTTCTTAAAAAGGTTAATAATCGAGGTTGTGTCTTTAATTGCTTTAGTTCATTATAATATTTAGGATCTTAATCATGTCGTATCTATCTTAGGTTTTTAGTACTTTATAACTTCCTTTGATGATAATTCATGTTGCAATTAGTTATATTTAATGAAAAATTATTTTAAGTTATTTTCCACTTTTGAATATTTATATGTTGAAATTAAAACCTAGTTTATAACATCCATTTAAATCTTGTGATGTGATAATGCTCATAAATATTTTTAAATAACCTTTGATAAGTTTTTGTCTTCTTAAGGGATTTTACATTAAATGTCTTGTACTTATATCCTTTAACAAATAAGGTTGTTGAACATAAAAACATAAATTTGATTGAAATTGCTCACACTTTTCTTTTACATTATAATGTTCCCTTTTATTTTTAGATTGATGCTAATATTATTGTTAGTTATCTTATTACTAGGATGCTTTATTCCATTTTTTAGCACAAGGTTCCTCATTCTATTTTATTTCTTGACCAACTACTGTCTTATCTTTCTCCTCATGTTTTTGATTGCATATGCTTTATTCATAATATGAATCTTAGTTAGGATAAATTTTTAATTCAATTTATCAAGTGCATATTTCTTGGATATTCTCATATTAAAAAAGGTTATCGGTGTTATTTTCTAGAAACTCATTGTATTATTTGTCCACTAATATTATATTCTTTGAATCTTTTTCTTTTTACTCCATACTTTCCTAGTATTCATTTATATCCAAAGTTTTACCCCATCCTTATAATCCACTGGTTTTTGATCTTATTGTGTTCAAGTTTGCTTTATCTTTTATTCCTCTGCAAGTATATCATAGATGCTTTTCACCATAGATTTTGACTAATGTTACCACTATTCTAGACATTGTTTTAGATATTCTTATTAATTTACTTTCTCCTCCAACATTTCCACTTACGTTGGACCTATTGCCATTAGAAAAGTTACATGTTCTAATTGCAACCCTCCTTTTATTTATAAGTTTCTTAGTTACCATTATTTGTTTTCACCACATTATTCTGCTCTTTTATCATTACCCTTTATTTATGTTCCTAAAATCATTAGCAAGCATGTTCACATTTAAGATAGCAATAAGCTATGGTTGATGAGATGAATATTTTGTATACTAATGGTACTTGGAATTTGGTTCCATTACCCAGGGTAAATCTTTTATTAGCTATCATTGGATATGTATTGTAAAAGTTATCCTTAATGGATAGGTTGATTGGCTTAAGGCCTATTTAATTGCTTAAAGGTACATATAGATTTATAGATTGAACTATAGTGATATTCTTTTTCCTTGGCTAAGATATCATATGTATGTTTATTTCTATTTATGACTATTATACATAGTTAGTTATTACATTAGTTAGACATTAAAAATGTCTTTCTTCTTTATTGTGAATTTTAATAGGAGATCTATATGGAACAACCATTAAACTTTATTGCTTAGGGGTAGTTTGGTATCGTTTAAAAACCTTGTCACTCATTGTATGTTTTAAAATAGATTTTGCATGCTTGGTTTAGATATTTTAGCATTATTATTTAGGGGCTTGGCATGATTTAGTGTAAGATTAGTCATTTTATATTCTATAAACATATATCTCCAAGACAATGCATTTATCTAGTTGTCTATGTTAATGATATTATCATTACTAAGAGTAATTAGGATGGAATCAATCAATTGAAGACATATTTGTTTACTTATTTTTAGACTAAAGATTTAGGACTTCTGAAATACTTCCTTGGAATTGAAGTTACATAGTTTTGGTTTGATATTATTATATCTCAAAGGAAACATGCTTTAGATATCTTAAAGAAAATTGGTATATTAGATTGCCAATCAATAGATTCTCTTATAAATCCTAATATAAAACTTATTCTAGGATAAGAGGAGTCTATAATTGATCTTGGAAGATATCGAAGATTGGTTGGTATGCTAAATTATCTCAATATTAATCTGCGATACATTTCTTTTGCTGTTAGTGTTGTTAATTAATTTATTTAGTCTCCATGTAATGGCCATAAGGGTTGTACTTAAGTCAAGCTGCTTGGATGCTTAATGAGCTCAATTCGAAAATGGCTCAATTCATGATACATTTTTATCAAGCTCGAGCAAAAAAATTAGCTTGTTTAACAATTTGAGCTCAGTATAGTTTATTGTTGGTTGGCTTGTTTAGCTTACAAATTATAGTCTTTCAAATATATATTAAGAAGAATACTAACTATTTACTATATTTTTTATTAAGCATTATGTTAACAAAATCATGACATTGTTTTTAACTAATTTGTAATTGTTGATAGAATTTTACTATGATTTTTAATTAATTTATATTTTAAGCTTGTTTATATATTACAAAATTAAATTTTATACTAAAATGGCTAATTTATTAACCAATTAAGCTCAAATCAAGCATGGAACTCATTTACAAGTTGATAAGAATTTTTTTATTATTATCGAACTAATTAAACTGATTATTTACTATTTTATATTGAATTGAGTATGAGCTAATTTTTCTATTGTAATTCAAGTTCAAGTTAAGCTTAATCTCTTATAATTTTTTGTTGAGCCATGCTTGATTTAGTCAAAACTCATCTTAATTCCACTCCTATAATAGCTATTGGGATGCAATTGTTTGAATTTTGAGGTATATTAATGGTAGGCATATAAAACGGACCTAAAGCTTGCAAGTAATACGGGTAACCTATAATTATGGGCTAGGTTAGGCTTTTTATTTAGACCCTTTTTTACAAGCTTATATAGGTAAGCCTGTATAGGCTCAGGCTCATGCGAGTGTGGGCTTGATTAGAAGGCTTTTTTTATACTAAAATTTTTAGTAATCCTTTAAATATTTGGAATTTTTTTTAATTTAAAAGAATACCTAATACAATGTCTAATGGTCTAATATAATTTTTTTAACTTTATTTGACTAACCAATTACATATAAAAAAAATTAATTGCTTACTTACAATTTAAAAAAAATTAATATAACCTAATCTAATATTCTTTAAAGGTGTCTTCCTTTATATTTAAAGTTTAATCTCTAATTCTTAGATGTGTAGATCTAATGGTTTAATTACTTTTAATAATAAAATAATAATAATGCGATCTATCTGTGAATACCTACTGGCTTAATTATTTTTCCATATATCTTTTGCTAGCATATATGGGCAAACCCGGACAAGCTTGGCCTACTCTGCTCTATCCTACCTCATTTTACACCTCTAATTAATGGGGTTGTTTAGTTAAGGATTATTATATAAGAATAAGGGTCATACTTAAGCGAACGAATTTTCTAATATTGACTAGGTAGGTTTTCCATCTAATGGATGTTCCACTTTAGGGTATTATATCTTTATTAGAAATGTATCCTAGAAGAGTAAAAAGTAAAAGGTCATAGTTAGATTAAATGTTAAAGCTGAATATCGTGCTATGGTTCTAGCAATAAGTGAGCTTATATGGATGAAATAGTTGATTTAAAAGCTGAAGTTTATAAAGATGTCTTAAATGGTGTTATTATATGGTAATTAAGCTCCACTTCATATTGCAACCAATATAGTTTTTCATGAGAGGACAAAAAAAATTAAAATTGATTATTATTTTATTTAAGAAAAGGTGTTATTTGATTGTATTGTCACTAATTATTTAGCTTAAATGATCAACTTGTTAATATTTTACCAAGTCTCTTAGATGTCCTTGTAATGAGTTCATTTATAATAAGTTTAGTGCATACAGTTTATATATCCCACCTTGAGGGGAAGTATTGATAATAATGTGTATATATATATAGTTGTTGTGCCTAGGTTTTCTAGAATAATTAGCTTAAGGCCCATTCCTACTCTTATATATATTTATAGTTTTGATTAGAATAAACAAGTTAAGCATAAATTTAATTAAACTTCTATTAATCATTTCGTTATCATAATTTATACTATAATATAAATTAAAAATTTTTAATCACTTTATAAATTTAAAAGAGTTTGCTTTGTGTTTAAAAATCAGATAGGGGTTTTCTAGTTCAACCTGAGAAAGGAAAAAAATCAAGAAGGAGAAATTAGGATAAAGAAAATGAATATTTCATAATTACTTACTTTATTTAATTCAAACAATATAGGGAATTAGATTCTTCTAATTCAATTTGTTAACAATTATCATACTAAAAAATTATTTATTTTTAATTATGATTAAAATAACTATTATAATTATTAATATATTATTATTTATTATTATTTTATTAATATTATTATTACTATGATTACTATTTTATTAGTTCTTATTATTTATCTTATTTACTAATATTATTATTTTTACAATTATTCAATATTAATTATTAATATTATTTTCTATATTACTTTTATTATTATTAATTTACAATTTTTCATAATTATCATTTTATTATTATTAATGTTTATTATATTTTATTAATACTATATTCATTTTTATATTGTTATATGATTTCTTATTTTTATTTAATTAATATTATTATCAATATCATTAATATTTCACTTTTATTTATTTATCATTATTCATTTTTATTATTTATCAATAATTTAATATTAGTTTTTATCATTTCAATTACTAATTATGATTTAATAATTAATTTTAATTTTATTATTGTTAGTAATAATTTATTATTATTATTATTGTTGTTGTTGTTGTTGTTATTGTTGTTGTTGTTATATTGAAGATAATAAACTTAAAAACCTAAAATGAGGGAATCGTGATAACTCTAAAAAATTGAGATAAATCGTTATTCTCTCATTTGAAATAATCTCATTAAGAGAAAATAAGGATAGGGATTGAGTTTTTTTTTTTAGAATTAAATACATGCAAATAGAATGAAAATCTACCTTTTTTTCCTTTCTTGATTATTTTCAATCAAACGATCCATTAATATGATCTTTTCTTTTTTCTTCTTTTCTTTTTTTCTTCTCAATTTTAGATAGGTGAAAATAATATTTTTTAATTTTGGAATACATTATTTTTGTATTGAGAATCATCATTCAATAAGAAAAAATTATGTATATATATCTCTTTTCTAAAAGAATAATACTATAGGGACTTTCACGTTCTAACAAATTGAGTATTTTTATCAATAGATGGCATTCAATACATTGGATTTATATTTTTAATTTTAATTCATTTGTTTTCATATTTGAAAAAAGATAATTTAATAATAAAACATTTAATTTTTTAGGAGATAGAACACCTCACAACATTATTCTTTCTAAAACCATACTTTTTTTTTTTTTGCCTTAAAAAGAGAGGATCCCCGTTCCACTAATATATGACCGACCGTGGTAAGTTTTAGGGGGGCTGAATTTTACGCTTTTCTTTTGGTAATAAATCAGAACATGTTCTCGGTTCTGGTTTTGGGCTTTAAAGAGGGAAACTGGGCAATTGTTGCCCTCATAGGATGAGGGAGGACTTCAAATCCCAGTTCCGACCGCTTTCCCCCAGCACCAAAAAGGAAAAGGAATCATCAGACATCGTCGGATCGCAGCTATTCCAATTCGCTCAATTTTTGTAGGAAGACACAGTCCACTCGTCCGTTTCATTTCCATCCACCGTAAGCACTAATCTTACACTCCTCAAAGCTTCAATTTCATATTCTTCTTATTGTGTAATCTTCCTGTCTGATCATTTCTTGGAACCTGTTCTTCTTCGATTCTCCGAATCTTATCCGATTGTCTTAGAATGCACTAGAAATGTCGGAATTCTATTACATTGTGTGAATTCATCAAATTATATGGATTTTTCGGAACAACGTTGGACATGCTAGTGTAGCTTAGTTTGTATTCTTGGAACTTGTGCTAATGTTATTTTTCGAAATCGTCAAAGGAAATAATGGATATCGATACACTGATAAAAGGAGACAAACTGATACTGAGGGGATTGAAATTTCATGGTTTTCATGGAGTAAAACCAGAAGAAAGGAAATTGGGTCAGAAATTCTTGATAGACATTGATGCTTGGATGGATCTCAGAGCTGCTGGTAAATCTGATGACTTGTCGGATACAGTTAGTTACACCAGTATATATCGGTAAGTAAAAAGTTGATCAGTTCAGCACTTCCATTTGTGTACCAGCCATGCTATATATACTGAAAGTAGAATTTGAATTTGAGTTCCGAATATACATCGAGAGCTGTCAATTGAATGGACTATGCAATTCTGTAAAAATTTTTAAAATTATATATTAGTATTATGTAATTTTGTGAAAAAATTTTGAAATTTTTTTACCCAAATTATTCAGCTTCTCAAAAATTTATGTAATCCACCACCGAATGGATTCACAACTATGCGTAAATTCCACTCTCACTCGGACAAAAATAATGATACTGTAATTGTCTTTCTCATTTTCATTTACCTAAATTATCTTTCCCACTTTCATTTACCTAAGCACAATAAAATGCTTCTAACCTCCCACTCAACTTTATTCATGGACTTAGTGAAGTTGAGTGAGGGAATGAGGTAAACTATCATCCTTCTTCGCATAATGAAGCAAAATTTTGAGGTAGTTTGATTATTTGAGTGCTATTCATGTTTGCCCTTAATTCAGTAATTCTAATGAAATTATTACCTGATTTATTTTACAAAAGGAATTTGTGAAATGCAGCATAGCCAAGGAGATTCTTGAAGGGTCACCTCACAATCTTCTGGAGTCAGTGGCTGAACAAATTGCAATGACCACTATGAAAAACCACCAAGAGATATCTGCTGTTCGTGTAAAAGTTGGAAAGCCTCATGTGGCAGTTCAGGGTCCGGTTGATTACTTGGGTGTTGAGATTCTCAGACAAAGAAGCGATGTGCCAACCTCCTAGGATTTTTGCTGCTGCAGATGTTGTCTGTCTTTAAGTTCCATGTGAGTCGTGACAAGAACACCTCCAAACTAAGCTATTTAGACTGTTCATTTTGGTTTGTATAGGTATTTTAGGAGGCTGATTCTATGGTACAATTATATTTTTTGTTGTTTTCTACACAATACAATACATTAATGTGTTGCAATTGTATGAGTTAAAAGAAGCCCTTCTTTTTTTCTCTTTATAATTGTAGCCGTTGGATTAGACTTGATGATTTTCGATTTCCCTTTTTAAAATCTCTCCCTCGAACCATTATCGTCCATTTTTCCTGCAATACTACCATGGAAGCACTGCTTCGTCTTTTCTTCGTCACCAAAGTTCACGTTTCTTTCACCTTCACTTCCCTCAAGATTTACGAACTAAAACCACGAGTGTTTAACTTGTCTCCACCATCTCTCATTCTCTTTCTCCCTTACCTCTATGTCTGTTTCATTTACAAATTATCGAAGGAAGAAAAAAATACAATAGAATAACAAAACTAATCAAAAGGGAACCATAGGAAACCATACAATAGAACTATTTGGGGGAAATAATAAGATACTCTTAAGGGTTTCAAAACTAAGGTGATATGACAAAATTCAAAACTAAAGTGATATGATAAAATTCAAGTTATTGGATGAAATTATCAAATCTTTTACTAATCTCATTTGAATTTTGTCATATCATTGTGAGTTCCGAACCCTACCAGAGAAGCCACCTCTTTTTGAACATTTCATCAAACAGTTTTGCATGCATTTTAGAAATGTACTCAGTGAGATTCAAGCAAGATAGAAAAAATAGGGAGATTTTAGCTTCATTCATTTTGATGGAGAAAATATTTCGTAAGAATATAATTATAAATTAAAATTATTAAAATAATAAAAAATATTTTATATGTTTCACGTTAAAATATAAGAAATTTAATAGAAAATAATTTTTTTTATTTTTCTTCATTATCATAACTTTAAGTATTATTTATTTTAATAATAAAATATAAAAGTAATATGTGATTTCTTCGTTCGTATAGAAGCATATGAGATTTTTTTTTTAAAGAAAATCTTTCAAAAATATAAACAGAGCTTTTACAAAAGAATAAGTGTACCAAAAGGCGTAAGATCTAACAAAAATTTTCTGCCAGACATCTCATCAAACAGCTTCCATGCATTTGGCAAATATACTAAGAATGCGGATTTAGGGAAGACAGAGATGGAAAGATTCAAGAACATGATAAATGTAGGAAGCTCGAGATCCAACAGTAGTTATTTCCTTGTGGACATTTCATCAAATAGCTCACAGAAGTCGCAGTGCAAAACTCCCCTGAATTTTACAGAACCCCAACAAATTGACGAAGTTATTTCACCGAAAATCTAGACTTACTGGATATAATAGTAAGATAGTATCTTATTTTATGATATTAGCAATTACTGAATGTGGCCACCCACTTTACTCTTCAAGGAGGAGAACAATGAAGCTTTTGCGTTGGTTGTACTTCATCACATCCATTTCATTTTCGGTTGCGGGCACAATGATGAATAGAAGACAAAATCATTTGCCATGGACGATCATTAAAAGATTCATTTGATATAGTATAAAATAAATTACGGTGAATTTTAAAGTGCTTCCAAAGGTTTGATATCCTGAATGGTGTGATAAAATACAAGTCACTATATTTTACCACACTATTCAGGTACCAAACTCCTAGGGACATTTTAACAAGCACCATAAATTATATAATGAAAACTTATATAATATTTAAATATTTTAAAATGAATTATATAACAAAAGTCTCTCCTCATATATCTATATTCTAATAACATTGTTTCACTCCTCAAAGGAGACATAAAGATTATAATATAGTGTTAACATAAATACTAAATTTTTAACATTAGAAATATTCTTTTACTGTTTTATTTCTGTAATTTATCAAAAACAATGATTTTATACAAATTATTATTTTATACCGATATAAACTAAACATTATTATAAATTACCTTATTTTATATAATATTATATTATAATATTCAATTATTTTCATATTATATTATGCAATATATCAAATAAAATTTTATTAAATTATGGCAAATTTTATAATGTTCTAAAATTTGAAATGACATAATGATTCTAAAATTATTTAATTATATTTATTAAAAAAATAAGATTATTATAAATTAATTTTAATCTAATAATTTCAATCATCCTAAATTTTATTAGGGTAAGAAATCGTAAACACCCTAAATTATACCATATGAACGTTCTGTAATTTCGATAAGGTGATCAAATATGAGGACAATGTAATAATCACTGCATTATTTTCGTATCCGATACGGCGAGGAGAATAGAGATTAGCAATTAAAGTAATCATTAGAGGAAGGGAAAAAAACAATAGATCAATCAAAGTGATAATTTGGGCCGGTGGGTAGTCTTTTGTCAGTTTCCCTCGGTGCTTAACCGGTACAGATATTTATGAAAAGGGAAAATTCCTTTTACTTTCTCTCCACTTTGATGTAATTACACGAATCTTCATCTAATTTTAAACTTTATTCTTAGAATATAAAAATATTATATTTAAATAATACGAAAATATGATTCAAATTAAAAGTATATGATTTTATTTTACGGTTTCACCTTTCTGTGCATTTGATTTCCATTTCAGAATTTTTATTTATGTAATTATTCCTATTATTATTAGAAAATTAAACATGTCTTAAATATTTTGTGATGAAAATATATATTAATTAAATTTAAACAATTAAAAAATTATTATGTCATATTGAAATTTAATTTTACCATCTGTAATGATTTAAACTTATTTAAATCATATACTCCGGCTCATTTATTTACGGATCTTGCAAAAATAAAAGATGTCCTCTAATATTTAGAGTGAACGAGTTTAATTTTCTCAAATTTAAAAATCGGTTTTGATTCTTATTATACGTAAATCATCTCAAAATTTGTCCAAAATGTCAAATTAGCGAGGGATGTGTCAACATGGCTAAAAGAAGTTCGAATTCGAATCAAGTTCTTCCCCCTCCTTTTCTTTTCCTATCTCACACAAGCCTTTATTAATCCATTTCTTAGCAAATTCATAATATCGCACACTGTGATCTCGAGGAGAAGTACTTTTTTTAAAAAAAATAGGAATCTCAAATATCTGATTTCGCCTTCTTGCAGTTCTGCGATGTGAATATTGACTGAAGATTTTATGGAGGTGAAATGATTTATATAAAAAATTATCTTAATTTTTTTTACTTAATACTAATATATAACTTTAAAATTTTTGTAACTATTAAGGTGATTAACTTAATAATACTGAATTATTATCTTATTTTGAAGGTTATCCTAAAGGTCGTAAGTTCAATTTAAGAAGATATCAATTTATAATTAATGAATGAATGAAATATATATATATATATATATATATATATATATATATATATATATATATATATATATATATATATATATATATATATATATATATTAACCATGGAATGAAATACTTTTGGAACTGCATTACTTTAGAGCCAATAAAAGAGTGAATAGCTCTTGAAATCGTGAATAATAAAGAAGATGATGGACTCTAAAAAGTGTTAGTCCTTTAATAAAATTATAATGGTTGAAACTAAATATTCTACTTAAAGAAATTGTTAATTCTTTAATTGCTATCTTTTTTAACAGATTCATTTTTTAATAAGTAGTTATTGGGGATGTTTGATAGTTAGCTGATAATTGTAACTGTTAATTGATTCAATTAACTGTTAGCTGATAACTATTTGTATTAACTGATTTGACTAACTAATTATATTAATTATTTGAATAAAAATATTTAGTAAAATTAACTGTTTAAATATAAAATAACATATAAGAGTATGACTATATTTTATGAATTATTTAAATATTTTTTTATTTTAATATTTTAGATCTTATATATTATGTAGTAGATTAATTTTTTTTATAAATAATATATCATTATAATTTATTATATATTAAATATTCTTTTATTTTAATAATATTTTAATAATTTTAATTTATATATTATTTAATAAATTAAATTTTCTTATAAATAATATATCATTATAATTTATTATATATTAAATATTTTTAACAATTAAATTAATATAATTTTTATAATTAATAAAATGGCATGAGGAATTAGAATGATAGAGTTCATCTAGTAAAATTATGATATGATATAAATCAAAAAGCAAAACGAAAAAATGACGGACCAGAAATTGACATGGGAGACGGCGGAGCAATAACAATTAAAATAGGTTCAACGGGTTAGATGGGCAGAATGATAGAGTGAACCAAGGATGAAGATGAATCGCTCATTTTGCAGGTGGGGGCTGCACTCCTCCAATTGTGAGAGCCAAGTGCAGTTACCGTGAAGTTGCAGGTTTTGAAAAAGAAATAAAGAAATATGAGAAATGATTGGGTAATTCAATCTTTTTATAATTTATTCGTATGTCAGTTAATTTGAAATGTTGCTGCATGCAGTATTTCAAAAAATAACTGTTTGAGCTGAATCAGCTGTTTACAAAAGTTGATTACTAAATAAATATTATGTCAATTGATTTATTAAGTTAAGTAGCTGATTTTAGTCAAATCAATTAAAAATCATTCAAACAACTATTTTTTAAATACTTCCATAATTTTTTGATAAATTTATGGTGATGGATTCACTTTTTAGTCAATAATTATAGTTTAAATCAAATATTTTACAAAATCAGAAAAGTCAGTCAACACTAATTCTCTTGCTTTCTTTCTTTTCTTGGATCTCCTCCTCAGTGTGGGACTCTGGCGTTTGTTGTCCCTGAAGTTTTGAGGAGGAAATGATATTTGGTCCTGTGGATGAATGAAGCAAAGTATGTATTATTTTCAAAATAAATATGTTATATAAATAAAATTTTCACACATTCTTTAAGCGGTTATGAGACAACTAGAACTAAACTAACTCTACGAACTAAAAAACCTTGAAGCATAAACCAAAGGCACCTCTGCTCTCAAGATATAGATAGAGAAGCAAATAGAGGCAATTCAAATTGGGGTGAGCAGCCAACACATTGCACAAGTGGCGGCCCCTTAGCAACTCAGGAGCCACGCGTCTCACGTAAGTCGAAGCGCTGTTTGGATCCTATAAGCAACAACACTCCTCCTTTCAGACATGCAAAACGACATTGTTTTGCCACCTCCACATTTCTCCATCCATACTTTCGAGCTTCGTTTTCATATTCTCATATTCGTTTGCAAGAGAAAAGAGCTTCTTCTTAACAGCATAAAAGAACCAGCAGAAGGAAAAAAGCAAAGAAACCTTAAGAGCAGCTACATCTGTGACAAAGAGTAGGACTTCGGAGTTAGACTGCCAGGGCCACCGAAGGGACTTCGATCGAGTTGGATTTCTGTTGGAGCATTTGGTATTTTTCTTATCAATGCCAAGTTGGATCTCGGTTCGCTACGTTGGCACGTCCATTTACAATTTCATGATTTGGACCAATTTTGAGCTGATTTAGATATAATAAAGATAAAAAATTCTTTTAATTGAGAGAATCAAACCCACTCAATTTAAATATCAGAAGCTCAAAATGTATTTAAGCCAAAATGAAACTACTTATGACTTTGAGCTTAGTGCATACCTCTCCCAACTGAGAAGTAATTCTAGTGACGAAGATAATTCACCGGACGTATATACATATAACATTTTGAAATTTGAATATCAAACATAATGAAAAAAAATAAAAATTTTAAAATAAAATAAAAAAATAAAGTTTTTAGGATAGCAACAGGTACCGCTGCTGCACGAAAATGATGGTAACTAAGTAATAATTTCATTTACAAACACGATGGAATCAATCTTTTCCAGTATCTTTCACTGATTCCAAATTTCAAGCTTTTTTCACTATTTTGACGATGCTATGCTGTTTTGTTAAGGGCTCGTATGATTCAAACCGGATAAAATCAAATAGAGAATTAGAAAGAAAGGAAATAAATAATTTTTTATTACTCTGTTTAGTTTAAATAAAAAAATTAAAAAATTTTAATTTATTTTATTAATAATTATTACATTAAAAATAATTTATTTATAATAATTATTAAAATAATTATTATAATGACTATTTTATTATTTTTATTTTATTTACTAATGTTTTAATTTTTATAATTATTTAATATTAATTATTAATATCTTATTAATATTATTTTAATTATTTCAATTACTATTAATATCTTAATATAATTATCATAATAATATTAATTATTATTTATTTAATTATTATTTCTTAATATTTATTATTTTATTAATGTTTTTAATTATTTTTATACTATTAAATATTATTAATTTCATAATTATTTAATTTTAATTATTAATAATTTTTATTATTATTTCAAGTATTACTATATTATTTATTTATTATTTTTTGTAATTATGATAATTATTATTTTATTATGAATATTTATTATTATGATTAAATTATTAATATTTTATTAATATTATTAATTTTATTTTTACTTATATTATTATTTTATAATAAATTATTATTATTATTAGAGAATAATAAATTCAAAATTTAGAATGAAAAAATTAAATTCTTAAAGATTTAAGGAAAATTATCATTTCTTTATTTGAAATAATTTTATTAAAAAAATAAAAAAATAATTTTTTTTGGAATCAAACTAAAACAGAAATTTTACAATTCCCTCTTTCTTTTCTAATTACCCCCGACCCATGTTTCTTTTCTAATTACCCACAACCAAGCTAAGTTTCACAACTGGCCTTTTTAGTTCTACCCAACTGTGTCTCCCTGCCTCTCTGGGGTTCCAATTCTCCTTTTAGGGTTCTCAAATTATACGGCATGGAGACAGTGCGCTACCCAACCCTGTTAATGTTAGTATTGGTACTATCCTCAACTTCACCGTCGGCTCAGAATGAAACCCCGAACTCAGAACTGAGTGAGCTGACTCGAGAGCTTTTAGAGTCGGCGTGGGAGCCGAGCTTTCAGGATTGGTTGGTGCGGATTCGGAGGAGAATCCATGAATATCCAGAACTTGGATTCGAGGAGGTTCGGACGAGTCAACTCATCAGATCGGAGCTGGATTCGCTTGGAGTCGAGTACAGGTGGCCGGTAGCCAAGACCGGCGTGGTGGCTACCATTGGTTCCGGCGAGAAGCCGTGGTTCGGTCTGAGGGCAGACATGGATGCTCTTCCTGTGCAGGTTTCTCTCTTCTCTCCAAACTAATTACTTGGGTGCTTTGCAGATCATAGAATTCTTACACTTTGTTTGAAATGGGGGAAATGAGGGTAGGAAAGAGCGGGGTGAGTGAAATTCAGGGTGAATTTGTAATTTTCACTCGTTTGGCTGCTGGCTGAAAAGTTGGGAGGGGGTGGGGCGTAATTGCAGTGTAAAAAAACTGGGGGCCCCAGTGAAATTGGTCCCCCAAGAAATGCGAAGAAAACGCAGGTTTCCAACACTACCCTTGAAGAGGCCGTGTTGCAGCCTACCGCTGCAGCCGGCCAAGGGATATTGCTTTTATTTTAAATCATTTTAATATTATAAATCTTAATCATTTTAATATTTAAAATTATTTTAATATTTTAATATTTTTTTTTATTTTATTCAATATTACTAGAATATAAAAAATATTAATACTTAATTTTTAATAAAAAATATCAATATTTTATTATATATTAATTTAACTATTTATTTGAAATATTTTAAAAAAATTATCATTAATTAATTATATATTATTTTATCCGTATATCATTAATTTTTAATTGAATTTAATGAAATAATATTATAATTATGTTTACATATTATATTTTAAAGATGTTATAATCATTTGAGTCAATTCTAGCTTTTTTTTTTTTAATTTTCACCCATTTTAAATGAAAAAAATTCCTTTCTCACTTCTTTTTCTTTTTTCTTATTTTTATTAATTTCAAATACCACAAAAATAATATTTTTATCTTTAATTGCTTTTTCTTTGATTTCCTTTTATCCTGTTTACTTTTGTCTTTAATTCACCTCCATCCAAATAAAACATTCGTGTAAGTATAGGATCCGATTAGATGGTTTGACTCGCGGATAACACGTGAACTGATAAGATAAAATTAACATGTAATCGCTGATTGCTGTATTTTTAAAATTTTATAATTAATATTAATATTTTTTTATTATAATTAAATGTCAAAATAGCTAAAAAAATGCTAGAATAAAATTTTAAACTTCACTTTAATAGCACTGAATAAGTTTTCACTATTTTATTTCTTTTTGCCGTTTATTTTAACAATTTTAATGAAAAAAATGGGTAAATAGATACAATTAAAATAAACATCAATCATTACTGGTGAAATTTAGCGACTTATTACAATTAGCCGTCTTATAAACTAGGGACCAATCGTGACGTTTAGTCTAAAATACGGAATCTACTTAAATGCAGGCTTAAATTAATTTAGTATTATTTGTTGGGCTTGTAATGCCCGTAGGTGGGACCCGATAGGCTGCGGACTGCCGCATTTTTTGATATGGTTTTTGCTTTGTTAAGCTAACTTAGATGCGGTCTCGATCGCAGAAGTAGGATGAGAATCGCAACTTTCTGAAACGCAGGAAAGTTTTGAATGGGCTTGGTCAATCACTAGCCACTAAAATAAAAGAATGGAATTTTTTGGAAATTTTATTTTTTATAAATTAAAAAAATTTGCCTATTTATTTTTTTTGGATAAATTTTTTTTTCACATCTTTTAATGATAGAAATATAAAATTATTTTTATTTGTTTTTACAAATGATTAATTTAACCTTTTATTATTATTATTATTATTTAAAAATTACAATACCTATAATTTATTAATTATAAAATATAAATATGTTTATTTAAAGATAATTATTTTAAGTAGAATGAGTATTACACAAAATAGATACGAAATATTATATCATAAATATAAATTGTAATTATAATAATAAATATTATTATTAAGAATTTAATAAAATCCAACCTGAAACTTGAACTCAACTCGTTTTCAATTTAGAAATTATAATTGTAAATTTTTTTCAGTTGAAAAGAAAAAATACAAAATATTTTTTTAATAATAATTAATTAATTATCAATTATTTCTTTAGAGATCAGGTATCTAGTGGGGGTACGGTGTATCATTATATTAGTTCTCCAACAGTACATCAAAAGACTCCGAGCTATCTAGCTGATTGATGCAAAATTGTGGAGATAAATCCCACATAATTTTTTTTTATTATATCACAAGAATTAAGTTGGTTAAACTATTAAATGGTGATTCGCGTGTCCTTGAGGATTATTTTATGTTAAATGATGTGTTAAGTCCAAGCGACAGCTCTTGTTTGTTCAGTAAGAAAACATATGTACGACCACTTCTGATTGAATTGTCGCGAGGTCAGTGTATCCTAAAATTTTGAGTGATCAACTTATCTTGAGCTATTAATAAGTGGTCCCAGATGCTTGGTTGAATCTGGGTGTAAGGAGTTTGATCAAAATATTTATATCAATTATAAAACATTTTAATCAAATGATCTAATATAGTAATATAAAAGAGACCCGAGATTCATCGATAATTACTGTTTAGGTTCAAATTCAATCCATAATTAAAATATTAGTTAGTTTTTGGATAGTTTTCTGTTCAGCGATAATTTTGGGGTCTTCACCCTCGAGTAATTAATTTATTATTTTTTTTTCTCTTAGGCCTCATCTTGTTAAATAAAAGGAAAAGAATTAGTTATTCGGCAAAACTGTATACAGGGAGGAGGTCCAAATGTAATTATACCACTAATTAGATAGGCTGTTGTCATTTGAAAAAATTGAGGGAATTCATGTATAGTATGTGATAAATCTAGAGAAAAAAGATACAATTTTGCCTAAATAATTCGTGGATTTAAATATAATCTACTTTTAATATAAAAATTTACACTATTACTTATTCATGTATTATTATCTAAATAAAAAATTATTAAAATTTTTTATTATTATTAAAAAAATTTAATTATTATTTTTTAATTATATATTTTTTAATTTTCTGACAAATGTAAAATATTTTACATTTACAGCAAATTAAAGATTTAAATCCATAATTCTTGTACATCTGTTTGGGACCACTTATTTATAATAAGGAAAAGTATCTGATGAGTAATTTTACTGAATATATTATGATTTGGAAGGAACTGGTGGAATGGGAGCATAGGAGCAAGAACGATGGCAAAATGCATGCATGTGGACATGATGCTCATACAACCATGTTGCTTGGCGCAGCTAAGTTACTTCAACACAAACGCCACCAATTGAAGGTGAACCACCCACGTCCCCATTAACCCAACCCCTTTTTTTTTTTTTTTTGGGCGTAACCCAACTACTTTAGAAAGTTTATAAACTCATCTCTATCTGCTTGCATTTCTTTTCTTGGAAATATGACGGTGACCTATAAGTTTGTTGAAAGATATATCTGAGTATGCATTCAGGAATTCGTGATAAATATTAAAATTATTTAATTATATTTATTAAAAATAAATAAAATTAAATAGTTCTAATTTAATAATTTCTAAACTTATCATATCATATTAAATCTTAAAATCATTTCAAAAGGTACCAAGCAACGTGCCAAGTACCGGAAGCGAAACATATATGTATTAAACAGCTTGTTATCCTTATTATTTACACCCCTATTGAGAAATTTCAAATTAACTTTTAAGATAAATTACTATCACTTATTTACTTTTTCTATAGTTTGATTTAAATATTGTTTACATCATTCTATTTTTATAAATATATAACAATTTTTTCTTTTTCTATTATAATTCTTTATTTGACATAACTAAAAATAAGATTTTATTTTATTTTTAGATAATTTTTTAAAAAATATTTCATTTTAAGTAAAAATAAATTTTATTTCATTTGTATTTTTTATTTTAATTATATTTACATTATTATGAAATTTATCAAATTTAATAAGAATTTTATTAAAATTTATTTTATTTGGCTTAAAAAATATATCATATAAAAAATTTATCTTCTTTTTAATATTGTATTTATCATAATACCATCAAAATTTTTTAATTAAATTTCATATATCTTTTAATAAGTTTTAAACAAAAAAATTCATTTATAAATGAATCAGAATCATTATTTTTAACATATATAATTTTTAAATAATAAAATTAATTTATAAATAAATTGAAATTATTTCATGAAATCAGTTCTAAAATTTTTTTTGACACCAATCCAATGAGAGTACATGTTTAAAACATGAAAATAATGAATGTGAGTACATAATTCTAAAATGAAAATGATGAAAGTATAATTGAAGAAAACATCAAGAAAATGGATGTAATTTCCCCTGATTTTTATCAAACATGTAAAACTGAAGTAAATCAAAATAGATATAACCGTAGTTACTCTTGTCATTGTTTCCTCAAATGTTGGGAATCTTGTCACTCTTGAAAGGGCACAGTCAAACTTGTTTTCCAACCAGCAGAGGAGGGCAAAGGAGGGGCATACCATGTACTAAAGGAGGGTGTTCTTGACGGCGTCCAAGGTATTCTGACTCTGCATGTTACACCACTCATTCCGACCGGGATACTTGCATCAAGACCTGGTCCAGTCTTGGCTGCCTCCGCAAGATTCTTGGTCACAATACAAGCCAAAGGTCCTGGGCATGCTGCAATTCCACAGTCTTGCAGAGACCCAGTTGTGGTGGCTTCTCTGGCCATACCTGCACTTTATGTGGTTCCAAGAGAAACTGACCTTTTTGAACCCACGGTACTTCTGCGGCTGATTTCATGCTGTCTTGATTCATTTGTTGCCTTGTTTCAGTGCTGATTATTGTTGTACTCTGCAGGTCCTGTCGGTTGGGTTTGTCGACGGCGGCCAAGCTGGAAATGTAAGTCCAGATGAGATCAAATTTGGAGGCACTCTCCGGAGCTTCACTTTAGAAGGACTATCCTACCTTATGCAGAGAATCAGAGAGGTAAGTTTCCTAGGAGAGACATTCTTGCATGTATTAGGTTTATTGTAGATTTAACTGGGAGATTGACCCTTTTTTTTGACAAAGTAACTTGTAAATTACAAATATTACTGCATTAATCTTTTTCTTCAAATTTACATTAAATTAGTACTTGTTGCAGTTCTAAATTGCACTTACAGTTACAGTTTAATTGGTATTAATAAAATTATGGATAAATGTAAAAAAAATGTGAATATTGTAACACAAAATTATAAAAAAATCACAAATACAATAATATGAACCCTAAGTTATAACCTTGGTACTTGCAACACTCGTTCATAGTCAAACTAGAAGCTTGACATTAGGAACAATACAGAATAGAGTAACATTGCATGATATTTTTCTCACAAATATCACTCGTTATATATTATTTAGACTTTAATTTGCTTATCATGAACTTTACCATTTTCTATTGTATTATTATATTATATACATAAATCATGTTTTAACCCAGTACATGATTCGGTTATTATGTTGTGTATCTTTGATAGTACATCATGTAATACTATTTTGATCCTCCATTTTGGTGGATACCAAAAAATGGGGGATTGTTAGTCCCACAAAAATTGAAAAGCCAAATTTTGAAACCATTAAGATAGTACTATTCCCCATAGTGTTGTCATAGTTTGGTGCAGTAGCGGAACTTGAAAGGGGTATAGGGAGCGATAACTCCTCTAAATAACACATTATTATTATATAATTATATAAAAAAAGAATTTACATAAATTATTAAACCTCTCAAAAAATATTTAACCCTCTCAAAATTGTGAGTAACGGTCTACCATTGGTTTGGTGGAATGAAGACTAGAATTTGAGGTCACTAATATTGTGCGATTTTCACATTGTTATGGCACTCTTCTCCTTCATTGTACACATAATTATATATCTTTTTCAAAGAAAACAACTCTTAGTGGGTGTCATTGCTTCACAGGTTACAGAGACACAAGCAGCTGTATATGGATGCTCTGCCACAGTGGACTTCATGGAGGAAACAATGAGGCCATATCCTCCGACCGTGAACGACAAAGACTTGTACCAACACGGCAAGAGGGTGGCGGAAACTCTCCTCGGAAAACCAAACGTCCTACTTAGTTCCATGTGCTTGGGAGCTGAAGATTTCAGCTTCTACTCCCAAAAAATGGCAGCCTTATATTTTGAAATTGGAACATACAATGAGACAATTAAGTCAGGGGCCCCTAACCACTCCCCTTTCTTTGCCATCGATGAAGAGGCTCTTCCCATTGGAGCAGCATTTCATGCAGCCGTTGCCATCTCTTTCTTGGATGCTCACCCTTCTCTCTACTCTTGAACTAAGGTCAATTCCTCCATAGCTGTTGGACTCAAATAAATAAATAACATGAATATCTTTCGGTAAGCATGCATACTAATATCACAAGTATATAAATAATTTAGGAATAGAAGGTGTTTAAATTTGACACACTATCATTATATAATATTTTATATTGTCAAAAAATATGAAAATAATATGTTATTAAAAATATAATAATAATTAAGAATTCTTATTACTAATAAAAGAATTTTAATAATTTTTAAATGATATGATAATAAAGAAATAAATAATAATATAAAATTGATTTATATTAATAGTGCATCAAATTTAAATTCATAGCTCAAAGTTGCATGTAAAAATATATAATCTTGAGTTAGAGGACAATTATCTCATTGATTGGGCTTGATTTCAATCTGCAAAATAAAGATAAAACAAAAGTATTTCAACGTAAAATAGAATGTTAGTAATATAACTACCTCGTTAAGCTAATTAAGGCACAGACTTCCGTTCCGGTATCTTATATATGTGTAATTAATCAACCCCCTTAATCACAGATATAATCACTCTTGCAGTGGATGCATTAATTAAAAATATGATTTTTTTTCCTTCCATACACCTTTATCTACTCAGAGTCTCAAATATTGTCCTTTCTTTGCTCAAATATACTTCAAATATAATAATATTAGCTTTTAACCCATATGATGCACGTAGTTAACTAAATTTAATTTAATTAATAATAATTTATAATATAAATTAAAATTTTTAAATTTTAAATTGTAAAGTATTCAAATGATTAATTAATATCTAATATTATATTTATGTTATTTGAACAATCGTAAAATTCATATAATTATATTTAACTTAAGTAAGAACAAATATCATTTTTTTTAAATCATTCCTAATAGATAGAATTATTGTAATATTGTAACGTTACATTAATTAATTATTGTTATCATATTTAAATAGATACATACATGATCAAATATTATGACAAGTGAAATTTAGAAAAGTATATAAAAACATTAATTTATATGAAATTTAATGTATCAATATTAATCCTTACCTTTTATATAAATGCATCTCATGATAGATAATAAAGAATAAATATTATCTAATTTATTAAATATAAAAATGAGCAAAAAAATATATTAAAATTAATAATCATTTGTCAAATGATATATTTTAAATTAAAAATAATATATATTAAAAAATAATAGGATAATATTACTTGTAAAAGATATATTTTTATACTTAAAATATATAATTCATCAATATTTTTAATGCTAAACATATGGATCTTAAATCCAATATTAAAAAAATTTACAAAATAAATTTTAATAATTACTACATTTATCGAAATATTATAAGTATTTCTTAGTTAAAAATTATAATCATTTAATTTTTAAATAAAAATTAAATAATTAGAATAAATTAAAATGATATAATTTTTAAAAACTAATATAATAAAAATATTTTATAATTTAAAATATTATCCAAATAAAATAATATTTAAATAAATTATAACATATGTATATATACTTATATGTTATTTTATATATAAATAATTAAAATTAATTAATTAATTTTATTAAATATTTTTATATAAATAATTAATACAATCAAATAATTAAATTAAATAATATAATTAATTAATACTTAATACTTAATTTAATTAATTAATTACTAATATAATCAGTTAGAGACAAACATTGTAGTAATTATGGTCTCTTCAACGAAAATCCAATGTAATAGCGAAGAGAAGAAAAAGAGATAGATTTCATAGTTTCTTGTATTTTTTTTTATTTTTTCAAATTGGCTTTAAAAAAAAGACATGTGAACTGCTTGCATTGTTTTTTAAAATAATTACATCTTGGGTAGTTACTGTGACTGAATGCCATGGTCATGGGAATAGGAAGAAAACAACCACTGCAGCACTATGTTACACGTGTGAGAACAACTCGCAAGAAATTCTTAGGCTGAAAAGTTTTAAAGGCCCAAAACACAACAAATATATAATTAAATAGATTATTCCTACTCTTTTACTAGCATAATCTCAAAATAAAATAAAATTGGACTCTATTTTGGACCCGCAAAAATTTTCAAAATTTTCATTCAATTAAATGTGAGTTTTTTTTTTTTTTACTTTTAGAAAGAATATTGAATTTATGTATATTTGACTCTTAGTTTGTACTTTCAATTATTTTCTTAAATATTTAGAAAATTTTATATGATAATTTAACATAATATTAAATTATTTTTCAAAAGCATAAAATTCAGTTTAAAATTTAATATATTTTATATATATTTCAAAAAATTATTTAAATATTACATTATTTTCTTCAAATATTATAATTTTATGTTCAATTTTTGTAATATTTTTAATTTCAAACTTTATTTGAATATTAAATTAAATTTGATTAATTATTATAATAAATAATAAATTAAAAATAAATACAATTTTGGAGGTGTTTGCTAAGTTACTCTTAAAGGTTTGATACTTAGGGTGGTGTGATAAAATATAGGCCACTAAATAAGATTATCAAGAATCTTAGTAATAACTTAGTAATTTCATCCAATAATTTATATTTTGTCATATTGAGATTAAAAGTACAATTCTAATTTTAACATATTGAGTATTAATACTTTAATTTTGTGATAAAATGAAAATCGTTAAATTTCAATGTTAAAAAAATGAATAATTAATATTCATGAGTAAGAGACTTATTTAATAGATAAAGAATTAATGATATAATATTTCTATTTTAAACCATACTTTTTTTTTAATTTTAGATCTATCAAAAATTTAAAATAAATAATTTGAATAAATTATTTATATTAATTTATAGATATATTTTTACACTTCTTTACTATATAATAAATCTAATTTAATGATTATTAACTCAAGTTTATTTATAATACATTGTAATTTAATTTCAAAATTAAAATCCTTTCAAAAAATTACCACATAATCATCTTGAAAATATAAAATTTAGTTAATAGTTAATAAATTAAAAATCTAAACTTTTACTTTACAATGCTATTTTTTATTTCTTCTTCTCTTTTTTTTTTGAATAATCTCCTTCACTTATTTTTATATATTAATACACAATAAAATATTTTAAAATACATAATTTAGTAATAAAATTTAGTATTGTTTTTAATAAAAAATTTAATATCCATTGATTTTTTGAAAGAAATGATATATATATATATATATATATATATATATATATATATATATATATATATATATATATATATATATATATTACTTTTCTTACATGTATCTAGACTTAAATTTTCTAAATTTGTTTAAAATATATTAAGTAAATTTTATTTAAAAATTAAAGTATTATGCATACACCTATAAAAATATAATATGTATACAAGCTTTTATAATGTACGTGTTATGATTTTCAAATAAAATAATTATTTTATTGGTTTAATTTATTATTATTAATGATTTTTATGTAAGATAAAATAAAAAATTAAAAAATTTTCTCTTCATAATGTGTGAAATTATAAAAAAATAGAGATTAATATCAAGAAAGAAAACACAACTAATAATTTAATGTATCAAATTTGAAAGTAGGATATTTGTAGTAGATTAAAATTATAATATAAATCACCTATATTTTTTAATTTCTAATTTTTAGATGTAACATATTTCAACATACATACATAGATAAGTATGTGTATATCTATGTTAGTTTTTTACTAATAATTTCTTGGTATTATTTGATTTTACATACAACCCTAAATAATTTAAAAGAATAAAAAGTGAAAAATATTACATTATATTAAAAATAATAATAGCATAATTTCTATTAAAAATTGATTAGTTTAAATAAAAAATTTTAAAATTATTTGGACGTAATATATTAATGTCTAAATATTATTTTATTGCATTGTATATAACAATATTTTTTAATAAATTTACAGCAATTAAATACTTTATTATTGAAAAAACAATGTTGTTGATAAAATAATTAAAATAAAGAATTTAAAAAGATAGCATACAACTTTCTAAAATTTTTTTGGATAGATAACAATTTTCTTCATTTAATACAAAATTACCAAGTTTTATATATATATTTGCTTTAATATAAGTAAGTGTTTTTACATAGTGGAAATAACTTTTTATTTCATGCAATGTTAAACAATCAATAGTAATTTTTTATCAATTTTTTACAATAATTAATATGTTATTTTATTCAATAAAATAATAATTTTATTATGTAATTTTAGAACTAAGTACAAATATGAATTTTAGAAATATGTGTGTGAAGCAAAAAAAGAGAGAGAAAGAGAGAGAGAGAATATAAATATTTCAAACAAAAAATTTTTAAATTTGTGTAGAGAAATAAAAATATTTAGCCTTATTTTTTATTTAACTATTAATTTGTTAAAAAAAAAACTTAAGGTTGAAATGAAATTTAGATAAATTTAAGATCTAATTTAAAAGATTTAAAAAAAAATTAACCTGAAAACTTTTTTCACACAAGCAATATTCATCATCTTATTGACTTAAATTCGTCATCTTATTTACTTATTAGTCAAGTTATTGATACCCATGATTATAATCTAAATATGGAAGAACTATTTATTTATAAAGATTTTTTTTACTTTCATTTCTTGTCTCCAATGATCATAATATTTGATGGATAATAAAAATATTAAATCACTATATTAATATACATTTTTATAAATTCATAAAATATATTATTTTAAAATATTTCAATTTGTAAAGATTTTCCTAATCTTTTATTTTGGTCTCCGATTGTAATATTTAATACATAGTAAAATTATTAAATCACTATATTTATTTATGTTTTTTAAAAATTCATATTTTAATTTCATTTTTAAAATATATTTTAATAAATTAATAATTTAAATTAATTTTATATCAGATTTAGTTTCATTTTTAAATTGATTGAAAATTTTCTGGTTATTAAAATCATCATAATATTTAATTAGATTAATTATCACGTGACATCTTGTTATTGCATTAATCGTCATTTGTTTTGCCACATGCCATGTTTTCAAGATTCATTTATTAATAAATAATTCACATGCATCATTTATGGATGTTACATTCTTTTATGAAGGAAAACTATCAGTTGCTCATTACATACGGGCGTGCAATCACGGAATTAAATTCTTCGTTTTGTTGCAGTTTTATCATTGATTTTAAAATCAAAATTTTATTATGTAATTTTATAATATATATATATATATATATATATATATATATGTGCATTCTCATTAATGTAGGGATTTCTTTTTCTTTTTCTTTTATGTTGTTTTGATTTTACAATAAATCATGTAATTTTAAAATATATGTGCATTAGTAGAATATGTTCATAAATAATAAACTATACCAAGATTTCTAACTAAACAAATTGTTTTGATTTTAAAATTATAATACACTTTACTTTTTTTACTATAATTGGAAAATCTTATTTTATCAAGGTAAATAATTGTAAAATCTTGTAAATATTCAAAATTTTGATTTTAAAATCGATATTGACGGGTTTAATTCTGTGATTACCTGTGTTTGAGTTGCTGATGATTTTCGCTCGTACCTCAAAGAAAGGAAAAAAAATACTCCTTTTGCTCTATTTTAATTATCGTATTTTGAATAAATTTTTTATTTTTTATTTATTACTTAAAAATTTTAATAAAATATTAAATATTTTTTAATTTTATTTTTTATTAATAAATATCTTATTATTCTATATTTTCAATTTTTAATTTTACTTGTTTTTATTTTATCATTTTTATTTTTAATTGTATTAAATCTTGTATATAAAAAACATTTTAAAAATAAATAAATAAAATTATTTTTTTAATATCCGTAAAAAAATTGGTTAATATATATATATATATATATATATATATATATATATATATATATATATATATATATATATATATATATATATATATATATATAAAAGAATGGAGGGAAAAATCAATGATAAAACAATTAAGGAGACATAACATGTCAAATAAGCAAGCTCATGCAATAATTCAGCATGTTGCACCGCATAAACCTTCTAATTAATTAAATATAATACAATATAAATATGAATATATTGACAAATGAAGAACAAGAACTGATATTGTAAGCTTCTTTGTTTCAGAAACCCTACTTCTCCTACACCAGCTTCTTTAAATTCCTCCTGTTGGAAGTATGAATTAAAAATCTTAAAATATAAAACTTGATCATAACAAAATTATGAGCTCACCTGATGCATAATTTGATAAGATCATAACTGATTTAAATGATGATGATGATGATGAGTAGAATTGTAATCTATTTCGCCCTTTAGGTTATCTAGATAGAGAGAAAAGGGAGAGAAAAATTTAGGAGTGAGAATCCTTATTGTGCAGCATTCAAATAATAACCCTGATCTCTCTATTCAATGTCAGACTTGTGATAGAAAACTACTGACCACTAAAGGGTTATAAGTTGGGACCTCTACCCATATGGACTTATGCATGATCCAATCTATTACGGATCATACACATTAAATTAGGACCCAATTTGTTCTATGTTTAATATTAAAATATAAAATTAATTACTTAAATAAATATTTTAATAATTAATTAATGCTAATTCATATAATATTTTTAATAAAATTAATTATTTTATTTTTAAATACAACAATCTCCCACTTGGATAGTATTAATTAATTATATAAAATAATTGAAACATTAATAATTAAGTAATTAGATATACATTAAGTTATAAACTTAATTCAGAGAACGAGACTATACAAAATCACTGAATCCGATAGGGAGACAAGTGATATAATTTCTTATAATTTGAAAGGAATAAAATAAAATTTAATCTTTCAAATACAATTCAGAAAAGAAACAACTTAAAATCATTGAATCTGATAGGAAAACAAATGATTTATATATATATATATATATATATATATATATATATATATATATATATATATATATATATATATATAAAACATATTACCAATGTTTTGAATATTTAAATTGAGTAACGATTACGTAAGTGGAATGAGACCATACAGAATCACTGAATCCGATAGAGAGATAAGTGATATTTAAATATAATATCTCATAATCCTAAAGGAATTGGATATATATAAGGTTAGTCTTTTAACCATAACTCATAAGAGAAACAACTCAAAATTATTTAACCCGTTAGGGAAGTAAATAATTTATATATGTATAAAACATATCACTAATGTTTCAATATGAGCAATTATTGGTCACAAATATCAATAAAATAAAATAGGCATATCTCAGACTCCCACTAAACTAAGATTTCATCAAAAGACTTAACAAGACCCATATGAGTCACTTGATTTTAAATACTCCTATAGGTAAGCCTTAAGTCAACGAATCCCTAGCATATCTCCATTAGGGTTGTATTCAATGTGAGTCCGAGATTCAACAATCTTCCCTCTTTAACGAATAGGAGTTTAACATTAAAAAATTCAATACGACTAGAATTCCTATGTTTTCTGAGAGAAGTACACAACAGAAGAATTATCGCAATAAAAATTGGTAGAGGTCATGATATAAAATTAACCAATTGCATGCTAGATATCAACTTCCTCAACCATATAGCCTGATAAGTGGTCTCATAATATGCAATAAACTTTGTTTTCATAGTTGAGGTAGTTGTGAGTGTCTGTTTAACACTTTTCCATGAAACAGTTCCTCCAAACATTATAAAGATGTATCCAGATGTTAACTTAGGATTAACTATATATAAGGCATAATCAGAATATGAATAACCAATGCCATCAAGTAAATTAGATCGTCTACAAATCAACATATGATTCTTGGTATCTTGAAGATATCTTATTACTTTTTCTTGGCCGCTTTCCAATGATACATCCTAGGGTCATTTAAGTATCTTTTAAGCACACTAATAGCAAAAGCTATATCTAAACGAATGTAGACCTGTGCATGCATAAGATTATTAATAGCGGAAGCATAAGGAATCTTGTCTATTTCATCCCTTTCAATATTAGCTTAAGGGCAATATGATTGAGATAGTGTATCGCCTTTTTAAGTAGGCATTGGACTAAACGCACAAGTGTCCATTTTAAATTCTTCAAGCATCTGTTCAATCCAATTGGCTTGGTACAAACCCAAAATACTATGAGTTCTGTCACGATGGATCTGAATTCCAAGAATAAAAGATGTTTCGCCAAGATTAAAATAATATGATAACATGCATTTTGACTCATCTAGAAAATGATCGAGTTACTAGCCAGCAAAACGTCATCAATATAAAGTACTAAGATGACAAAATTATCCCATTAAATTTATTAAAAAGTCCTGCAAGTACATAATATAGTTATTTGGTATTGCAAGTTTCTAAACCCTTTGAGATCATGTAAACTTAATGGCTAGTTGATTAAGTTCTTTAACATAAGGATATTTATTTATTGAACTAGATGGTCAATATTATTTCCTCTAATGGTGAGGGAATCAGAATAGATATAGGTAGAATGGTGGCCTTATTACATAGATTGATAGCCATAAGAACCAAACTCTCATTATCCAAATCATCTTCAAAATTAGAATGCCTAGTCAAACTCGATGATATTGGTGCTATGAGTAGGATAATAAAATTTACAACCTCTTGATCTAGTTGAGTACCTAATAAAGAACCTACTGATTATTTTAGAGTCTAATTTCTTCAATTAGGGATTATATAATCTTATCTCTACTTTACAACCCCACACTTAAAAATGTTTCAAAAAATCTGAGAAATCTAGGTCTAATAACACATATTTATTTTATCAATCTTTCTAATCTCTTTCTAGAATGTGGCCTAATCATTGATGCTATAAAAATGGAGGAGTTCTCACTCATTCTAGGATCTTTATACCCAATCACAACATTGATAGGAATATCAGAAGACATAACAGGATAATTTTTCAATTTCAAATGATATGGATAATTTTGTAAGGTGGCATACTAATAATAACAAAATCATAATAAATTTAATCTTTCATTTCCTTGTCAAAAGGAATAATTGCAATTATCCAAAATAAGACTAGAAATCAAATTCCTTCTGGCAGAAGGTACATAAACGGTATTATTCAGATCTAAAATGTGTCCAGAGGATAAACACAAAGAAATTGATCCTATGTATTGAACTTCAACCTTACTCCTTACTACTCCTAAAATAGTCTTCTCTCTCTCACTTGGGATCTGTTGGTTCTTAAGTTTCTTTAAAGAATTTGTAACATAAATAGTTGCACCAAAATCCAACCACCAAAATTCAAAAGATGTTTCAAGATTATTGGACTCAAAACACACTAAAGCTAAATGGGTAGAATTGAATTTCTTTTCAATAACTTTTATGTATTCTATAGCAGCGTCCTTGTCTAGGATAATCTTTCTAATTCTTTTCTCAATAATGAACATAATCATGTACTAGACTTAAGTAAGAGATCAATCGGTTTCGGTTCCTTAAGAGCAAAAATTTCCTTAGAGATTGTCAGGTATATATTCAAAGACTCTTTCCATTAAGAATCCTCACCACAGATAGTTGCTAAAAAATTGAGATTGATGCAACAAGATTGAAAAATTATTAATTATGCGTGCACAACATAATTATAACACAAGATTCCCAATTTAAACAAATCAGTCAAACAACTATTTAACAAAGTGGTATCTAAATTACATGTACCATATGATTTAACTTGTACAAAAGCCTACATAAGAATGTAATCAATATAGCCATATCAATAGGGTATAAGAAATATTGAAACATTATAATTGCTGCATGTCTTTTCTAAGGAGTCTAAACCCTAAAATTACATTAACAATGCACACTGATAGGGTGTATCCATCATCAATGCAATATGCTTCTAAATATTCCAAAAGAATAGTATTTTATGGAAAACAATCTTATTATATCCCTACTCTGTCATTTGTGTGAATTAAATGGCTTTAGGTGTCTATATATGTATAAAATTACATAATTAAAGGCTTAAAATTTATCTAATATAACTATATTTATAATTAGAGAGAGTGACTAAGATCAAGCTAAAAAAATGTGAAAAATATCCATGAATTTTTTCAGGCCGAAATTTCATAAATAAAATAAATTTTATTTATAGTATAAATTTTTCAAAATTCAAAATAAATATTTATTAGCCTAAAAAAATTCTAGGAATATTATAAAAAAGTAAAAAATTAAATTCTACATAAATAGGCTAAAATTAAGCCATAGAAGCCTAACACGCGGCCCACATAAGCCTGCACACGCATGGCTTGTGTGGTAAAAAAAATCCATATATGTATAACAGTCTTATCATGGCACTAGCATTAATATTCTTTGCTGCTCCGGAAGAAAATATCATCACTGGCTCGGAATTCCCATCGTAGGAAAGTATCAAGTTGCCATGTTCATCAGTCAAAACACTTGGTTATGAGACATTATTATGTGGACCGTCACGATAAGCAAGCCTTATGGCATTACCTTTAGTTCAAAGTACTGTTAGGTACATGAAGGGGTTTCCGTTATAAAAAAAATAAGGCCATAATTTCAAGATATACTTGCCGGATTGCAAGAACAATTTATCTTCCCATTCAAACTTTAAAGTCATTAAACCTGACACCAAAGAGCTTTGCAAACTTTGAAGTCACCTTCTTGCCTTTGATAACGTTCCCTCATTTAACACACATTCTCCGCCGCATTGACTAGGGTAGCGAATAAATCCCTAGCAACTAGAATGGCAAAAATACCGATATATGATTATTTTATAAACTTTTTTCTATTTTATCGTGATTTTGAAACAATTTACCAAAGTACGCAGAGCGCCATTCAAAATGGCGTACATGTAACACAGAGGTGCCACACTGTTTGGCGCCTTTGTAGGAGCAAAATTCGGGGGAGCACCAGTTTGAAAGGTGCCTTCAGCTTGGAGGCGCCATACAAGGTGACGCCCCATTGCTGGAGGCGACATTTCAAGTGGCGCCCCCCACTTAGGTTTGAATTTCAAATTTCTTAGAGGCGCCAAATGAAATGGCGCCTCCTGACCTATATATATCCTTTCTCCGCAGCCACAACACAAACACAAACCCTACCTCGCAGCCTCGCAGCACCTCCTCCCTTCTCTCTTTGAAGCCGTTCGCACCATTTTCCATTTTTTCATTTACAAATCTTCATCCTTTTTTACTTCTGTATATTTCATCCGATAACATTTTCTTTTTTGGAGCAAATTTGATTTTCTTTCAACTCTTCCTTAGTTAGTATTTTTATAATTTCTGTATTTATATTTTAATTTTTATTAGTTATTATGAGAATATATTTTATAGTGGTAGGAAAATTTTTATTCTATGTTGATTATTATGATTTATGATATGAAATTATGATCCAAGATTTAGGAAAAATTTATAAAAATTTATATGATCTGTGATAGTTTGTGATTTTTATTAATTAGTTTTTTATATTTTTTGTATTTATACTATAATTTTTATTAGTAATTATAAGAATATATTTTACAGTAGAAGAAGAATTTATATTTTATGTTGATTATTATGATTTTTGATGTGAAATGATGATCTAGGATTTAGGAAAAATTTATACAAATTTATATGATTTGTGATAGTTTGTAATTTTTACTGGTTATTATTTTTATAATTTATGTATTTATATTATAATTTTTATTAGTTATTATAAGAATATATTCTACAGTCGGAAAAGAATTTTTATTTTATGTTGACTATTATGATTTATATTGTGAAATTATGATATAGGATTTAGGGTTTAGTTTGTACAAATTTATATGATCTGTGATAGTTTGTAATTTTAAAAGAAGAACAAAAGGGATAAAGAAAAGTGTGTTATAATAAAATTTACGATTTAGGTAAAAATTATATTTAGATATTTTTAAAATATAAAATTTTTTAGGATATAGGATATGATAAAAATAAGATTATTTTTATTATATGTTGATTATTACGAGAATATATTATCCTATTAATCAATATTTTTAGGTTAATTTTAGAGGAATATATGTCAAAATAAGTAAATATCAATTGAGGGTATTTTGTAAAGACTTGATATTTATATATTATTTCTATTTATTTTATCCTTTTTATTGTACATTTTTGTTATTCTTTTTTGTTAACTCATGGTATTTAAACTATATATTCTAACATTTTTTAGCAGTAAGATATATCAATTTTTTTATTATAAATGTATTCTATATAAATTATATAATTCATTTAATTAATTAATTTATTATATAATTAATTTTTTATTACTTTATACCGTACATATTATTTATTTCCTATTTACTCTACTGTAATCTTTTTATATCTACTCATATTATTTATGGTTTAAAACATCAACATCATTAATTAACATAAATATAATAAGTTATAATTTTTAGCTTATTATAATATTTTAAGCAAATTAAAGCTTTAATATACATTTTATTAATAAAAATAATTAATTTCTTATTATATTTTTTAAAAAAATACTTAGTAATTAAATTAAATTTTATTTATATAAATTTTTTCAAATTTTTGTTGATAACAATTTATAAATATTATGTTTTAAATTTAAAATACATCAACTGAGACTTCTCCAAGGGTTTACAATTCGTACATTAATTTTTCTTCATTTTAGCTACTTTGTTTAATTTTTTCTTCTTTATTTTTTCAATCATTCTATTAAAAGTTCAAATGTAATATATTGAATAATATAAATATAATACAATTTATTTTTTTTGACATAAAATTATTTTTAATTATCAAATATTTTATTTAAAAAAATTAATATTATGAGAAGCGTTAATTGATAAAGATTAATTATATATTCTAGTTTTAATAAAAGTATTTAAGAAAAAAAATTAATTCTCTAAAATGCGGTCATTGTAAGAAGGAAGGTCATAATTATAGGCGCTGCCCACTTCTACATGGAGATGAAGGCCCTTCCTCACATGGATTTTAATTATTTACTTTCACAGATATGTTACGAAGTATTTTAACCAATGTCATAAGTGTAACGGTCGGATGATGTGATTTGTTTGATTGTTGTAAAATTGCACGTCATTATGTATATATATGTTACCCATTACTAGTAATGTGAACAAATTACTTTAATCGTCCAAGTGCTATAAATTCTTGTATTGATCTTTGTACTTAAATTGCACAAGTATGTTATATTAGTGTGTGTTTAAATTCCATTCTAATGCAATTCTTATGGTGGCAGATGGCATCCACTTCCCGACGCATTGATCTTGGACCACGAGATCCTTCACTGCTGACGGCTCAGGGCTCATACATATCCTAGTCGATTTGGGCAGGCCATGTATGGAAATAGTCAGATCTTAAAGTTGGTTGAACAGTTTCTATATTATCAAATGTAATAATTATTAATATTTTTTTTACAGCCTGACCGTGTGCTGAGGATTCGACGGGCTCATCACTACCATCACCAGCAGCCGCCGGAGTTGATTGTCCCCTTGTTACAAGATGCAGGTTTTTACGGCCTCGCGATGTACGAGTTTGTGCCGATCGACCATCAGTTGATCAGTGTTTTTGTAGAGAGATGGAGGCCGGAGACACACATTTTTCACATGCCGCAGGGAGAAACGACTATTACATTCCAGGATGTTGTTTTTCAGCTTGGCCTACCCATTGACGGCCGAGCAATGACGGGGCCCACTGTGTGGGGATGGGGAATCTTGATAGAGGAGTATCTAGGACTCCAGTTATCGATGGACGAGAATATCATCAGAGGGGGGCGATTGAGGATGAGTTGGTTGGAGAGGCATTTCACTCATCTTCCAAATGATGCGGATGAGGTGACAGCGTAAAGATTCACTCGGGCCTACATTCTGCGTCTCATTGGTGGGACGTTATTTCCAGACCACTCCAGCACATATGTCCACCTTATGCACTTACCCTTACTCGAAGACTTCTATGAGGCTGGGACGTACAGTTGAGAATCTGCCTGCTTGGCCTATCTGTATAGAGAGCTGTGTAAGGCCACTGCTCCGGATTACAGGAAGATAGGAGGGTGTTGCCTACTACTGCAGCTGTGGGGATGGGATAGATTTTCCACTATTGCCCCAGCGATTACCGTTGCAGACATACCGGAGGGGGATGCAGGGATTGACCCCCTGGCCCGTAGGTTAGAAAATTTTTTAATTTACACTTGTATTTAAGTTAACTTTTAAGTTGTTTAACTTAGGTATTGTACTTGGTAGGTGACACTATCAAAGGACGTTCTAAGAGAGTCTGGCACACAACCTACCCTATTATAGATACGCGTTGGACCATTTTCGTCTCGACCAAGTATGCAGGGGCTAATGTGTATTTTTATTTCAGTCCTTCATCCATTTGATTGTCGCATTTAAATGAAAATATAAATGTGTAATTTTAGATTGCCTGGATGCTGTACACTGAGGTGGTCACCGCATCACTTTCTCAGTACTGTTTTGACGGGAGTGACATGTGGACAGCAGTGGTGCCACTCATTCACTTTCAGATTGTCGAGTGGCACCAGCCAGATAGGGTTCTATGGCAGTTTGGACTACGCTAGCCTATTCTTAAGCCACCAAAGCAGGTGGCGGAGGTCCATTGCCTTCACTTGTCCGGTCGACATAATGAGGAGTGGCACATTCGCCATCAGCCGTACATTGCACTTTGGGATATTCGACGAGACTTGTGCGCTATCGCCGAGCTGATCGCACGACTAGTCCTAGGCCCACGGTCCGAGAACATGGCATGGTACAGACGGGTTACTAGGCAATTTATTACACTCGTTGGAGGAGCGCTAGACCTTGTGGTAATACTGCGTGCTAGTTTTCTGTGTATGATTTTCTTCCCATGCATTAGTATTGTAACTAACTTTAATATCAAAAATTTGTACAGGTAGATGAGGTGTTCGCACTATAGGACTTCACTACACCTGAGAGGCAGTCTAGGTTCACCTTTGATGCACTTAGATCAGCGACGGACTCCATCCTTCATGCCATTCAGGAGGTTGATCATGTGATTATTGACTCACATGCAGAGTCAGCTCCTCATGCCCATCATATCCCAGACCCTACGGAGGGTGACCATGATCAGCCTCGTTCTCATCGACGTCGTCGCACTGCTCCACGACCTACGTCGTAGGTTGATGTTCCGTCCACTTCGACAGTGCAACAGACTCCACTATCGACTGCCCAGGAGACCATGATGATGATACCTGATATGGCTGCCTCATCTCATATGTACCCTACTGCACTTGATGATCCTTCATCCTCCACCATGTTTCCGGTTGCACTATATGGTCCGTCGTCATTCCAGATGTACCAGTTTCCTCTTGGTGTTCCATTCTCAATCCAGGCATTTCCACATATACCAGGAGTTTCATCTTCATTCCATGTCTTTCCTTCCGGTGATGCTGGTCCATCACAGCCATATCGTCCTGCATTTGATCTACATACTCAGGATCAGGGATTAGCACTTAGTGGCATGATGACAGATGACTCAGTGCTTGCCGATAGAGGTAGAGGTGGTGGCAGAGCGGGAGTCAGAGACAGAGGCAGAGCGGGAGCTCGAGGTAGAGGAGTCACAAACACCGGAGATGTGACTCCCGAACCTGCGCAGAAGGTTAGTAAAAATGGCCGCCACATTACCGATCCTGGATGTGGGACTGGACATCACCTACGTAGGCATTAGCATTCTTTTTCATGTTTATTGTATATTTATGCACATCTATCTTACTATTTATTGTCAAACATCAACATTTAGGATGGTTGTGATTATTACGACATTTTTATCTTCTTGCGTAGGTACTTATATCGATTTTAATTATCAATTCTTCTCGCAAACACACAATCAAATCAATTCAATTCTCATATAACACATCAAATATATGCAATTTTTTCTAATAACATCCTTCTAACTAGAGTTTTATTCTCTCATCTGATATTTTATTTTTATAACTTTAATTATTATAAATTATTAACAAACATAAATTAATTATAAATTTTTTAAAACAATATCTGTTTATTTTTTTTAATGATAAGGATTATTCCATATTCCACATCTCGTTGGATAAAAGTATCGAATTACTATTTTTTTAGAAATTATTTTTTGTTTTACCTATCTTTCATAATATTTTATCAAAATACGCACAACGACGGAGAGACGCCAAACCAAATGGTGCCTCCGAGGGCGGTCGAGGCACATCTTCCAAATTTTAAGTTAATATATAAATAATAGAAAATAATAAACTTTAAAATAATTAGAATATTTAGTTTTTTTTATAAAAGTAATGATAATGATATCTCCCAAAATTATTAACTAATATTATTAATTTTTTATTTTCACAATTGTTATAATTATCTATTCTTTTATTTATTTACCATGTTAAAATAAATAAATAATATTAAAATAAAATAATAAATTTTATCTTCATAATATGAAATATGTAATTATTTTTTAATTAAATTTTTTTCTCATTATTTATTTTAATATTATTAGTGAAGAAATGAATAAATAATTATAATAAATATAAAAAAATTAATAATATTAATTATAATATTTGAAGGATAAATAATCATCATCCTTGTAAGTAACATTAAATGCTATGTTTATTCAATACGTTATGAGTTGAGTCCACCAAATATTGACGCCGCACCACGTAGCACAATTGTCAACGTAGATGGAGATGCTGGCCATGTACAATACCAAAATCCAAGTGGTTTGGATCCACAGTACACACGGTTACCGGCTAATTAACTTAGAAATGAGGAGCGAGAGGGCCGTAGGCCAAAGGCGCCATATCGCCTGCTGTCCCTTCCCTCGAGCGCCAATGGTGCCATTTCGTCTGGCGTCCTTTGACACGCCATTTGGCGTCTCTCCGCTACTGTGCGTATTTTGATAAAATGTTTCGAAGAAACGGTAAAACGAATATTAGTTTCTAAAAAAATAGTAAATCGGTACTTTTACCTCTCATTGTTAAAATATTTTAACATTGTGACGAAATAAAAAGGAATTAATTCATGTTATAATCTTAATTTCATTACAAAATGAAAAGATTACTGTAACGAAATAACCACATTTTTTTTATTTTCAACTATCTTCAACTTCGTCATTTCGTATTTATTTTGTTACAAAATAAAAATAATTTTATTGAAAAAAATACAAAGTAGCAAGAATATTATTGGAATAAATACAAAATATAAAGAAATATTTATTTCGTTATATTTCTTTTCATTTTTAACAATCTTCAACTTCGTATATAAAGAATATTATCGAATAATTCAATAAATTTGCTTATGTGTAATAACGTATTAAATAATTACTTGTAATAATATAATTCCGAACGGTGGAAGTATATAATTTCAAAAAATAATAAATATTAAGTGTCATGGAATCAAATTCTGAGAGACATTAATATAAATAACGTAATCATTATTTATCGATCCTACATTTTATTTTAATAATATTCAATTATTTACTAATTATTTATTATTTTTATTAAATATATTATTATTAACTACTTTCTTATTTAATTCCTAAAATAAATTTATGTATTAAATATCAAAGTGGAATAAAATATTTTTTTATGATATCAAATATAATTATGAAATTAGTCATTTATTTTTAAAAATTTATTTTGAGTCACAATCACATATTATTTATTTTTTAAATTTTTATTTTGTAATGACATCAAAATTAATTATTTTTAAAGAAAAATTACACACTGAAGGCGCCATTTTGAACAGCGCCCTCAAGGCCACCAAGGGCGCCATCCAAAGTGGTGCCTCCTTCCCACGAGTGCTATTCACCCTGACACCTCCGGCCCCTGTGCGTATTTTGATAATATATTTTCAAATTACGGTAAAACGAAAATAAGTTTCCAAAAAAATATTAATATGATACTTTTGCCAATTAGAAGCATTGGTAGACAAAAGGGAAAACAAGGAAGAGAGATCGGGCAGAGAGAGGGTGGTCTCGGATTTCAAGGCACAGCTAATGTATATTCGACGCAAGAATCAAATCCAATTCAATTCAGATTTTGATTTCTTGATTCTGATATATTTATTGTTATTATTATTTTGGTCAATCATAGATTCATGTACATGAAATAATATATGATTATTTCATAACAATCTGTTTCATGGGCAGAAAATTAAAGATTGGAACATATAATCAATCAGTTCAAAAATCATATACGGATGAACCATTCATAAGTTTCTCATATATATAATGACAAAATTTTGAAAGATTCACAAGGATCAATGAAAAATTAAGATCAGATAATTAATATAATCATACTATCAACATGTGTTCTGATACTTTTTGTTGGTAATATGAATTAAAAATTTTAAAATATAAAATTGATCATAATAAAATTATGAGCTCACCTAGTACATAATTTGATCTCCTTAGATAATGCACATAGAGAGAAAAGGGAAAAAAAAATTTCAGAGTAGGAATTCTTATTGTGCAGTATGCAAATAATAATCTTAATATCTTTATTTAAGGTCAAATTTGTGATAAGAAATTACTGACCACTAAAAAACTGTAAGTTGGGACCTCTATTCATATGGGCTTGTGCATGATCCAACCTATCACGAATCATACACATTAAATTAAGGTTCAATATGTTCTATGCTTAATATTAAAATATAAAATTAATTAATTAATTAAATATTTTAATAACTAATTAATACTGATCTATATAATATTTCTAATAAAATTAATTATTTTATTTTTAAATACAACACCTCCTTCCACAGCCACTTTCTCAGCCTCCCTGAATCTGCATTCTCTCCCGCGTAAGCACGTGCTGTGCAGAAATCTTCACGCCAAATGGTGGAGCGTTACTAATCCATAATGATAATCGATTTCTTCACGAACGTGAAGATTCTCGAAGACTTTGCCGTCATCCCCTCCAAGCGGCTGCGCAATAAGATTGCCGGTTCTCCATTCATCTCATGAAGCGAATCCAGAAGGGTCCCGTTTGCGGCGTCTCACTGAAGCCGCCGGAAGAGGCGCAGGACCACCGCATGCAAGCAGTTTCTGCCATCCAGAGCGAGGCATTGAGGTTGATAAGGAAACTATCCGTACGCTCAGCATGAACGACATTCCTGGCTTTGTTCAGGCTGAACCGGTTCGTGCTATAGGTATTGATTCAGTTGTTTATATATTTTGATTTTTTTTTTTTTTGTTAAAAATTGGATCCTGGTGATTCATGTCATAAAGTTGAAGTTGAAATTGTGCATTTCGCAAATCTAAATTATGGGTTTTCCTGCTTAGTTAGCATATTTTTGATTGATTTGCTTTTGTTAAGTTAGAGCTTAAACAGAAATGATAGTTAATAGATATTCATATTCATGACTACCTTTACACATCTAATCAATTGGAACAATCATACGTTTGATCAATAAGAAAGAGTCGCAATTATATAGCAATGAATATAATCATTTGCTTAACATGAATTTCTCTCTCTCTCTCCCTTGCATTGACAGTGTAAGGTTTGAAGCTAATATTTTCAGTATATCGTTAACTCCTTCCTTATTAACTCTCCGCTTAATAATTTGTTAATATGATTTTCGAAGTTACGAATCTTGACATTTTTATACATACAATCACATATAATTAGTAGTAAGAATCATGTCTACGGGGCTTGTTTACTATAATAATCAAAATAATTAATTTTGAAAAATTAACTATATATAATTTATTTTATACTTTATAATATCAATTAATAATTGATTATACACAATTTGTTCTTCTGTCAATGACATACAAAATAATCACTTTTTAGTGTTAATTCACTAAAAAGGATAATAAAATATATACACGTGATTATATTAAAATTATTAATTTTTCTAATCTATTGGATATTATTATTTGTACTAGAAATTGTATATTTTCATTATTTAATATATATACATCTACATATTTTCATTCTTAGTTCAAATAAATAGTGTGTATTATTTAATTTATGTATATTCATTTTAAATATATATTCTCATTTATTTAAATTATTTTTTATAAATAATAAAATTAAATTTTTATATTTAAAAAAGGATTTACATATTTATTTTGATATTTATTAAATTTAAAAAATTATAGATAATTAAATTATAAGATCTGAAAAATCATTCATAAATTCAAAACATAACTTGGGCATGAAATTTAGAATTTATATTTTATACTATTAAAAAAATTTCAAAAGTGGAGTACTCTCCTGAAAGATAAGTGTATCAAATATTTCCTTAACATTTGTCATTGAAAAGATAAAACATATAAAATAAATACCTGATTGTATGATATTAGCAATTACTAACCACAATGGAAGACAAAATCTTTTGTGATCAATAATCGTTAAAGTTTTTAATATACAAATATAGTTAAATGGAAATTTTTAAAATTGAAATAAAAATAAATATATATTTTTTAAAATGTGAATCTTCTAAAGATAAAACTTGGGCATATTTAGGAGTTTCTTCTCTCTTTCAAATGTAAGAATCCGAATTTACGCTCGAAAGGGAAGATTATAGAACTATGTGTATTAGGAATGGTATCAAGTTACGTCAAATTAAATTTTATATTAAATATATTAAGTTTATTTTATAAATTATTTATTTAAATTATTTTGTTAGTATGTATAAAATTAAAATTTAGGTTCCTTTTGACTTATTAAAAAATTTGATTTGATATATTAATTTATTCAAAAATTTATTTATATAAATAAATTAATTTAAATAAATTAATATATAAAAATGTTTAAGGTAAAGAATAAATTAAAAATAAAATAAAATTTATATTTATAAATTTATATTAATATTATATATATTTTATAAATATATATTATATATGAATATATGAACATATTAATTATTAAATAAATTGATTTGATAGATTTATAAATTAAGCTTGTAAAAAATAAATTTGACCTGTTTATTTAGATAAATTTATTTATCAATTTTAATTTAATTTATTTAAATAAAAAATTAATTTGAAAGTAAATTAGATGATAAATCTGATAAATAATGTGACCTATTTTCATCCGTACGCTGTAATGTTGACAAGGACAGGCGGCAGCTGATCAAATATAACACATCGTTATATCGGACACGGCAGGCAAGGTGGTTACTTGAGCCGTGCTGCTGCAGAAGTAGTCTCTTGTTACTTTCGCTGTGGAGAGTGATGCTGACCAAAAGCAAATATTTATGAACAACTCGCACGGAATCGATGGTAAAAAACATGGATTTTGACTCCTTTAACAGTGTGTTCTGTACTTCAAAAAAAATAAGTTGTAATATCATGATTGCTGATAAAAATGTTAAAAAAATAAATAATTATAAATTAAAAAAATTAAATTCTCAAATAATTGTTATTTACCAAATTTTAAGAGTTTGTTTTCTCGTTAAATTAGGATTATATATATATATATATCCTCTAAAATGTAAGAAACCACTACACATATTTTCTATTTTGTTAAAAATATTTTTTCATGGAAACATAGGAATAGCATATACTATTTCATTAAAAACTATAATATATTACTTATAAATACTAAAATGTCTGATCGGATTATAATTAATTAATTTCACCTAATGCACGTGTAAATAAGCACAATCTCAGACCTGATGTCCATCCAACTATATCAAAATTGGTCTTGAGCTTATCTTCTTGCTTAAATTATGTATGTCTGTTATTTGCCTCCAGTTAAAAAGAGTTCATTATAACCATTAAGGTTAATCATGCCTTACTAGGGCTTAGAACTTATCATTATATTACATTATAATTAATGTTTAACTATCAACAATTAATAATTATTAAAGTTTCTTCATCTTCAATGTCTCTTATGCCCATTCAAATTTATAAATAGTTAAGATATGCTTATTTAAAGTAATCTAATAACTCTTAATTATTATTATTATATCAAATAAGTACTGAATTAAATATTAGAATGTGTAAAATAAGTTGCTCTATCATACATTTCTAATTAACTATTTATTATTTTATACGAATATCTTAGCCAATCGACTAATTTAGGAGATATCAATCATCAATTTTTATAAAAAATTATTATAATATATTGATATATTATTTAATTTAACGTTATATAAATATTAATAGTGGAATTTGAATGGTTAATAAATGAGTTCTATAATAGAGTAAAATTGCATTTGAATGACATGCGACCTACTTGAATGTTGCTTTGCTAGAAGGAATGGGCCAACTAGAGTAAGGAACAATGCACAAAAAGGAGGATAGATAATTCAATTAATTTGTTTCTAAAATTGACAAATCTTTGGTAGAGTGGCATTAAAACATCCTACTTTCTTTTTGGTAGAACTTTCAGTTTTTCACAACGTAACTACATGAGAATAAGTAGCAGAAAAATGTTCAATATACTCCCATTTTTATAAAATGTATCATATATCTCCTTAATAAACAGTGGATATCGATATAATGGGTCAAGTCCAAAAGAAAATTCACATAATAAAATCACACGAAATTGTTGATCTTTACATCCTTACCCTTTCAATGGAACAAAAGATTATATTATCAATTTAATGATAATAAAATAATAAAATATATTTAAATAATTTTAATAAAATATAAATTTAAAATATTTAAATCAATTTCATTCACTCTTTCTTATTTTCATAATAAATATACTCATAATTTTAATATATTTTATTATTTTTATTATTATTAAATTAATAAGTATAGTTTTTTTCATTTAATTAAAAAAATAGAGATTGTTAATTTTTATATATGAAGGTTAGATTAACTAGGCTTGTAAATTAATTGAGTTGAACCAAGTCGAACTTTTGCTTGTTCAAGTTCATCAAACTTTTAGAATTTACATTTAACCACTAAATGAGTTTATTTGAGCCTAAATGAGTTCTAATATATTATATGATTTTTTAGTAAAAATAAAAAAAATACTAGGAAATTTCTTGATACCAATAAATGATACTACAAATATAAATCTCCTTCTAATTTAATAAATATGCATAGAAAATAGTCAAATCATAATATTTGAATATTGCATAATAATTACACAAATAACAACTTAAATAGAAAATTTATCATTAGAAATTTCTTTAACTTTTTCAAGCACTCCAAACATAAACCTTTTGGGTTTCATTTTTGGTCATACACTTTCTTTTATTTTTTTCTTTTGTTTTTGTAAAATAAAAATAACAAGAATTTTTATTAATATCAAAATATTACAAGTAATTAAATCAACTAATAATTTATTAAAATTATAAATATATAATTAGTAAAAATATATATAACTTTGTTTATATCTGTTTAAACTCGCGGATATCATGAAATTTGGATTTTGAGACTTTAACTCAACTCATTCAAGTTTGAATACTTTTTAGCTTAGACATGAATGGAGTATTTTACAAATTAAGCTTGAATTATTTATGAATAACTTGATCAATTTAAAAAACTAAGGTTAACAAACTCTAAAATTAAATAATAAATATGATCAGATATTTCTTGTGGAATATCATTTACAAAATTATCCATTTTGCATGAAAAATTAATAAAAAAACATAAAATTAAAAATAAAAGCTAAATTTTGGAAGGTAATTTTTTCTTTTTTTCTCCCTTATTTTCTATTTTCAGACAAATAAAATTTTTTGTATACTATTGTAATAATAAACCCATTAGTTCTGCATAATGGGTCATTAAAATAGTTTTCTTGAGGGTTGGGTGGATCCATAGGTTAAATTTGGTTAACTAATTTTTTTGTTTGATCTTTCTTAATTATAATCAATTTTGTAAGGGTGAATTATAATTTATTTATTTATTTTTTCTTTCATTCCAATTTTATGTAACTCATGTATATTTTTTCAAATGTTAAAATTACATGCCTATATTTTTATCATTAAAACTACTATTAAATGTTATTCTATCTAATTTTTAATAAAATAAGCATGCACAAATAAAGCTGTACATGGAACGAATAACTTGCTTGACCTGAAAAAATATAGAGTTTGGATTTTTTTTTGGCTTGATAGGTTTATTGTACTTTTTTTATGGCTTGATTATTATTTTAGTCAGATTCGTGCTGGGAAAATAAAAAATAGGCTAGCTTGGCCCACCTTGACTTAATTATATTAAGTTATTTTTAATAATATAATTATATATTATAAAAAATAGTTGAATCTAATTATTTTTAATATATAAAATTAATTTAATATAAATAAATATTTTATATATGTCTAAATATCTTATTATCTTTTTAAAATGTATATTTTATTTTAATTTTTTTCTTAAAAATAGAAAAATAACATCCAAACTTTTGGGTTAGACTTTTAGGCCATATAAAAAAATAATGAGGTTGGGTTGGGTTGGGTTGGGCCGAACCAAATTTCTTTTTAAATTAATAGGTTGAACTCGGATTTAGACTATGATTTTTATGCAATTTTATTTGATAGCCCAACCCATTGTACATCTCTATACACAAAACATGTGATTTCCTTTATCTCAACTTCATATTTAAATATAATTTAAATTTTAATTTTAGAAATGTATACATGTAAAGTATAAGTAATTATTTCTAAATTGTTTCGAAAAATCCCTATGAAAGTTAGGCCCCTTTTTTCCTTTTTTAAGTAAATTGCCACTAAAAAATGAGTTTTAAATTAGTTTAAATTTTTGCAAAATCGGAGACAATAGAGATCACGTGTATTGCATGTGTGATAAACATTAAAAATTGGAAAAAAAATTTAAGTAGATAAAGTGTTAATATTACATAATTTGTGTGAACAAATTTTGAGAATTTAAATTACATATGAGTTAAGTGAAATTATAAGTGAATAAAATATAATTTATCCATTTTATATGAAAATCAATTTTTTCTTAATCATTTGATTATCCTAATTCACGCTTTAATGAAAATCTTGATTATTTGTATTTGAGAACAATTTTCCACAGGTAGCCGTTTTTACCAATTTTATGCTCTTACATAATTAAGGATGGATAGAGAATGAGGATAAATGAACAAAAATGAAAACTTCAAACTCAAAATTCCAGTTAAATAAAAGTAAACAATTAAAAAAGTCTCAAATTAAAACCAATACCAAAAAATTATACCAACCTATAAATAAAAATCTTTAAATTGCATAAAAATAATGGACCTCTCCATCCAAAGTTCCATCACATCTTCATTTTTTGGGAGAATATATGGTTATAAACTTGCAATAAAAAATTATAGTACAAAGAAGTGGCTAACGTAGCAATAATAGCAGTGAGGAAGGGTAGGGAGGGAAAGCAACAAAAGAAGGAAAATGATCAATCTCTCACATGAATTTCAAGATATTAGGAAAATATAATAATTATTTTAAAAAAATTGTTAATATAGAATACTATTTGTATAAAAGTTCCTATTTTTTATAATTGTATTATCATATTTGTTAGTAATTAAATATAACTATAATATCATACATTAAAATGTATTAAACATGATGAGTAATACAAATGTTACTATAAGAGTTAAATCAATTTAACTTGATTGAAAAACATCTTATATTGTTAAATAATTTTAATAAGATTAGAATTTTTTATTTAAGTGATATTTAATATCTTTTGAATATTTTGCATTCTAGATTCAATCATAATGTCTATTGAATTATTAACTCTTAGGTTTCGTTTCGCATAACAAATAAACTAACTTATAACTTATTAACCTGATCAATAAATTATAAGATATTTTAGGTAACTTATTAAATCAGAACTTATAAACTATTTGGAGCAACTTATAAATTAGTGCGAGAAACACCTCTAGAGACTAACTTATAACTTATTGATCAGGTTGATAAGTTATAAGTTAATCTCTAGAGGTGTTTCTCACACTAATTTATAAGTTACTCCAAATAGTTTATAAGTTCTGATTTAACAAGTTATCTAAAATATCTTATAACTTATAAGTTACTATTTTTTAAAATTCTTTCCAAATATATCCTTATTCTTTTTTTTTAATTTACAATTCATATCGTTTATAATATAAATTTATGTAATTTTTAAAAAATATATTTAATTATATTTTAAATAATTATAATTCTATAATAAATATTAAAATAAAAATTATATAAATAAATACATAAGTTTATAAAATATAATTAATTAAATATTATAAATTATATTTTTATTTAAAATTTTTAATTACATTAATATAATTTAATTTTTAGATAAATATAAATAATTTTTATTATATATATATTTCTATTAATATATCTTTTTATGTCATTTTGTAATTTCAACTAATTCAATAGCTAATTTTATGAAATATTTCAATTAGCTTATTAGTTATCAACTATTAGTTATAAGTTATCAACTAACTTATCAGCTAATTGCATAAAATAGAACTTTATTATTATAAAAAAATTATAAATTTTATATTTTCTTTAAAATACTTATAAAAAATATAATATAATAATATAATAAATTAAATACAAAAATATAACTATATATTTTCTTGTTATCCATTATTTTTGTGAATTAATATTTCAGAAGGTAATAATTTTCAAATAATTGTGTTTAATTTGTTATTGATAATAGTGATCAATTTTATAAGTGAAAAAGATTTTTTTATGTTAAAAATATATTGTTGAAATAATATCCATAAAAGAAATTATCATATTTAATGCTAAATAAGTATGTTTGACTTGATATTGATTATAATGATAAATTTTATGAGCTAAAATTATTTTTCAGAATATATTAATTTATTAATTAAAGGATTGACACAATTTTTTTATAAGTGAACGGAAAATTTTCTTTACTTTTACCAAAAAAATAAAATATATGTCATCGGACATTAAATTATCACGACTTTATTTTATTTTAAACTTATTAATGATTATCAATATTTTAAATATAAAAAATATGCACAGTGGATAGGCCAACTTACATTTGTACACATAATGTAATCTGAATAGATTATTTTAAAAGTTACGTAAAAATATGTTACGTATTATTATAATAATTAATCATATTATTTATTACATATTTATATCATGTATTATACATAGTATGATCTTATTTTTTAAATTACAATATATATATATATATATATATATATATATATATATATATAACTTATTGTTTTGGCCAATTGTAATTGTAAGATTTTTTGTTACATAAACTTTCTTCATCATTGAAATTTATAGAATAAAGACCTTTAAGAGATATTTTTACCCAACTACTCAATAATAATTATTGGAAAAATTAAAATAACAATAATAATTATTATTATAATTAAACTTTTATTAATAATGAAATGAAGTTAAAATAAGTTACAAATAGAGGAGATCACTAAATTACTATTTGAAAAAAGTTTATTACATAAATTTTGTTAGCTTTAAGGCTTCATATGATAAGTTTTGATGATAATAAATGAATGTTATAATAGCATTGTATGTCTTATACTAAAATGATATATATCATACAAGTCTCAATAGACATACTATGTTATGGTTGATGCATGTGCTTGACTATATGCTAAAGAAGCTATATTTATACAAGCATCACTAAGCATATAATTAATTAAAATATATGATATGATGATTATGCATATTTTTACACTAATTTATTTTATATATGAATCATGTATCAATATCTTGATATATTAAATTAAACTAATTATATAGTTTGTAAAGTTCATGAACTTTTATATAAGAAAGTCTAAGATGAAAAAGAGTGAGCACTGAAGTAAAGGAATAGAAGATCACATTATGCTTAACTCAAGAACAAACAAGAAATATAAGAAAGAAGATATGATCCAAGCATTGAAGAATGAAAAGATTAAAGTGTATGAAAGTTTGGAAGCATCAAGAAGAGTTAAAACACTTCAATGGTATAATTTTTCATTTTAAGCTTAATCTTTCTTGTAAAATAGAGTCTTTCATGATATAGAGATCAAATATGTTTTTCATAATCTTAACTTGATCAAAATATTTTAAAAAGATAGCCCACAATCATATTTTTATAAGATAGCCTATGGGGACATTTCAAAAAACTAATGAAATATAAGGTTTTGATCTTTTCAATTTTGACTTTTAGTCACTATTTTAATCATATCTCATAAAATACTCATAATTTGATTGTTAAACTTTTTTTATATAAAAATGGACTCAAAGATCTTTTTATGGATATATTATTTTCTTAAAATGATCAATATATAAAAGAGTTATAATTCTTTCAAGATGAGCCTAGAAATCAATTTTTTTCATTTCAATCATTTTTGACATGTGCTCATTATTTTGATCATATCTCAAAATATACAAATGATATGAGTATGAAATTATTTTTATTTGAAAATAAACTTAAATATATTTTCATGGATAGGTCATTTGCTTAAAATGATTAAGATATGAAAGAGTTATGATCTATATAAATTGAGTCTCAAAATCATATTTTTACAGATTCACTGTTTCTAACCTTTGTTTATTGTTTTGAACATATCTAAAAAATGACATTAGATATGAGTATGAAACTAGTTCCATTTAAAGGTAGACTCAATTATCTTTTCAATGATAGGTCATTTTCTTAAAATAGACTTAAAATGAAAAAGTTATGACTTCTTAAAATTGAACTTGCATTTTTGTCTAAGTGAATCAATTCACCAATTGATTCTAGATATCCAGAAAGCACCCTAAACATCCTGAATTAATTCACTAATCGATTCCAACTATTTTGATAGACGAATAACGGATAGTAATGGCTAGTTTTTATCTCCAACAATTCCAAATGACTATATTACTCAATAGACTTCTTATATAAGCTAAGAAACATAAAATATAACTAAGAGAGAGCTTGAACTCCGATTGAAAATATCATTTTATATCCTTCTTCATCTAAATCATGATTTGAGCTTATCTTTATGAAATTCCTCTATTTTAGGACTTCATTTATTTTATCTATTTTTTAAGAGAGTTTGTATGAATTGATATACATCTTCTATAATTTTCTAATTATAAAAGATAAGATATCCCTTAGGAAAACTTGTAAAGGATGAGGGATCTCTTAGAAAATTATAGAGAAGGTGAGGTATCCCTTATAAGAGGACTATTTGTTCAAGGAAGAGCAAGATAATTGTAAAGTTTCTTTAAGTGTTAATTAAAACTTGAAGGGATAATGAATTGAATCACAAGCTTGAAAAGCTTGGACAATGGATGTACACTTTGATGAAAATATCCAAGGGAGGAATTATTATAAATCCTTGTGTTTCTACCTTATTCTTTATTTTTCTACACTTTGCTCTATTTTTCTTGCTATACACACTCAATTTTGTTATTGCTGTTTATTGACATATTATACTGTATGCTCTATTTTGTTATTGTTAATTTTTGAATATATTATATTTCAATATTTATGTTTATGCTTGGATACTTGAATGTTTAAAAGAGATGTATATCTATGTATATACTTGATGATTTGTTCATGCATAGTTGATGAAATTATTGAACATAATGTGCTATAATACTTATGTTATTGCTTAAATGATTGAAAGGTTGAATTAAATAATTGAAAAAGAAATTCATCTATGTATGTGCTTTTTAATTATTCATCTATGCATTGTTCAATGAGTGGCTTCGTACGAAAGTATTGAATTGCTATATGTTGGGTGCAAACTTCTTCATTGAATTATCTTCTTAATGCTTTGTTTATAGATAGTTAAATAAGTTAGTTTGCACTAATTCCTTGAATTATCATATCTTGAGTGTAACAAATATCTTCATAAAATTTTTTTGAAAGTGTTTAAATCAAAATTATTTTTACGACTTCTCAAAATAAAAAAAAATTCAAAAAGAATTTTAAAAATAAAAAAATTTAAAAATATCTAATTCACCCCCTCTTGGGTGTGGGTTACTAAGACTAACAAATTTAGTATTAATTTAAAAAATTTCACTTCAAATTATTAAATTAGTACCAATTTTTTTGATATTGATATTAAATTGATGTAAAAAAATCTTTTAATGCTAATATAATGTCCATCAAATCTTGATATGACATCCATCGAATCTTTTAAATAATAATTTGATAATTTTCTCTTAAAGATATATTTACTTGCAGTATCACCTTCGTATTACCTATTGGTGAAGGATATTTATAGTAAATTTTGTTTCAGACATGAATTAGTTGTGCCCTAATCTACGAGTTAGTTTATTTAGAATAAATATTATCAACAAGATTGGATTGTTGTACAATTCTTACAAGGTGATTGTATTTGACAAAAATAAAATAAAATAATGTGAAAAGTTGATGCAATATATTGGTAAAAGGAAATATGAAAAAAAGAGATAAAAATTAAAAAATTAATGGAAAACATAAGAAACATAGAATTTTTTTTAAACTCAATATGGGTGCAGCTCAAACTTGAATTTCTGAATTTATACTAGGGAATGTGCTATCTTTAATTTATATACACTCACATATTTCATTTTTTTTACCAAAAATTTATTTTATTCTCAAAGAAATATTTAAAAAATATATCAAGTATTAAATTATCATGACTCCATTTTATACAACTTAAAATATTCTAAATTAAACAAAAACTACCGTTAAACCTTTTTAATATTGCTAATTTTTTAAAAATATTTTTATTGACATTAAAGTATTATTTAAGAACGTAATAATTATCAAATTTAATTTTAAGTTTGACTTTCAAGTAATTATCAAGTTGAATAAAATATCCTGTACTTTAAATTTTCTTAGACATTATTTTATTAATTTCAAAAGTATGGTAAATAAAATGAAATATAATTAAAAATTAAAAATTTTAATGATATTAATTAATTTCCTAAACTTATCAGCATTCAATTATAATAGGATGATAATAATTATCATATTAAATCAGTAAATATAATAAATTAAGTAAACATATTATTATTTTTATTTAATGTTGTGAATTAATTTTTTAAATTATTAGTGAATTTAAGAAGGTAAAATTAATAATATTTAATAATAAAATATTTATATTTGACTTGTTATTGATTATTGTAATAATTTTTACAAATTAAATTTTTTTATTCTTCAAATATTAATATAATGATAAAGAATTGAATATTTTTTAAAATGAATTTTTTAATGGGAAAAATAAAAACCCTCTATAGTCTTTAAAAATGTGACGAATATTAAAATTTTAATTAAAAAAATAAAAAGATAGAGATGAGTCACTCATAATTTCTTTAAATTGATTTTGGTACAGTAAAATTAAAGAAATAATAAAAAATAAAAATAATATATATCAAATATCTCTAAATGCAGTTTAGTTGAGTTTTAGAAATAATTTATTCAAAATACTTATTTTTGATGATATTATATATACATTACGGAATTAATTCTGTTATTAACAATTTATTTTAGAAAAAATCTTATTCCAAAAACTGGTTAAATTCAAGTAAAAATAGTTAGAAACAATTATAAGTAAGTTACATGTCCTTTTTTTTAACTGAATTGTTAATATTTATACTTTTTTCACAAACTTTAGAGAGTTATTTGTAAGTTTTCAAGTGGATTAAATGTTACATGATGATGCAAATTTTTTGAAATTTATAAAAAAATAATCAATTGAATTTTCTTAAATGATAATCAATTTTCCCAATCATAATAACCTTTTATTTACATTTAAAATCTAATTTTGAATCCTACTTTCAATGTATATAATATTGCTATTGCTATTGAATAATAAACTTAAGAACCATTAATCATTTATTAGATGTAATTAACAACAAAAGTTAAACATATAAGAATTTTAAGTAATGTTATAAGAAATTTAATTTCTTAAAAAATTTAATATTTTATTATTAAATTTTTTTTTTAAATTTCAAAACATGTAAGTTCCATTTGAAAATATAAATTTTAATTTTAATACATTAAAACGATTTAACGATGAAAATATAGCTTGCACCAGCTACTCCAAAGCACAGTCTAATCTAACCCAAGAATAACCTTTTTTTTTAAACCAAACCTTAAACTGCACGATACCAAATTACAAGGCCGCACGGATGAGAATATGGAAGCATCGTTTTGCTTAAGCAAAACGCCAATTTTAACACCAACGTCCTCTTATGCAAAAAGGTCCATTTTTAAGCAAAACCCAATTTTTCTTTCCTTCTTCACCCAATTCCCAATGTATCATATCTTTTACTGGTGCTAAGTTACGAGCTTTTGTCGCTATTTTGATGATGCCCTGCCTACCTTGTATTAAATTTCCTAGCTGGCTCTTTCAATTTTACCCAGCTGCATGTGCCTGCTTCTCTGTGGTCCCACGATCCTTTGACGCTTCCAACTTCGTTTTCGACGCAGCATACACGTTTGTTCTCTGCAAAGCGTCGAACAATTTCCATAAAAGATCGCTTTTTTGTTTTATTGGTGACGGTTTGGTTCTTCACCCTCGCCATATTAGTTCTGGATTCTGCTTTTTCTCTGGTAATTTGTTGTGCATGCTAAAGCCAAGTTCTGTATCTGTCGGACTGCTCTAATATGAGGGGACGCTTTTTCCTCTCCTAGTGGCGATGAATAGTTCTATTTGAGATCTGAATTTAGCAGGTGGAACTTCAGCTTTCTGTAAGTGGGAATTTCAGTTTTCTGATTCCGAGGTCTCTTCGGAATACTAAAAAAGTTAGCTGCAGAAAGGCTTTGTGTAAGTGGGACTTTCAGTTTTCTGAATATGGGTTCTGTTTGAAATACAACAGAACCCATATTCAGAAAACTGAAAGTCCCACTTACACAAAGCTTTGAATTCTTTTTAACCCATATATATTAGCTTTGAATTGAATTTCTATGAATTCTTTTTATTTTCATTTTGCTTTCACGGGATTGAAATCTGTTGACTTGAAGAGTTGAAGCCAACGTAAAATCCCCCCCCCCCCCTTTTTCCTTTGTGATTCTCAATTTGAATACTGATTGTGTTTCCTGAAACTTACACTGGTTCTATTTGTCCGGGGGCGTCACCGTGTATGGAGCTACTTTGCCCTGTCAAAATTGTCTGTTTAGCTGAGCAGCTTTGACTTTTGAAGTTTATCCTCTAGAGTGCAATCCTACATTTTAGAAGAGCCCAATTCCGTGAAAATGCATGACTTTCTGGTTTTTATGGTTTACACCAACTTCATGAGAACTTTAGAATCGAATAATCATGAACTGCTATTGCTTGGGGTAGTAAGAGACTTTAGCCGCCAATTATCTGACAGATACTTGCCTTTCTGCCATGCTTGTACTAAGAATATGTATTGTTGCTAATATGAGCGAGGAGATCCAAATTGTACTTGAATGACCTTTCTCTTTAAATCATAGTTTACTTTTATGATTTCAGATCTTGAAGATATTTCAAAAGTCAATAAATGATTGCAGCCTAAGTTTTATACTTGAATTTTGAGAGAAGACTCTTTCTTCCTTACTTGGAGATGTAAAGATGGATAAGAAACGTAACATTGTGCAATATAGGGAGAGGCTGGATAAGACTCTTGCCTCAACTGATCTGATAAATGAAGAGAGACTTAAAACCCTTGTCAAAAATCAAATCCTACGTTCTCCAGAACAAAAACTAAAAGGTTATTACAGTCCTTAATTTCTTTTGGATTCATTTGGGAAAAAAATTGTTATTAGCTGAATTGAAGTTTTTGCAATGATTGATTGAATTTGTCTTCTCTTCCATTTTATATTCACGCAGGAGATGAGGATAAAATCATAGAAACCAAGACTACAGAAGTATCAAAGTTTCTTGATATGTTGAGGAGTGCTTCTGTAGATGATAGCGGCAGATCTAAAACATCACACACTGATTGGAAAGTATGCTAATCTAATTTGCTTAATTTTCTCCACAATTTGTTATCTTGAACAAACATTTTTCCTCATTGCCAATAATTTATTTCTTCCCTTTAGATCCCGAGGTCATCTATCATGTATCCGATCTTTAAGAGACATGGCTTTGATAATCAAATTTTTGAGACAAATTTTCAAATTTTATCTTCTTTCAACAGTTGAAACAGGACAATGAAGAGTTTCGTGTTATGTATCGTGAAGGACCACATGGAACTCCCTTTCATACATTGCTCGTTGAAGGCTACGTAGATGGGCCTGTGGATGTTTGTAAGTTGCAGTAGAAAAACCAAAGTTTTTTCCAGCTTCATTATTTTCTTGATCAAAGCTATCTCATTTATTCCAACAAATGAAATTTTATACATGTTCTGTTCTTCATTATAGGTTTATGTATCTCATGGGAGGCATTTTTGTACAAGAAATGGTGAGGATCATATTCTATGTTCCTCTAATTTGCTGCGTATTAGTTCTATAAAGACACTGAAAGAAAGTTATTGTTGTGTTTTTGATGAATTTCTATAAATGCTTGAAAGTTATGCCAATTAATCAAATCAACTACATTCTTAATGCAAAATACGTTTACCCCATTTATCTGACCTATTGCTTATGTAATGAGTTGGTTCTGGAAGTTACTATATAGTTTAAAATGCTTTGAATCCAAGTAATGTCTTTATCATTGATTATTGAAGACCTTTGACCACCTTAACATTCTCAATTATACTTCTAGCTAAGATGGGTGCCTTATGTTCTGAGAAGATTAAGGTTTTTCTGCTTCTGCATGTCTGTGAATTGTTCTCTCCCTCTCTCTTTAATGATGTCCTCTTCCTACATCCTACATGTTTTATTTTTCATTTTTCAGGTGGCCCCAGATTACTGTTCCCACTTTCAAAATCATATCAGCTGAATGTTTGCAGAAGGTCCAGATTGGAGAACAAATATCTCTAGTAAGGTCTGTCCCGCTAGAATTATTAAGGAAAAAGGAATTTAATTTTAAAATGTCCTTTACTAAGCTAAAGGTCTTCACTTTTGAATGCTTATTTTGTTTCATATTTTGGAAGAAAGGGTGAAGGTCTCGTGGCCATTGTCTTTGAGGGAGGCTGTCGTGCACTATTATCTGTTTGAGTACTTTGAAGATGACTTAATTGTTGTTGTTTTGAATACGGTAGTCACATCGACCCTTTAAAAAAGTTAATTCTGGACAGATCTATGCTTGAAGAAGATTTTGATTAATTTACTTTCAGGTGCCTGAGTCAAAGAGCATCGAAAGCACCCTTCATGGTTTTGACAATGAGGCAATTCCTGAAGCAAAGGATGTGGTGAGAATTGATTTGGTTGGAGGCTTTGCTTTGCAGAAAGTGACATCAGAAAGAAGCTATTTTCGGTGAGATTAATCTGAGCTTTATACTTGAATGGAATGATGGAACTAGATGAGAAAATGAAGTTACTAATCATAGAAGATGCAAAAATAATAGGGAATAAGCTTTCTTATTGTAACAATTCAATATACCAGGTTTTGTTTCTGCATTAAAACCCTGCGAGGCCAGTAATTTTGAAAATGAACCTTATTATGCCAAAATTGGCTTTTTGCACCATGGAACTAGACTATTTTTTGGTTTACCCCTCCAATACCATTGGGGAAAATTGGGAAGGGTACTATTGAGAATAGGAGTTTTGATTAGCAACTCTAATTTGAAGACTGTTTGTGTCAAATATTGTAGAACAATAGCAAATATGGATATAAAGCTGGATTTTGTGCCTCCATCCCTAATAAACTTCATCTCAAGGCAGCTCATCGGCAGTGGATTCAGACTTTATCAGCAGGTTGTAGATTCTTTTCAGATACAAGCACTCTTGAAGATTCATTTTGTTTGTTTTCTGGCATTTAACTAATGGAATCAACTCTTTTTTAATGAAGGAAAATGTCAGTATAAATGTTAGGATGCAATGAGTTTTATTGAAATCATCAGCACAATGGTATTTTAAAGTTGTCATGTAATTGCCATAACTTTGTGAACATAGTTTTAGAATGAAAAAGGAATTTATATGCAATACTTAGACTGAAAGCTCAGTTTAGCTGATTTTCCTTGTTTTGCATGTTCATTTGTATATACCTTTTAGCATTATCATTTATAGCTCAATTTTCCTATCAAATCTTCTCACATTATCCAACCTTTATTTATTTTATAGGCGGTGGCTTCTAATTCTATGATGAGACAAGATGAAGAATTTAGCAAGGCCCTCGCAGATCCATTTTATGCTAGAATACGAGAAGCACTGTATGACATTAGGGGATCAAAGAGGGATATTGTTGAGGAAGAGGTGAAACAGGGTGTACACGTAGTACCAAGTAAAGATCTTATTGGGAATAAGCATGATGCAGCAAAATATGCATCTCAGGTGGATAAGGAAAACCAACATGCAAATGAGTTCACACCAATGAATGAAGTAATAAAGAATAGTAGCAACACATGTGATGAGATTGAGGAAGTGGAAAGTGAAGAGATTTTGCACCCGAAGGAGGAAGTCAAGAAAGTAAATGATACTCCTATTGCAAAGGTTGATACAAGGAGTGTGCTAAAGGGCAAAAGGAAAGTAGGCACTAGTTCAGAGGTAAAACAGGCTTTAGAAACATTAGATAAGGCTATTTCTTTTGTCCGAGAACATGGAATTCATTCGCCTAGGTTCTCTTCTACCATTATCAACACCGTTGAAGAGTTGCCGTGTGTGGAGAAGGGTGATGTAAGTGATTCCTATTCCTCAAAACAAGGTCAAATGCATTCAATGGGTGAGGATCGTGAGGTTAGTACTGAGGGGACTTCACCGGGAGCATGTGGGAATAACTCTGGCATTAACAAATTAAGGTGATAATCTTACTGTTTCTCTGGTTATTTGAAGAATCCTATGGTTTGTCTGGAAATATAATGTTCTAATTCTTGTCGTGCGCCTACAGTCACAAAAGAACAAATCCTAGCTTAAAGGAAGTGAATTATAACAAAGTAGTACCAACTTCACCCGAGCAGATTCTTACAAGGCCCAGTGAGGCAAGCCAAATCGCTTTATCTTCTTTGAAAAATGAGGAAACAGATGCTCCATTTTTGGACCAAACAACACACAGTAACAAGCAACTGAACAGCCTTGAAATCCAAGAAGTGTCTTCGGATAAGCGAAAGAGGACGTTGAGCAGAAGGAAAAAGAATCAATGTTGTTGTGTTGTGCCTCAATTCTTAAGGTAGAAGTTAAAGGGGCTTGTTCTCAGCTAGCAAATCAAGCCTCAGGAACTTAGAGAATTACTAGCTCAGGTCACGGTGGTTTAGCAAAGGAACTTCGAGAACTTAGATGATGTTTCTTGCACGAGAATTACTTGTATAATGGCTATATAAGGCAATGAGGTTTTTCCTTTTGTTCTCGTCTTCGTATAATCCTTACCCTATGATATTCCAGCTCTTATGTATGTAATATTATGTTACTTTCCCTGCTCATTCTTTCTTAGCTTTGTCATCGGATGCGGCTTATAATGATAAATAGCAAAGGAACTTCTGTTGCAACAAATTGTGTTTTGTGGATACTTGGTTGAAGTCTTCAGTGTAGTTGGATGTTTTGGTAGTATGAAAAATTCTTGTATGCTTAAATTATATCATATATCCTTAATCATGATCAATAGGTAATTCTTAATTTATTTTTGCATATGTCAATTTTATAGGGTTCATTTACATTAAAATTTTGATTTTTCAGTTTTTTAGACATTAGAAATTATAAAATTTGACTATTGTCTTTCATTTATTAGTTATAATTATAATTAAGGATGCATAATATAATTCGATATACAATAAGGTCCCTCGATAGCATACTATAACAATGAATGCACATGATATAGAACTAATTTTTTCCACAAATTATGCTACAAAATTCACTGAACTTACAAAAAATTGTTAAATTAGTTGTGATTTATTTAATTATTTAATACAATCTGAAGTAGGACCAATTTAGTACCAATCTGGCTCCTCTAGTTGCAATAATTACGTCTCTGTGTTCTGCCAACCTCGTTGTCTTCCATTAGCTTCTCCAATGTGGAAGAAGTTTTAAAATATATAGTAAATTGATGTTAAATAAAGGAGGATCGGACTTCAAATTGTTCACCTAGACTGGTGGCTGAGAGCAGAGAAAAATGGACGATAAAAAGCTGAATGTCAATGGTTATTGGTAATTCTATTGCAAGACAGGAACAAATTCGATCGATTTGGGCTGGGAACGTTATAACTGGGTTCCATCAGATAATGGAAGGCTTTATTTTGTGGGTTGATTTTATCGGATGGAGGGTAATAATTGGGAGGGCAAGTACAAGATACTGCACCCCGATTTAGTACATTGGATCGGTGATCAATAAATTGGTTATGAGATCAACGGGAACTTCTGACATTTAACATCAACTCCTCAAGAACACATTTCCGCCCCTTCTGTTTGTCGTTAGAAAAAGTGGCAAGGCGTCTGACTTTTAATCAGACGATTGCGGGTTCGTGTCCCACTAGGCGTGTGTCTACTATACATGTTTTATTATTTAACCGACAAAATAGCAAGACAAAAGTAAAGTTATCAATATGGGCCGAGCTTAATTGGTTGATATGAAAATAATATAATTTTAATTGATTTGATATTGGGACTAGTGTGAGATTGAAATTAGAATTAGGATTGATTTGTTCGACTTAAGAAATGATTGAGGATGGAATTAGTCTATTAACGTAGTAATAGTAATAGTAATAAGTAATAAATAATTAATTTATTATTATATATTTAAATTTTATATAAATATTAAAATAATAATTTTAAAAAATTAAAATTATACTTTAATATATATAAAATATTAAGATTATATATATGAGTAATATTAAATAATTTTTATATTTAAAATTAATATTAAAATATTATTATATATATTATCAAAGTAAATAATTATATTAAAATTTGAATTAATACTTTAATATTAAAATTTTGAATCATTTAAAAATTTTAAATAAATAATTTTAAATATATTTTATACATATATATAATATATATAATAAAATATTATTATATATATTATCAAAGTAAATAATTATATTAAAATTTGAATTAATACTTTAATATTAAATTTTTGAATCATTTAAAAATTTTAAATAAATAATTTTAAATATATTTTATACATATATATAATGTAATAAATTACTATTTATTTTTTATTATTATAGATAAATTATTATAGTTATTTCTATTGATATATTATTTTAATATAATTATTTATTTATATATATTTGAAAATATATAAATTATTAAATATATTTATTTTTATATATAATATTTTAGACTTGATCAATATATATTTAATAATATATATTTTTAATTTATTAAATAAAATAAATAATATAATATAAAATAAATATTTAAATATATAATATAAAATTTATTTCATTAAATATAAATATATAAATGTATAATATAAATATATCATATATAATAATATATATTTATTTTATTAAATAAAATAAATATATAATATAAAATTCTTGATCAATATAAATTCAAATTATTTTATTAAATGAAAAAAAGACATGACATAGAAATTATAAAATAAGATACAAATATTATTTATTTTTAATTTTAATATTTATTTTATAATTTTAACAATACCTAAATTCCGAAATATCAGACCAGCCCTTCGTGGTGCTTAAGAAAATAATCCATATATATATATTTATATATTTCAGTGGGCGAAAAGCATCGGTTTAGGCGGTAAGCCTGGATTCTGGAAGCTGTGAGAAACTGTCCGTGCGTTTCTAGCGAAGAGGAATGGGGTGGGTTTGGAAGGACGATGAAGATGACCAGCTTAATTCATCATCATCTTCCCGGAACATTAGTGATTTCGGAAGTCCTAACGGCGATCGATGCTCCAGCAGGAAGATCGTCAGATCCCAGTGCAGAACGGAGGAGGTCGAGCCCGGAAAGTTTGTGAGAAAATGCGAGAAAACCGAGGAAATTCTCAGGGATTGTGTTGGAAAGTATGTCTCTCTTTCTGTTCTTTAGATTCAGTTCATGTGTATTTTTATTAAACTTTTTTAATACATTGAAATAGTGCCATTTTTTTCCTATGAATAATCGGAATTCATTTGAGACCTTAACCCTAACTCGTCCATATATATATATATATCAGAACTTTGAAGGAGTGGCGAATTATCCTGAATATAACATGGAGGGTCATTTGAAACAATACGATAGAAGCTCGACAACGAACATGGTCTAAAATTGTAAAGAAATAGTGGAGGATTAGGTATCTGTTATGTTCTAGTTTTGTTTACTGTGTTGACATTATATTAATTGATTTGATGAATGTTGTAAATGAAAATTTGGGAATTAGGTCAATTGGAAACCTACCAGGTTCTTAAATTGACGGAGTCACCAATTAAAAATGGGTGATTATGTCTATTTAAAACCCACCAGCTGCTAATGGTATAGTTTGTGGTGTTAAGACGCTAGAATTTTTGGATTTTGTTGCTTATTCTGGGGAAGAATCCTGGTGTATATGCTTGGGGCGTTCTATTAAGTTGGGGAGTTTGTATTGTGTAGGTTTCCTGAAAATCTTTGCTTTATTATTGATGCTTGTTAGCATTTATTTTCTGTCCATCAAGTCATGTATATTCTGATTGCTGACCCCCCCTTTTGTCTCTACAATCCGAGTTTCATAAAATGGGAGCGTCTTTGGAGGCATTTAATATGAAAATATGTTATCTATATATTTGCAATGATTTTGTTATTTGAATGGTTTAGGTAAAAATTGCATTCGAATTAGTAACTTCAATTGCAATTTGAAGGGTAGGGTGGGTTTTAACAATCTTCTCTTCATTATACACTTGTCATTTGTTCATGTGTTTTGCATCCCCATACGGCAGTATCATCAAAGTATTAAATCTGAAAATGTTACAAAAAAAGAAAAAAAAGGCCTTTTGTTAAACCAGTACATGAGCATTTGATCGTGAAAATCCAGGTCTGCAAGAATTGGAGCCAGGACATTCTTATTGTGGAGGAGAGAAATAAAGCAATGATTTGTCTGTCAGTTCTGTCAACTCCTTTTTGGGGGTTGTTCTTGCTTTTCAGCCTGCCTTTTGTGCTGCCTTCTCTCTTCCAATTAGTTTTCGGGGCAGGGGCCTTAATATTAAGGTTATTCAGAAATATGCTGGTTAGTCTTACATTTCATTCCCCCTTCTCAGGCCTGTGGAAGTGGTGCAATCTAATAACGAGTACACTGAAGATGACGTCACAGATGAGATACTTAAAGGAGGGTCTATCACCTTTGGTTCGTCAGATCGTGGTGTGTTCGACTTCCCTGGGCTACAAAGTGACATCGAAGCTATAGAGCGCAACATTTTTGGTGGTCTCAGTCGTTTCTTTGAGGCAGCTGAAGACATGAAGAGTGGCTTCTTCGATGCATTCTCAAAGGCTCCAAATGTATTTGATGAGAAACCATCTTCCGCACTGCCCTCTATGAGGCGAGGGATACCTATTGACGAAAATCCTCGGCGGGAAGCTTCTCGAAAATCCAAGGAGCAGGAATCAGCAGACATTGATTTTTCTGGATTGGCCAAAGACGTATGACGAGACACATTACATAGGCCATATGGACTCTTGTACGTGGAGATATAAGCTTTAAATAACATTCCAACTTAGTTGCGGAGTAGATTATGGAGCCCTTGATTTAAAACGTATGCCATGATTTTTCCTTTTAGTGGAACTACAAAATTTGTTTTCGAATAATGTTTCTCTGCAATTTCATTGGCAGTTGTACATTTCTTTTACCTGCATGACTTATGTAGGGTTGGAATATGGAGGGCAACTTCTATTATTTTCCCCTTCAATTGCTTAGATAAAGTTTCTCTCGGGTCCAAAATGGCGTATGCTTGGCTCGTGTCCTAATGACGATAAAAAGTGATGTTGCTCATTTATTTAGTGTTCCTCTAGGATTAAATCAAGACCGGATCATTTTGGACTGGGCCTGCTCATGGGTTTAGTGGGGGAAGTTTGGGTCAAAGTTTACGAGATATAACAGGTTCTGTGTCAAAGTAGTTTTGGATTAGAGTTTCAAATTATATAATTTCAAATTCATTTATGATTGAGGGCTTAAGTTCGTGGGCTTGTTAAGTTCAGCCTCGAGCCTGTAATATGTTATAATGAAATGGAGATGTAATATAAATATATTTATCTTATAATTATATATATTATTATAGGAGAGTTGAAAATTCATCTAAAATTTGGCATAAGAAAAATATAAAGTACCAATATCTAATAGTTATTAAGTCCTTGTAATACATGTGAAATCATTACAAAAATCATCAAAATACATACCGTGGGATGTTGTTAAACAAAAATGATTACATAAAATTATTTTCTGATTTAATCTTTCATTTTACATAAAATTATTTTTTGATTTTAACTTTTCATTTTTTTTCTGATTTATCTTCTACAAATACCTACTTTTCTTTTCATTCAAGCCCATTCCATTAGTAACAAAAACAAATGGAAAAAATGAGGTTGGTATTGTTTATTATAATTTATTGTAACAAGATATTTTAAATTCATTTTTTTTATTTAAGTCTATCTATAAATAGTAAATTATCACAAAATTCAAGAGATCAAATCAATACATTTACAATATGTTACAAAATGAACAAAAGTATTGAAATAGTATCTTCATTTATTTTTATTCATTTAATTGTATTTTCTTTGGTAGTTTTATTATTAATGAGAATTCATTTGTTTGATTATTTTAAATTTTTGGTCGATATTATTATTTAGTTTTCAAACAATTTTAGTTTTTAAATAGTAATATATTATTTTTTAGCAATTTAGTTGTTAATGAGACTTAATTTATCTATTTATTTTGAATTTTTGGTAGATGTTAGTGATATTATTATTTGAAGAACAAACAATAATATATTATTTTTTAACAGTTTGATTATTAATGAAATTTGATTTATCCATTTATTATGAATTTTTTATTGATATTATTGTCTAAAAATCAAACAGTAGTATATTGTTCTTTGACAATTTAGTTATCAATGAAATTTAATTTATCTATTTATTTTGAGTTGGAAATTAAATAGTAACATATTATTATTTGGAGACTAAACAGTAACATACTGTTCTTTGACAATTTGATTGTTAATGATATTTGATTTATTCATTTATTTTAGTTTTTTATCGATACTATTGTCTAAAGACCAAATAATAACATACAGTTCTTTAGAAATTTGATTGTTAATGAGATTCAATTTATCCATTTATTTTGGACTTTTGATTAATGTTACTATTTAAAGATCAAATAGTAACATATTGTTCTTTGATAGTTTAGTTATTAAGAGACTTGATTTATCTATTTATTTTAAATTTTTTATTAATGTTATTGTGTTATTATTTGAAGATTAAATAGTAATACGTTGTTCTTTAATAGTTTGATTGTTAATGAGACTTGATTTATTCATAATGTTACTCTTTTGATACCAAATAGAAATATGATGTTACTTTTTCGATACTAAACAAAAATATGCAATCTAACACATTGTTTGTGGATTATATCTCATAACGAATTTCAATTTTAACTTTATCACTTCATTTTCAATCCAAACATTATAATTAAAGTGATAATAATATATTATTTTAGTCATGTTACTATTTATATGATTAAGAGAAATATGGAAGCATGCATGTTGAAAATATGTGTGTTTTGTATTCTTTAACATTATGTTACTGTTTATATATCAAAACATGCAATCCCTCATGTTGTATTTACATTACATCACATAAGGAATTTTAGTTTTAACTCGATCAATTCATTTTCAGTACAAACATTATCATGATAATACTTATATTACTTTACCACAATTTAATCTCATTTTTTCCATTGATATTATTGTTTAGCACAACAAAGTTACTCAAATAGTAATAGTAACGTGTACAATAATTGTATTTCTTAGGTTATTATAATGCACTTATTGACATTAGACATGTTTTGTGTTCTTTGGTATAATGTTAATATTTGGATCTCAAATAGTAACATCCAATTCCACATGTTATGTTTTATTTTTTTCTCATAAAAAATTTTAATTTTTACTTGATCAATTCCTCTTGAGTCCAAATATCAGCATGACAGTCTTCATATTATTTTTCCATACCTTAATTTAACTCTTTCAATGATGTTATTGTTTGGCACCAAATAGTAATTAAACAGTAATATGTAAGTAATTATGCAAAATTTAAGCTTATTTCATCACAATAACAAAAGACAGTAATATATTATGTTATGTTTCAAACTTCTACATGTTACTATTGCATGCAAAATAGTAACATACACAATGATTATTTTTATCATTTTATTCCAATATACATGTAATAGTTAATGTCACTTTTCTATCTAGAACTATACTCTCAGTGATGATTAAAAAAAAACTCTTTAATTGTGGGAGAGTTTTGTGTTTTTGGTATGATGTTATTGTTTACACAAAATAGTAACGTGACATTATCTAGTTTTTAGCTTGATTTATGATAAATTTAACTAAGGTATTTTTTTTGTCCCTGAATAAAAAAGTAATAAAACAATCAATGTTACGTTATTGTTTTGTACAAGACAGTAACATTAATGAAAAAAATGTCCTTATAGGAGTATTGTAAGGATATAGAAACACTAAAATACAAGTATAATATAAAAAATCAATCTAAACATATCTAATTAACCTTTCTAGATATTTTTAAAAATTATAGAACTATCATAGAAAGTTTTTATAACTATACAAAATTCAAAAATACATAAAAAAATTAAAAAAATTAAAAAGTGGTCAAAATAGTGAAATTTATCGAAAAAAACCCCACCTTACAAGAAAAACTTATGATTTTTGATGAGAAAAATCAAAATTAGCTCCTATAAAAATTTCAATTTAGTCTGAGCTAGTGAAACCTAGTATAGTTCCTAAGAATTAAGTTGATAAATGCTTGAAAATTAGTTTTGTTGTGCCAAAAACCTTCATTTAAATGTTGGATGATGTTAATTATGATAAAATATGATGTATTAAGATGGAAAAACAATAAGAAATGAAAGAATGCAAAAGGATATAGGTATATGGAAAAAACTATAACTATTGTAAAATGCAAGTAAGGTAATAACAGATACAATTTACTAATTGCAATGTTTGAATAATTGTATAATATACTATTGGTAATATGTAGAAAAAGATAAATTCAAGAAGATATTAGGAAATAATGCCAAAATAAACACACAAAGCGTTAAAACTAAATGGGAAACAATAGAAACTTTTTCATAAAAAGGATAATTAAAAAAAGGGTATTTTCATAGTATAATACTAATAATTCATAAAATCAATATTTCTTTAAAATAAAAATCAGTGCTAGCACTTTTTTGAAAAAAAGTCTAAGAAGTTGTACCGCAATGCAATTTATCGAAAACAAATCCTCATTTGTTTAGAGTCTTGTGCTTCATGCAAGTTGATTCCATAGGCAATTGAATTTATAACCCATTCGCATGTCATTTTGAAAAAGAAAATAATACATAATACATAACATTACAACAAAGAAAATGATATAAATTATATTTTGTTCTAAAAAATATTTTTGATAAAACAAATGAAGTATTAAAATATAAATTTTAACCTAATAAAATATAATGGACATTAATACCTTTAAATGTTAGTAGAGAAGTATGACTTTCAAACTGTATAAGTTAAAAGAAAAGGTCAAAAAGCAGAATTTAAGTTTGTGATGGCAAAGTCTTTTAAGCTTTATATAGAACCACAAGTTATTTCAAAAAATAAGAGAAACCAACAAATAATAAATAACCTGCATTTGTTAGTCAATATTGATATCCATGCTTTGATGATTAGTAAAAAAAAATTGATGAAAGAAAATTTAATCTCAAAAATTAAATACAATATTTTTTAAAATAAAATGAATATTGAAGTTATCATTCTAATCGCATGTAGTGTGTGATGGTATTGGACTTAGTGTGATAAACATGAGAAGCTTTTGTACACCTTGAAAATATGTAACGTAAAAGAAACTTTGTTCATGATTCTTCATGATTGATGAATTAATAATTAATATCTATAAATATTTAAATGGTAAAATGTTAATCTTTTAATATTTTAAAATGAAAAATAGTAAGAGAAAGATACATGAAACATAATTTTATAAAATACTTATATGTATGTATTATAATGAATTGTTTAGAATAATTTTTTAAATATCAAATCAATTAACTTTGAACTATTAATTTTGAATTATCAATGAAAATATTTTAGTTTTTATAAATATAATTAGAATTTGAGCTTGAATTTAATCCAAAATAACCTTTGACCTAGCCTAAAATTCATAAAAACATAACTCATTAAATAAGTTTAGATTCTTACTCTAAATAATAAACTAGATGAAAGCCTATTAGACTTGATTTAGTAAGTTGGTGACGCTTTCAAACCTACAAATACCTCTGGTTTAGAAGTGCATCTAATGTTTTAGATATCTTAATGCCATCATTATGAGGCAAATTGAATGGTTAAGTTCGGCTTTTGCTGCTATTTGTACAAAAGAGTAACGGGAATAACACTGAATCTAAGGTTATTTGTTTTTGTGGAATATATTTTCTCAAAAATACATTCTTATTTATTTACTTATTTATGTTTATAATTATAAAATATAAAATATAAAAATATGATGAAAAATAATATCTCTATTTTAAAGAGTGAGAATTTTTTTCCATTGCTATAATATCATACATTTTATTTTAATCAGTAGGCATATAAGTAATATAACCTTTATTTATTTATATACAAATAAATAATTTTTTAAAAAAATCTACAAAACAAACCGAACCTTAGATGTGCTTCTCCGCTGTCTGCACTGCTTAGTTGTGAGTAGAAATGGTACAAGACAACGAAACTCTGGATTTGTTTTTCAGTCATTTTTAAAAGCACCTTATTATATAAAAAATAAAAATTATCAAATCACTAAATTAGTATTAAAATATTTCGTAATATTAAATCAATATTAATATTCAAAATTTCAATATCAATTTAATCTTTTATTAAATTTTTTAATATTAATTCATAATAAAAATTTTAAAATTAATACTAAATTTACGAAAGTGAATCTTTTCATATTAGTTTAATATTAATCAATGCTTTTTAAGCGGTGATTTGATAGGTTCCTCGTCTATAAATTATATCGGATTATGAGGGATTGACTGGCTTTTGCATGATCTTCTCCCTAAAAGGAAGATATCAAATTTTAGTGCCGCACCACACTTGTCAACTCCTCTTTTATTTTCTAAGTTAGTATTTAGGATCTGAGGAGTGAGGATGTGCTGAGCTGCCACTTTCAAGACTAATTCACATGTCACTTAAACTGTATAAGCACCTGCACTGCTAGGAACCAGCAGCTTACACAACTTCTATTCATTATTATCATCAAAATGGCCTCCACTTTGATCAATTCAAAGTGTTTTTTTTTCTTTTTGTCTAAATGAACATTACTCCTCAATCCTTCTATCCGCCAGCGCCTTTGACCGATTAAAACACTGACCATTCACGCAAAAATATGCATCTCAGGTGGATAAGGAAAACCGACATGCAAATGAGTTCACACCAATGAATGAAGTAATAAAGGATAGTAGCAACGCATTTGATGAGATTGAGGAAGTGGAGAGTGAAGAGATTGTGCACTCGAAGGAGGAAGTCAAGAAAGTAAATGATATTCCTATTGCGAAGGTTGATACAAGGAGTGTACTAAAAGGCGAAAGGAAAGTGTCCAACTAGTTCAGAGGTACGACAGGCTTCAGAAGCATTAGATGAGGCTATTTCTTTCGTTCATTCGCCTAGGTTCTCTTCTACCATTATCAACACCAATGAAGAGTCGCCATGTTCGGAAAAGGGTGATGTAAGTGATCCCTATTCCCCAAAACAAGGTCAAATGAATTCAATGGGTGAGGATCGTGAGGTTAGTATCGAGGGTAACTTCACCAGGAGCATGTGGGAGTAAGTCTGGCATTAACAATTCAAGCTGATAATCTTAGTGTGTTTCTCTAGTTATTTGAAGAATCCTATGGTTTGTCTGGAAATATAATGTTCTAATCCTTGTTGTGCGCCGACAGTCACAACAGAACAAATGCCAACTTAAAGGAAGTGAATTATAACAAACTAGTACCAACTTCACTAGAGCAGATTCTTAAAAGGTCCAGTGAGGTAAGCCAAGTTGCTTTATCTTCTTTGAAAAATGGGGAAACAGATGGCCCATTTTTGGACCAGACAACACACAGTAGCAAGCAACTGAACAGCCTTGGAATCCAAAGAGTGTCTTCGGATAAACCAAAGAGGACGTCGAGCAGATGGAAAAAGAATCAATATTGTTGTGTTGTGCCGCAATTCTTAAGGTAGAAGTTAAAGGGGTTTGTTCTGAGCTAGCAAACCAAGCCTCAAGAACTTAGAATTACTAGCTCAGGTCATGGTGGTTTAGCAAAGGAACTCAGAGAACTCAGATGATGTTTCTTGCATGAGAATTACTTGTATAATGGCTGTATAAGGCAATGAGGTTTTTCCTTTTGTTCTCTTCCTCGTATAATCCTTGCTCTTTAATATTCCATCTCTTACGTATGTAATATTATGTTACTTTTCCTGGTCATTCTTTCTTAGCTATGTCATCGGATGCTGCTTATATTAATGAATAGCTAAGGAATTTTTGTTGCAAAAAAGTTTGTTTCGTGGATACTAGGTTGAAGTCTTCAATGTACTTGAATGTTTTTGGTAGCATGAGAAATTCTTGTATATCAATTATGTTATGTATCTTTAGTCATGATGAGTAAATTAAGGATAGTTATTAATTTATTAATTCATATATCAATTTTATGGGATGTGTGTGAATTAAAATTTTAATTTGTTAATTTTTAAGCATTAAAAATTGTAAAATTTGATAATTATCTTTTATTTATTAATTATAATTAAAGACACATAATATAATTGGAATATACAGAAAATTTTCTTGGTAGCATATTATAACAATGAATGCTCAAGATACAGAGCTAACTTTTTCCACAAATTTTACCACAATATTCACTGAACTTATGAAAAAATATGTTCAATTAGTTCTGATTTATTTAATACAATCTGAAGTAAAACCAATTTTGTACCAATCTGGCTCCCATAGTTGCAACAATTACGTCTCTTTGTTCTGCCAACGTCCTCCCATTGTCTTCCATTAGCTAATGCCGAAGAAGTCATAAAATATATAGTAAATTGGGGATAAATAAAGGAGGATCAGACTTCAAATTGTTCACCTAGACTGGTGCCTGAGAGCAGAGAAAAATGGAAAATAAAAAGTTGAATGTCAATTGTTATTGGTAATTCCATTACAAGACAGGAACAAAAGTTTGATCAATTTGGGCTGGGAACGTAATAACGGGGCTCCTTCAGACGAGTGAAGGCTTTATTTTCTGGGATGATTTTATTGCATGGAGGGCAAGAATTTGGAGGGCAAGTACAAGAAACTGCAACCTGATTTAGTACGTTGGATCAGTGATAAAAAAATTGACGGGGATTTTTTTTTATGCTGAAAGCTTGCTCGAGAGTCACTACAATGCCAACACGTGGGAGGGAGGGAGACCTACCGGTCAGCCAAAGCAAATGCCCAATTTAGCCCAACTTCCTTAAAAATCAAATGGACAATCTTGCCCCAGTTTGTTATTATTATATTATATATTTATTTATTTTTACATTAAAAAAAGAAGGTAAAAAGAATGGGTTATAAAATGGATGAGGAGAAAATAGGAGGGGAAGAAGAGAAATTTTTTTAATTTAAATTGAAAAAAAATTAAAGAAAAAATTTTAATTTTAAATTGATTACAAAATTTTGACCATGCATTTTATCTTTATATTTTCTTTCTCTCCTCTTCTCTTTTCATCCAAACAAAAGAAAGAATAAAATTTTAAAAATTTGTTTCTCTCCATCCAAACAAAGTCAAAGAGAAGGAAAAATAAAAAGAAAAACAAGAATTGGCATGACAAAGAAAATACCTAAAGCTCCATATATAAGATGGTAAAAGTTTATGTATATTATAGATTTTCATTTTAATTAAGAAAAATAGAAAAAAATACAAAAAAGAAGGGAATCTACTTTAGGTTTTTATTATATATTACTATTATTTTTAAATATAGTGTAACTTCAAAAGTTATAATAAAATTTCAATTGATATATATTGAATTTTAAATATAAATTAAAACATTGATTAAAAAATAACAAAAAGTTAATATAAATAGGTTTTATTTAAAATTTTAAATGTTTTCATAAGAAAATAGAATATATAATCAATTAATTTTATTAATAATTTCTATAATAAAATTTTAATTTATTTAAAATATTTCTCTAAAATAATATATATTATATTTTATCTATAAAACCTAATGATATTAACATTTAAATTGTAAATAAGTGGATATAAAAAAAGAAAGAAGTAAAACCAAGCAAAAGAGAAATAAAAATAAAAAAAAATAGTGCATGAACCATAAAGCAACAGGAATTAAAAAAATAGAATATGTAATTAAGCAATTTAGTTAAATTAAAATTTTAACTTATTTAAATAGTTTTACAATAAAAAATTATAGTGTTAAATTTATATTACAAAGTAATATTGGCATTTGAATTATGTATAACAAAATTAAACATAAAAAAATTGAAAAACACATGATAAAGTAGATAAAAAAAATAATATGTGAATTATAAATTATTCACAAAATTCTAATTGATGTATGTTTAATTTGAAGCAACGTATGAAAATTGATATATAGAATATATATATGAATAAAATTTAAATAAATATAGACTTAATTTTAATTTAAATATATTAATAATTTTTTATATATATTTAAAAAAAACATATTATATTATACTTTGTGATATTAGAGTCAAATTTGCAAACGATTGGAGTGAATATGAAAAAAAAAATGAAAAACATAATATAGAGAAAAAATGAAGGAAATTGATGTGTAAGTTGTAAAGTAATAAAATTTAAAAAATAAAATATACAATTAATTAATTTAATATATTTTTATGACAAAAAATATTATGTTGTATTATACTACTTAGTAATTTGACATATGGGCTATAGACAATATTAGTAATAAAAAAAAGAAGAAAAATATACAATTGAGTGGATAAAAGGAAGTAAAATAGTACATAAATTGTAAAATTTTGATATTGACGTGTATTTAATTTATAATATAACACTTGACAAATAAAACTAACAAAATATTTAAAAAATAATAGAGCACATAATTGATTAATTGTATTAATAATTTTTATATTAAAATTTTAATATATTTAAAATATTATTATAATAAAAAATAAAATGTATTTTGTTACAACCATATTAATCAATAATATTAATATTTAAGTTATAAATAATAAAATGAAATATAAAAATATTTAAGTTTGATCTATTGTCAATTTAAATCAAATTTATATTATCACATATTTTTTTATTATTACATTAATAAAAATTATTAAAATATTTTTATTATTGGTAGAAATTATTAATTTTTCAATAATATATCAACTCCTTACTCATTAATAGTGTAAAATTTTTTACATTAATAGTAAGTTAAATTTAAACTTTGTAAAAAATAAAAAAATATAATAGAGAAAATAAAAAATAGCATGTGAATTGTAAAATAATAAATGTTAAAAATAGAAAATATAATTAATATGTACTAGGAACAGACATTAAAAAAGCATATAATGAAATAAATAATAAAAATAATTTTATACTTTTACTATAAATTTTTTCTTAATTATAAATTTAATATTAATATTTAAAACACATTAATTTTTAAATTTTTGTACTTGATTATGCTAGCTTTAGTTATGTAAGTTATTCACCTCATTTAAAGGAGCTAATTAATTAGTGTAATTTTTGTTAACATGAGCAGATTTGTTACTTTGTTGGCTTTAGATCTTTCAAAAAAGCCCATGAGTATTGATTCATATCATAAAATTCGTATACCCTGGAATTATCCTAATTAAATTAATTGTGAGATTAAAGTAAACTTCTGTCATTTAAGATCAAGGGTGAGACTATAATGCCCTGAACCTATTTTTGGTTAATTCAACTTGAATACATGGTCCAATTAAATAATGACACTTAGCATTATAAAGGTTGCTTCCACGTTAATCGCATATTTTCAACTAAAATTGTCAAACTATTTTTTAATTTATTTTTTTCATATTTTCTGCCCTAACATAAATAATAATATATTATATCATATCATATCAAATTAGGTTATTTTGAGATTTCTTCCTTTTTTCTTTTTGTTGGCTTTTTAAACTAGGTTTATTCTATTCCATCTCTTTGTACTCATTGCTAATCAGCAACTCTTTTTAAAGTCCTTATCTTTGATGCCATTGTTTCATGGCTTTAGGATCGACTAGGGTTTTCCTTTTTATCTTTGCTTATGCCTCTACTCAATGTCATCCACAAACCTTCTCTTAAGTCTTCGTCCACAACACCATTGTTGTTCATATTCTTTCTGCCACACTGCCATCCCATAGCTTTTCTTCACTATACTATGGTTCTGTTATAATTTGTAATTTATTATTCAGAATTCAACACTTATTTAACTCATGGCCACTTTATTTCATCCAATGGTGGAATATTGGTCATTCATTTTTCCTTAAAGTGCACTCATCACCTTTTTAGGCCTTGTTTTACGATTCTTACAATTTGTGATTTAATTTTGCCTTTTATCCTAAAAAGCATTTATTATTTTCGATAAGTGCTTGTGAAAATGTCAGAATGAGAGATTTACAACATTTGATTTTTTTAAAATTGGGTTTAGTTTACTTTTGAGAATTAGTTTAGGAATTTAATTTTTCTTGCTTATTAGTGAAGATTCATACCGCCATGAACTTATTTCAGTGGTTACAAAAATATATGACTGCGACCTTTTGTTTAATTTCTAGGTAATTTCCTTATTTGGTATAGTTGTAGAAGTGTCTCTGAGCTTAATCAGTTATATTATAAGTAGTTAATTTTCTTATTATAGTATATGCATATCAAAGTATAGTATTTTAGGTGGGCTAGTATAACATCTTCCTCTTTCTCTCTTTAATTTGAAATTTTGAATTAAGAACTCTCTTTTGTGATTGAGTATTAGTTCTTATTCAACGTCTGTAATGGTCACCATACAGTGAAGATACTTGATTGTGAAATTAGAAGTTGTTTAAAGGTTCTAATTGGTCATAAGAGGATAATTTTGGTAGTAAGCTTGATTTATTTTAGTTTATCCTAGTTTCTCATTTCCATGGATGCTTTATTTTGTATTTGATTTTATAGTATTAGATGAATATAATTTATAGAATGAATCTTAAGTTTGATAAGATCTACTTTGAAAATTTGATAAAATTATGGAGTTGAATCCATGAAGATCATATTATCATCCAATAAATTCCAATTTAATTATATTACTTCTCAATTGTTTAATATTTGATTTGATAAATAAATTTAGTATCTCACAATTGGCAATATGAATTTCAATTTTATTAAGTCTTGTCCAATTTATACCTAGAAGTGTTTTTAGGATAAGGCTCCTTAGTTAAAATATAAATAAAAATTATACTAGAGCATGTGTCCTCACTCTTCAAGGATTTTGTTGTCCTTTTAGAGTCCAAACCTAGCAAAGCCTAGTTATTAGGGTTGTGCATTTAACCCACATAATGTTGATTAAGAGAAAAGAAATTATTTCTATTTAAACTAATGCTTGTGGACAAAGATGTTTGATAGTAACCATAGTTTCTTAATTAAGTGAACTGCAAATGGCTTGTAGGTTAGGTTTCACCCATTGTGTCCATAAATACTTGCTAGTGGGAGCTTGCATCAAGAAGTTCGCTTATAGGTTATAGGATGCTAAAATATTAGACTACATATTATCTCATCATTTCTATAAATTTGCTTTCAAATCTTTCTGTATTAATTTTTCAAATTACTTTTATAGTTGTTACTAGTTATTTTATTGTTCTTTAGCTTGAATTTTTGTTAAAGTGCATTTATTGTGTCCATTGCATTCCATGCCAAAGGGGAAATACCAACTGTTGCATTTGGCCATGAGGTACTGATTTTTACTAAGTACCTTCCATGTTATCTAATTTTTAGTGTCTTGTTCATGTTTTGCTGACATTGTTATTTGGAATGCTTTCTTAGTTGTACATATGGCAAACATATATATAGTAGAGCAAGATGATGCTAATGTTTCTCCCATGGAAACTTTCTTTGAATCTGGTGTAGAATATACTGCACTTACTTCTTTCTTTAATCAAATGGGATTTAACATTAGCAACTTTATAATGGATGGAATGGAGATTGAGGATATAAAGCTAACTAAAAGAAGATCACTTGAAAATTCCACCAATATCTATACTTCCAATGGTGTGCTATGTGGACTATTAAAATAAATTATAAATCATAAGGTTTTTTCCGAGTTAGGTTAATTTCACTAGTTTTTTACTTCAAGAAACCTAAGTGGATGGGAGTTATCCTATTCGCAAGGATGGTAAATAGGTTAAAGCTAAGTCAGTACCCCTTCCATATTTCCTTACACAGGGGTTTCTTATGATATTTTATCTTACTAGATGACTTTTGTCACCATAGTGTCTAATCTTTCCATTCATAATGTTAAGGCTACATTGCTATCCTAAATAACACCTATCAATAAAAACATATTAGGAATTTTTATAAGATTAGGATTATAATACCATTTACCATAATTACATTTATCTGTGTCATATTTTACCAATTTTGCTACTTTTAGTTATACCCTATGTAATGCAATTGATATCTAAACCATTATAAGATGGATATACTCAGAACTTGTCATATCGATGGCCACTGTAGCTGCAGCAAAGCTGCCTTACACTATAAAGTTTAAGGTATAATTGCATGATAAGGAGAATCCTTGTGTTTTAGTAAATGCTGAAAAGTGTCATTTAACCATACCACATACTATCCTTTGCAGGTATGTTTTGAATTTATGAAGTTATAATATATGTTTTACCATTTGATTGCTATTGAAGATTTTGTTATTTAAAAAGAAAATGGGTTGCCTTAATTTCTATATGCAATTTGTGTATTGATTGCTTTTTTTCCTTCTTATGGATAACTTATATCATGAACCATATGACACAGAATGCCAAAGTTTTGTTTCTTATTTTTTCCATAAGCATTTAAAGTTGCCTAGTCCAATTATATACTATATTGCACTTATTGTACTTCTAAATATAAATCGTTATTATGTTTGTGATGAAATAGGTGCCTATTTTTTACCATGTGGTAGATTTTTAGCTGTATATATTGCATATATGCTTCTTAATATAAAAATTGATCCAAGATTACAATCTCTAATACATTAGGAGCCTGGAACAGCAACATCCTTAACTTAACATCCAATCTTAGCATATCAAGCCATGTATGAGCTTCGTATATATTCTTTTGAAGAGGCAATGTATGCTTCACTTTTGTTGAAATGCTATACACATTCTTGGATAGGTATTAATACACAACATACAAATAGTAAGGGAAGATGCCATAAATGCATTAGTAATTTGGCATTTTAACTTTAAGTTGCCACTTTCAATTATTAAGTTTGATAAAGTTTCAATTTTTTCACCATCTTAAATGAACAATAACATAGTATTTTTCTGCTTCATTTTCCATTTCTATTTTCTTTAAAGGCAGTGTTACATGATCTTCTTTTTTTTAGTAGATTTTTTATCTAATTTATTTATACAGATTTTACTAGTTAAATAATTGGTTTGAGAATAGTTTTGATTATAAATCTCCTTCTATACTAACAATAGAACTACGCTTAAGTTTTATGAATGAAAATCCTTTTCATTTTTTATAAAATGGGTGAGGTCAATTTTAAAGGGAGATATAGATATAAGTTTTTATAATTTTATGTTTAAAAAAAGGAGAAGGTGGGTTCAAATGAAAATTATATCCTATCTATTCAAAAAATTGATGGAAAATTCTTAGAAAGAAAGAAAGAAATGGAAAGGATCCAAATTTTTACTTTCACGTTTTATGCTCTATTGACTTCTTACCTATAATACACTTTATATTTTTTTAAGTTACCAATTTGTTTAGTTTCTATAAAGTTTTACTAATATTTGTTATTAATTTGTCTGCCTGAACATTTGTAAGTATTGCATGCTATATAGAGTAAACTATGATGCTATCATACTTGATACTAAATTAGTAGTCTGGTGTTATAGAGGTGATGTTACTTTTGCCTAGTTAAATTTTGTAATTTCTTATTTTTGTTGACATGGATTTGGTCTATATCCTGCTCACCTTACTACATTTTCTTAATTGTGATAATCCTTTGTGTCATTTACGTCTAACAATAATGTATATATGTCTGCGATCAAAAGTCATCTAACCTTTGATGTGGTAATTTATAATTAATGAAAAGGTACACTTGTGGTGAATTTTTCTTATAAATACATTATCACCATCACCAAAAGCTCTATATTTTCCAACTTTTTTCATCTTATTGTGGTAGCGTGCTTAGATGGAACATTACCTAGTTATCATTGGTATCAAGGATATGAATTAGGAGTAAATTGCTCACTTATTAATTTATAGGTTTCACTTTTTTTTATTGTTTGGTAAGAAATTTACTATTTTGTTGGCTATAATGAATGGGTTTGCATACTTAGGAAATTTATTATACAACTTACAACGCTAGAAACTATATAGAGTTAATCAAGGTTGAGAAATATAAGTATTGTGATAGGGCCTCATATGTTAGGGATAGTGAAGATAAGGTTCATACAAACTATTATTCAAAATGGCAGCATTGATATGTCATAATATCTTTGACTTGTTGTTTACTTAATCCCAAGTTCATATATATGACAAGCATGATAAAAGCATCAATTAACTTCATTATAACATATAGAATCAATCATTTAAATAGGGGATAAAGATTTTTCCTCTATGTATAACCATGCCTCTAATTGATTCTATTTTGATTCCTTCCTTCATTTTGTTGATATTTTAGGTTTTAAGGTGCTGCTTATTGAGTCAATATATCATTGATTCCTTGAAAATTAGCAAAATAATGCCTTGTTATCTATGTTTAAGTGTGTTAATTTTGTCTAAATAAGTTCTTTTAATTATTGAGTTTGATTTCATTTTCAAATTCATTCCTTTTCTTTCATTCTTAATGGCATAAATACTTGCTACTTTACACTTATATGTGTAGAAATTATATTCTCAGAAGTACAGGAGACAATGGTTGTGACTTTGTTTGTGATTTTGTAATCAATGTGTTGTGTGCGTATATGTGTGATTGGACCTAACATATATTTGATTGAATGAACTTTTTATGAGATTTGAAACTTTTTTAGGTATATAATCTATGATAGGCTGCATAACTTCAATTTAGAGGATAATATTTTTTATTGGCTGCAATGGAAGATTTGATGTTGAAGGGAATGCGTAATGCCAAACAAATTGTATACATAATCAATTTGACATATATTGCACACAATACTCCTCTAATTATTATTATCTTTCTCATAGCATAAGGATCCAAGCTCTTCTTCCTAGATGTTCTGTTAGTGATTTTGATGAATTGCAAGGTTTATTTCCTACAACTACTAAAGTGAAGTGGTTGATAGATGCTAGGCTATTTCTTTATGCGTATATAGTTAATCGCCATATTTCATGCTTTGGATACCTTTCCCTTTAGGTGGTGTAAGGTGTAACGTTTTACAAATTGGTGGAATCATTGTGTCTCTAATAATATTTGATAGACTCACATTGTTATGCTACATACATTATAAGGCCATGACAAGCTTCATATTGCCAGCTTACAAGAGCATGAGGAATTTCCAAAAGTGGAAAATATGGCTATTGTTGAACTTCGAAGATATAACAAACATTGCTGAAAGTCATACTTCTATGACTTTTGCCTTAGCCTAATGTAAAGGAGTGAACATCTTTGGAGGCATATAGTGAGATTTATTATAATCAACCACTTTCTCTTTTCCTTTGATTTTGGGAGGTTAGTTGTTTGCTTTATGGTTCTTTTTATTTTCACACCAAGCTTTTTGTATTTTGTTAAAACTTTTATTCTTTAACTCAATCTTTTAGAATCATTGCTACTCTTTAATTTTCATGGATAATTTCATCATTTTGTTTAATGATATGATTTAATTATGCCTTAGTGCATTTCCTTTTATGGGAGGGTTAGGACTTGGTTAATGAATAAGTTAAACCATATTATTGTTTTCAATTTTCTCTTAGTTTTATTACTTCTTTGTTTGCAATTATTATTATTATAGTGGATAGAGTCATAGAACATTGTTAATATCCCTTATGTTACTTATTATAGGGATTCAAAATAAGTTGAGCTAATGGCTTTGTCTAAGTTGGAATACCTGACAAATACTTGTACATATTTAAATTGGTTTTACAAGTGTCCTTGAATTTTCCTCCTATTTAGAACATAAATGAATTTTGAGTCATGGCACTAAGTTAAATGAATTAGTCCTTTCAATGTGTTTGTAAAAAATATGCTAGAAAATGCAATTTCTTGATATTGTTATACAAATTGAAAGGTTAGATATTTAATGCTGAGATCAACATTGACTCAGCAAAATAAGTATTGGTATATATGGGTGTTTGAAAAATGATGTGCTCATTTCCTTACCTTGTTTTGCTAAGAATTTAGATTGTATGGTTTATTTGATGTCATTTCTTACTTCTTTAAAAAAGCAAATGAATGATATGCCTCTTTTAATGACGTCACATTCTTCTTATTCATGTAGATGAAATGTGATCTTAAGCATCTTCATGGTGAAGCAATGTCCTTTTGTGGTTTACTGTCAATGCTTGAGGTATAATTTACCCTCCACTAAAAAGAACCATTCAATGGGTGCACCCTTATATGGTCTAGAAGATTTTGCGACAACATGTGTGTGTATGCATACATATCCTATTATGTAATACTTCTAGTTCTAACTATATATATTTAGGAAAAACCTCTGTTATTTGGCAAAGTTATTTTTCAGTCACAGGAACCTTCATTTTCATGCTGATCAGTTTGCTTTCTATATTTGGTGTGATTGTAATGATTAGGATGTCACATGGTTAGCTATTATTGTAGAGTATCTATATTTGTAGTTATTGCCTTGGTTTGCATAATATTTTTCAAATTTTCATATAATAAAATGGCCTTGTACATATTAAGTCTTACATAGCCTATGCTCACACTTTAACCATGTGTCTGTTTTTAAAGGACTTATTGGAATTACCTGAATGTTTTTGAAAACAACTTAGGGTTATTAGAAGCATATTAAACATTTCTCCTCACTTTAATTTAATGTGTATACTTTTGTAATATAGAAAGATGCCCTTTGCTAACTAGTTTTCATTATAAATTCATTTATTTATATGATACACTTGATGCCAAAAGGGGAAACTATTAGTTTTTGCTAGTTTTTCAACCAGAAAATATTACATATGGTAATTTTTGCCTACTTAAATTTGTAGTTTCTAACAAACATTAGTCCTTACTCTATAGTTATTTAGATCATGAATATAGTCCTCCTTTTTATTTTTGTATTGTTCATTTATTTCCTTACTTATGTGTAAATTCTGTACTTTACATGATGCAAATCCTTAATGACATTGGAGCCTTACCTTTGATCATTTAGGAAAGGCATTCAGAAAAATTTTATAATTTAACGTGTATCCTCACTTTCCCCACCCTTACACCTTCCTAATGGAAAGGCTATGGAAATTTTCTAATTGCTTTTTGTAAGTTATCTATCTATGTGCAAATTAGCTCTTTATTTGTTGTATTTAACATTTTTTTAAACATAGAGTAGTATATAAGCTTTTTAATAAGGCCAGCAAAGTTAGCACACCTAATAGACCTAATCTTATGTCATTAAGTTATAGAAGATATTAGACTCGGGTTCTTTTAGATGTTGAATGAAGTAACACAAAGCCTAATCTATCTATTAAGGTAATCACCTTTTCTATTTTATCACATTTAATATATTTATTATTTTCTTTGCTTAAATATGAGCAAACAATGGAGTTAAAAAATTTGTCCTTTTGATTATGCAATTCAATTGCATCATTAATAGGTGAGTATGATAATTAGATCTATTAATATGGTCCTTATGTAAATAAGCTATAATAATGGAATCTTCATGATTTTCATGATTTTTTTATTTGCATTTTGCTTTCTTTGTTCTGTCTCATTAATCATTTATCTTTTTGGTGTTAGATTTATTGAATATGAATATGCTTCGGTGAAGGAACTTAATCCAATGACAACCATTAGAGCCTTACAGAAGAGGACATATTTATCACACTATAAAGCTTACACTTAATTTAGTCCAAGAAAGGGAAACATATCCTTTATCTAGATCCAAAATGTTCAGATTCATCGTCCTGAAGTTATTGGTTGAAGGGGTTGATATTAGCAATTTCATTTGGAGTTTTAAACTCATTATAGACAACAAGGTTAATCATAACATATGCATCAAAGTTTGATGTAAATTATGCTTGTATATGTGTACAATAAAGGATTCAAGTTGTTAGCCACATGAAAAATAATTCAGATAAGCAATGTTAGTCTCTAATTTTTTTTCATTAGGTTTATGACTTTTTAACGTCACCATCCTTATGTATGTTTATCAAGAGAAATGTATGTCTCTCAACAATAGCATATCAAGCCATGTTTATTAAAAAAAACTTTAATTATGCACATTAATCTTTTACCTTTTAGTCTTTGAGTAACTTCTAGCATTTGTTAAAGTATTTTCTAGGCCTTATGCCTCACTTTACCAAAACATAAAAAGAGAGACTTCATATAGAAATGTTAATCATTAAATGTAAGTTACATTGGAATGAGGGAATTAACAAGAGAAGATTCACTTGCCATTTGAGTAACCTATAAGTATTATTGCATATTAATACACATTAAGATAAATATGTGGCCTAAGTTAAATTTCATTGGCCAATTTGTATCCAAGGCATCTGAGTGTCATTTTTTCAAGTCTAAATGATAGAAGTATTGGAAGGCTTATCTTTGAATCCCTTTGAAACAGAGGACAAATCTAATTCTAATGCAAACACTTATTGCTACCATTTAAAACCACTAACACTACTTTTGGTTGAATGGCAAAAATTACAAACACACCAAGTTGCATTTAATGTTGAGATGGAGTGATGCTTTTGTGGTAGATTACTTTCTACCCATTCGCTATTATTTTAGGATTAAGTGGATGTACTCCTTTAGCTTTTAAAGCTTAACGATGTCTTGATGCCCTTAGATTCTGTGATCTAAGTTATTGAATCATGCCTTATGGCTTAAATTTATAAAATTATGGTCTCCTCTATTAAATGATAACTATAAGGGCATCTTCTATATAGTATATTCATATTAGTAGGTGTTCAAAATCCACTCCAGCTAGGACGATATCCTACAGGAATATGTCAATTTGTTGGAGACATTTAGTGAGAGTTGATACCAAATGGGCATATATGGATGGTGTAGATAACTGTTAGACAAATCCAATAGCTATGATCTATTTTAGTTAATTATGACTAAGGAAGTTACATTACCTATATAATTGTAGTGCAATCCTATTCAGAAAAGAAGAAGAGAAGCTCCTATCAACATCAGTACCAGTTCTGAACTTGCAACCCACACTTTGGCCATGGATTACTTCAGTTGATGCAATCCTTATTTGTCGTAAGATACCACTAGTAATCTAATTAGGAAGCAGTTGACATCTTTCTAACTTTTAATACCACAAATTTAAGCCTTCCAATCGTTGCACATATTTGCACTTTTGCCATCATTATGTCATTGATATTCTATTATCCTTTACAATTATTAGTCGAGTACATAAATGACTTGGATGCCAATTTTTGTGAACTGTAAGCTAAGTTTATTCTTCTGCACCATATTATCATTAATAAAATCAATGACAAACTTCCTTTAATGCAAAATTCCTAAAGCAACTTGAGGAGATGATGACCTCAGGTTCTGCATTTACGAAGGGGCTATATAATTTTACGAAGGTGGAAGATACAATACCAAACACCAATATTAAAATTAGACTTTCGTCTCCTACATAAGACTCCGTGTGTGTCACCATCAAAGAGAAGTCAATGTCATGTCCACATAAGGAGAAGAAGAGGTAATTTAGTGAATGTGACTTTCCCTTTAAATGCATCTTTACAAACTTAAAGGTAAATAGAATATTAAGTACATCAATTTTTAGCTTTCTTTAGTTGCATTAATAAATGTAAGAATCTATTATTCACAGAGAATGAACAAAGGTGTAACTTTACACTTAAAAAGGCTTAAAGGGAAGGATATAGTGGAAAACATTGCTCATGCGAAAGATGACATGCCTAGTAAGCAATTTTTGAGTTAATGCAGTGAAGTGGCAAGCAATAAGCAATAAAAAAGTCTTTCCACCTATCAAAATGTATAGATGCTAACTTTTCATGTGAGATGGATAAGAGAGTATAACTATTAAAAGAGATGGAAGTCCATTTTCACCTTACTAAGTGCATTTGACTCTTGGATATCGAGCTGAAGGTGGCAACCTATGTATTCTCCTCCACCAAATTAGATAAGTAAGCTATTTTTTGTAAAAACTTCAAAATAGATAACTCTGTTATTATTTTAACGCATTAGTTTCTATTCATACAAATTTTTTATCTAAGTGCTCGAAGCGAGAGATTACAAAAGAGAAAATGTTATCCTTGTGTCTTTTACATTAGATGTGCGGTGAAGTAAGCTTTGCATAATCCTCCTATATTGTTTAATTCTTGAGCATCAAGGTTATAGTTTATAATGCTTTTCATAATATTTTTTATTTTTTTATAGGTCTTAATGATTTGGCTGTAAGGATAATGCATGATGAAAGGGCTAGTGACTTTACTTCCTTCTAGTATTATCCTTTTGACTTCTCAATAAGTTTAAAAAAAAATTTCAAAGAAGATACTATGCATATTGCTTATGTGCTCTCTTTTGTATAAAAAAGGAACACTATGCTAATTTACAGGATGCTTTGTTCTATTTTGTAATAAAGGATAATATGGACTTATCAAGAGCTGTGTTTTTTTATTTTTCAAATAGAACATATTATATGATCTTTGTATGCTCTTTTTTGTCACAATACAAGAAGTGCATTATTTCAAATAAGGCATGCTGTATAAGTATTTCATAGTTTATTTAGTAAATTAATGATAACCTATTTTCAATTTCATAATAATAAATCATTGATTGTACTTTGACAATAAAGAAAGCAATATAAGGTTATTATGTTCAATTTATGTGATTAAGTATAAATAATCTAATTAAGATTTACATACCTATCAATTATAATAATTTACATTGGTTCCTCCTAATAATATGCATAATAGAAGGAGAGCTGTGGCACTTAGATTTAAACCCTACAAGAAGAGCATCGTGGCTTACTCATTCAAGTGGTGAGTGTATTTTGACAATATTTTTCTCAATTAACTAGTTTCTATTGATTACAATAACATCTATGCATTTTAATTGTTTCTATAACACTTATTGGCAACCCATACCTGCCATTTTTGCATGGTTTATAGTGACTCTACTAGAGTTACACTATAGAAAAATGAATAATTTGAATTCTTGAATACATATTTATTATCATACATTTTATGAATAATGTTATACAAAAGATGTGTTGTATGTATGATTTTGATAGTCATGAATGTGATGTGTCTATTAGAGGTTGAATGACTTTAGATTCCATATAGAGGGATTACAAATTAGTTCTAAGCTATTGCATGATCATCGATGCATTCTTAGTTCTTACTCATGCTAACATGCTAACTTTAGCCAATTGATGTGATCATTCATGTTTATTTAGCCAAAAGGTAACTATGGCCACATGAGCTTGGCTTTGGATATTATGCTTGATGAATATAATGTCAAGAGAGAATAGATCATTGCAACTGCAAGGGCAAACTAGATGGAGTATGAGAACAGCATCACTATCTAGTCATGTATCCTTAACAGTATAGCAAAGGTTATTCTGTATGAGTGTAATTTTTGAAACATAAACCATGCTTGTATATATGTCCATATGGCCACACCTATGTTTAATAGTGTTGTGTGATCATATAGCCACCATTCTTTTTTGTATATGGACTTTTAGTGATGATAGGCTACTGATTGGAAGTAAGACGTAATTTTGTTTGATAGGTTAAATTAATGATTGTATATGCTAGTGTCATTATGTCCTGATAAGTGAAATTATATAATGGCAAATGATTTTAAATATATTAAGAATTAAGGATTCTTGAGGAAGAATTTAGGATCATCTAGTGTACTATGATTATTCCTGTCCTCTTTTGGTGTATAAATCTTACCAAGATGAAATTATGGACATTAAACATGTGATCAATATTAATTCTGTAGTCAAAAAGTTTTTTTTTACTTATATGTATTTACATATTAGAAAGATAATTTCTTAGTCCTAATCCAAAATTTATTCCCCAAATGCTATAAAATCACTTAGTTAATAGGCATTTCATAAAAAAAAAACATCTTTTTCAAGAAGAATGTGATCTCCCCATATATTCAACCTAAGTGTAAATCTACATCTAAGCTAAAAATATAAATATAAATCCTATAAAATTAGTAATGTTGATATTAAATATGTGATTGAAATTTTATTTCTTTAGTCATACAACTTGTTTTCCATTTATCCATATTTAAAGAATAAGCAAAGAATTTCTTAGCTTTTTTTCAAATTTTATTTCATAGATACAATAAAATCATATGTTTTATGAGCATTTTGTAGAAAAGGAATTTTTCAAGGAGATTAGGATTTTCTTATATCTTTTGTGCATAATAGTTAATTGAACGAATTGATTTCATAAACAATGTCAGACATACACTAGCTACCAATTAATATCAACATGTCAAAAACAATATTGTTAGCATATTTGAATGTATTTCCTTGTGATAGCAAGGAAACAATTTGTATATATATATATATATATATATATATATGGAACTATACTAATTTTAGGTTTCAACCTTCAACTCTGTAACTTAAAATAGTTTAATTAGCATAATTAATGAATTGAAGTATTAAGAGATTTAAGATTATGGCTATATGAAATCATAAATTGTGAAAACAAAGCACTTAAATAATCTTAGTCGTTATCAAAACTAAGGAAGCCAAACTTTATGTATCATCTAGTATGATAGGCTTTCAACTTTTAGTCGAGAATGACACTTGTCTTGCAATTTCACAAAATCCACTTAATGCCCTATGAAAAAAATTATGGTATTCGATTAGATAAAATCAATGCACTAATAAAATTTCCTTGACATTGGAACTCCATATCTTTTACTGTATGGGTATATCTGAAATATGCAACCATAAATTAATAAAAGCTAAAGACGATAAAAGAATTTTTAAACAAACTTTATTAATATGTATATGAAAAATGGATTCACTCATTATATGTTTTTAGAAAGTAAAGGTACTGTGTCGCCACTAAGTAGTGGACTATTTGCTAAAATCATTGTTCGAAAATTATAATACTATCACCTTTAGCCTATATATTTGTTCTTCATCACTCATGCATAGGAAAGAGCTCATTTTGAGGTTATCTGCATCTATGCTTAACACACCATATACAAAAAAATGTTACTAAGAACTCCAACTAGACTAAAAGGACCAATTACCTCCTAACTGTCATATATAGGGTCATTCTTACCAATATGAACTTCCCCACCAACATCAAGAAACTTTTCCTCTAGTGCCCTTACTATTAGTACTATTTACATCACAAGATGGACAATTTAGTAAAGAATAGTACAACAATTAACATCAAGTTTCCAACACTAAACATATAGGCTAGGGGTTCAAGAGTATAGGCAAAAGAAGCTTCCAAAGACATCAAAACTAGGGTAAATATGATAACACTTAACAATTACACAAAATGCAAATCCAAACTTATCTATTATAATTAATCTTGAGCATATAATTTGACAAGTCAAACTATATTTCTTTAAGTTCATTGATGAAAGTGATCATTCAGTTGGCCTAAATTCATTGGACATTAATATATTAATGTGTATGTGATCAAAAATCTTAAACCATCTTGCATAACATCATTGATTGCTTTTATGATTTGTACCATAATTGCCTATTTCCATGATGAATTCACCTACTTAACCAAGCACAGATGTAAAACTTGATACAATATAAGTTAATAACTAGGGCTAATCAAGGTAAACTAGGAGAAAGTTAGTAATGGTACACTAAACGATTGACAAAGAAAATGACATTTATAATAAGTAGAGAAAGGTTTTTACTTAAAATAAGAGAATTAAGCAGGATGATCCAAAACAACTGGGCATAAATAATAATATTAGCACTTAATTACCCTTAGCTCAGTTCTCATCCTTCTATCTTAACACATTACTATTAGGACAATTTTCTTGAAATCAGTTGCTATTTGCCATAAGGGCAATCACAAACCCTTTATAGGAAAAATAACAATGTAGAACCTAATGATTAAAGGTTAATTGTCTTCATTCTATTGTAACTGAATCAAGCAAATATCCATGAATTATTTATGTAGATAAAAATAAGAGGCTAGATGTTAGGTATTTCATGTTATCATTTTTAGTGTTACTATTAGAAATCAACCTATTCAAAATAAGTACTATTTACCCTAAGATAAGTAATGAAGTAAGCACATTTGGTAATTTCTTATCCTAAACTTTTAGCCAATATTATGTTGTTGAAGTGCATGCAAATGAAAAAAATTTGAAGTAACCCACAGTATTGCATCTTCCCTAAATGTGCTGCTAAAAATTTTTAAGTTAACTTTCTTAAATAAGTCTTACTGAAAATAGACACTTAAAGACTATACTGGTAGAATCACGAGATGGCATCACTACATGCATTTCAACATGTGGTGATGCAAAACCCTAGATATGCAGTAATCATTGAGAAGGCCAAATTCATTAGGCATACTTGGAATTGTTTGAAATGGCACTTACTAGTTGCAAGGATAGTCTCATCCGTCTTGTGGCCTACGATCTTGGACAGAAGGATAATTATTCATAATAGAGCCATAATGACTCTATAAAGGATGGGACCCATGTGATTATTGGGATCTTGTAACATATTCCAAGCATGGAAACTATTTAGAAATAATAATGGCTGTAAAGAATTATATGAAGAATATATTAAATAAGTGTTTATTGATCTTACTTCTGCAAGAAAGCATGGAATTTTAAAGGTCACTACCTTAAAATGAACACCTATATTCGAAATGAAAATTCATTTACTTGCTACATCAAAATTAAAGATAGATGAAATAAAGAAGCATTTACCAATAAAAAATACCATAAAATGCTAGATCTTCCATCTCCTCATTATCCAATGTAGCTCTCAAACTAACTACAACTTATAATCTTAATCTACTCACCATTTCATTTTTTATTATCATTCATAAAGCAATTCATATGTGTGAATGTAGAATGGAAAAGAAAGAGTGGAGGAGACAGAGATAGGCTTTGCTTAACTTTTTAAATAAGAGATTCAAATATCTCAAAAAGTGAATCATAAATTAATCAAAGAATGAAGATGAAATTATAGTGGAAACCATGCTTTTAAGGTAAATGATGCATACAATAACATAAAAAAACACAAAGAAAGAAATAACCATGGAATAATTGAGGTGAAATATTGTTGTCTAGATGACAAATATTTAGAAAAATTGATAATAAAAAAGGCACATATTTGCCATTGAATATGGCATCCATAAAAGGAGAAGAAATCGACCACTTTTTAATTAGTAGCAATGATTAGCGAATGAGCTTCCAAAAATAATTAGCAAAAAGAAAAGAGGCACAATAATTCGTATTCTAATCTTAAAAAAGGCAATGGATGGCATAAATTATTAAATAGAGCGAGCAATTCATGCATTCAAATCTAAACAAAGAAGAAAAAGGAGAGCATAACTTATTATACGAAAACTATGTAAAGAGGAGTTTGGATTTTAGTATAAATTCATGGAAAGATGCAAAGGACTAATGACAAACTCTTCAGCATTTAGAATAAAACAAGAAAAATAAGGCATATCGAAAATGCATGTCAAAACACAAGAAATTAACAATCACAAAGCATTTACAAACATTATGCTAAATGAACTATATGCATTCAAAAACATAGAAAACATTGCAAAAAGAAAGATTCAAATATAGAGAAACTAGATATAGCACTAGAGAAACAAAGAAACAAATAAATACATTTATATAATAACTATATGTGAAAGGAGTAACAACCACCGCCATAGATAAGGGGAAGAATAAAGACACTTATAAACCTCTAATCCTCACCTATTAGAACATTATCTTATCCACGAAAATTAATAGTGATAATGATGAGTAATGTAATAACATTTGTTGACCAAATAGATTGCACACTTCTTCAATGCATAAGAACCATTATGGTTTTAAACATAAGTAATGATATTTAACAAAACAAAATTACTAGAAACTATTATAAATGATGCAAAATAGAAGTTAAAGCCAGAGTTTAAGCTGTAAAAATAAAGGCAAACCTAATATTGAACTTACGAATTTCAAAAATATAAGAAATTATATGGGTGAAAATTTGACCTAGGTGGTAATTTAAAGAGGGGCCACTATAATTTGAACTAGCAATAATAACAATTTTGGGATTCAATATCGATGAAGGAAGCATGGCTAAACATAAGATAATCTAATAGGTTACATTACCATGATAAAATAATCTAATCAGACATGATAAATTAATTCTTAATTGATTAAATAATAGAATACACTACCATTGATGGAAGCTAAGCTAGAAATTTGAAATTTCTAGAATTAACAAAATAACCTATAAAATTATACTAGCATACCTCTAACCTTTGGTTACCCATTGAAGCTACACTAACGTGGCTAAAAGCCTTATGAAGTAAATTAAAGTTTTTATAGCTTGCAAAATAACCTAATGAGAAACATTAGATAAACTAAAACAACTTACCAACCACAAAAACTTAAACTTCTAGCACAATTATCCTTCTCTTGGTAACAAATTAATGGCCCCTACCAATTTTTCTAAACTAAAAAAGATCAACAACATATTAGTAGGAGATATTGTTGGAACAAATTCGTGCACTAATGAGTCACTATTTTAATAACATTTTTAAATTTTGAAAGTCTCATTAGATTCCTTTCAATTGATTATAAATTTTGTATATGTCATCCAATGGAATCAATGAACAAAAAATCCTTAAAGTATAAAAGAAAAGGTTAGGAAATGGCATACCTCATTTTCAAGATTTTTGCCATCAAGGGTCTAAATTTTAGTGTCTTTGGCATCTTTTTTAGCCCTAACTTTAGCTATTGTGACAAAATCATGAAATGCACACAAGCCCAAACAATCATCCTAGAATTGTAATTAGGAAAAACTATTAGAACACAACAATCAAATCATTCTCAATATATATATCATACATTATGATCTATAAACGATATATAAACTAAGCATGTAAGGAACTAACTATTAAAGCCTCCATGAAACTATCTCTATCCTTACTTGAGTTATGATTCACCTTATCCCTAGTAAGTATTACTTGCAATGTGCTCTACTGGCTCTAGCTCATCCCCTTACTTGATTCACACTTTATGTTAACATCATTTGTTAAATAATTTTTATTCAGTGGGCAAGTAACTCTAGTGTGCCTCTCAACATGACAAATGGTGCAACACTTCCTCTTCCATACTATGTTCATGGAGTACTAAATGATTTTTCTTTGCTTCTAACTATATAAAGGTCTAATATTGAAGATGACATAATTTCTACCTTGTCAGTCTCATTTATAATAAGCAAATGATATATATTATACAGTTCTGCCACAATATTCCAAATATTATCCTCATATGCAAGAATGAATCTTGGGACTTCGAAGTATAGTTACACATCAATCTATAATCTTGGATAAAGCTACCAAATTGTGGGTTGACTAACTTATCTTCATCATCCACAAGGCCAATATTTTTTTCATTTACATCTTTTGTACTCTTTGTCTAACATATCACAATTACACATGGAGACAATTTATCAATTTTCTCTTGAACTATTACAAAAATAATATGTTGATAAAAGATTATAAATAACTATAGTTTCCTACAATCACATGTAATTTGCACACTATTATGCTAACATTCTAGTAGGTATTAGGATTCACGAACCTATGAATCTTGTATGTTTTAGTTGTCAATCATTGTTTGCAACTAGCCTTAACATAGGCTCTAACCATCTTTATTTCTTCTTTCAACACCTAAAATGCTTTCTGTGTGTAGACATCAGTACAATTAGCTTCGATAAACTCCAATAGAGTTCTTAAAATATGTTTTCCATTATTTGTTTTGAAATCAGGCATAATCTCATTATACCTAAGGTAATTTATACCACAATGGAATTAATGCAAGAACTCCACTAGGTTCTGACTTTAGCTTATAAATTTTTTGATGTATGCATTCATGCCTTCACATAATGAAATTGTCCTCAAGCTGACAAACATCTTCTTATAAAGAAAGGTAGTAGCTTACATAGTTATTTTTTTGTACATTTTCTATGCCCACTTATTATTTTTAATTGTAAACTTTTCAACCATGGAGCTCTATGTTTACTAAAATTATGAGACACTAAATCAGCAAACATGTAATCTTTAAATACCTTCATGAATTTAGTATCTATAATGTTACGATAGCATTTCTTTCTTAATGTCATGCAAATAATTGATGGCATGATCTTAGCATAACACATTTAATTGCATTTTGCATGGGCTTATCACTATTAGTGATAATGGACACTAGTTCTTTTTTCCATCCATTGCTTTTAATAGAGCCATCAAGACTTACTTGTAAGTTTTATCTATCTCATCAACTATAAATACACATCCAAATACCATGATATTTCAATAATGATTTAGTTAAAAAAAATGATAACAGGACCATTGTGTTTATTCTTTTTATATATGTTGTTAAAGGCTAAAACGTCACTGAAGCATCTGTGTTGAGTTTGCTACAACCATCACATCAAAACAAATGTTGTAAAAGACTGTTAACATCTAAGTTATGCTTTATGAAAAAAAATCAGGATCATCATCTCCTTTTCTGTTAAGGTAGTGAATAATAACTATTACATTGTCATTTTTTATTTTTTCACTGCGAGCTTGATTTATGTGGTTATACATATCCCTTCTTGTAAACTCGACTTTGTCATATCCATCATTTTGACCAGTGATGTATTCGTATATATAGGACCCTTTTATATCATATGCTTGTATTGTATCCATTTAGGTAACATTGGACTTGGATATAATCTTATGTAATTGATGAGAAAAATATTTACTATATTATTTCTTTCTATTTCATGTCTTTTAATGTGCTATATTTGCTAAATTTTATATAATTAACCTTATTTTATAATTTAGGGTTAGTTTTATAATATTCTAAATTTATTTAATTAATGCTAGATTTTGATATTGTTTCTATTTTTCAACTATCTTGAGCTCTGAATGTTGAATTAGGGTGATTTTTAAACATTTAGAAATATTAAAGAAAGATCTACAAATTTAATGTTTCAATCAAAGCCTAGTTTTGGAGTCTTTTAAAGCCTTATTTAGCTAACAAGGTAAAGCCCTATTTTTATCCTAATTAAGTTAGCTTCAATTTTTAGACCATATTTGGAGCTTCAAAAGTTTAATTACTGTGAAATTAGTGTTTAAATCTCCATATCCAAATTATATTATTTTAGCGGTCTTATATTGATTGGAAGTTAGAGCTATAGGAATCCATTATTGTAACTCTTAGAGTTAATTGTTTTATAAAAATAGATTCTAGGCTTTCCAAAATTAAGAAGGCCCTATCTTTGTAATTTTAAGAGACATGCAATTCAGGTCTAATAGGGTTTTAAGTTAATTAGGTCAAATAAAAAAGAAAGAACTTATTAGACATAAAAGATTAGATAGCATTCAATAAATAGTTTTTTTCTTCTTTTTCTAGCTTTTGTGTTCTCTAGCTATAGAAGGCTACACTTGGAGTAGATTCAAAGAGTTTAAGGGTTTCCTCTATTGGATTATGAGATTATGATTTGTAATCTTAATTTTCTCTAATTAATTTTTCTCTTTCCCTAATTAGTTATGCTGACTTCTTAAAATTGTATGTGTTAGATATTGATTTGATATAATTAGTATTCATCCTCATAATTTCTAATATCTTTCTATTTTGATGTTAAATTATAGTTAGTAAATCATGATTTTACATATAGGGATAGAAAGTTAAAGGATTAATTTGGAGGTTTCTAATTTAATTGTTCAATTCAATCGAATTATATCATTAAATTAATTTTAATCTAGCTTAGGGATTATAGCAATTGCTTAATTTAACTAATATTAATTAATCAAATCCTAGATGGTTATCTAATATAGAGTTCATAAATTATTGCAAGGGCCTTAAGTAATTTAAAGTTGAAAGATTACTTAGTAAGTTAAATTTTAATTTATTTATGATTAATCCAAACTAAATCTATCAATTCCTTGAATTAACTGTTTTATTACATTGATTTCTCCCTTGCTGTTTACTTTGTATTTTAATTTATTTAATACATTTATTTCAATTTTAATTCATAAACCTCCTCAATTATGTGTTTTGTATAATTCTACATATTGCATTTATACTACATTTTGCATTGTTGTTTGCATTCATATTGCATTTTGTTTACACCTATTTTGCATCTATTTCTTTTTTTTATTTCTAGTGCATAATAAATTAAAAATTTGTGTAAATATTGTTAGTAAGTCAATTTAAAGAAGATAATTCAAGGAATCATTAAGGTTACAACCTAATTTACTTCACTATATTGCATTATTTTAAAGAAGTCAGTAATAAACTAATTTTATTGCATTACAACATGTGAGATCAAAACTTTAGTGTTATTACTAAGGATCCACTTGAATTAATTTTTTCATATATATTACTAACTATGTATTAGACAATTGTTCAAGTAATTTAGTTAGTAACTCCATTTATTAGTATGTTACTTGTATTTTATGGTAGTTACCTATTTTTTGTATTTTCTGCTGGAAATCGCACATCATACATGCACAGCGGAATAAAATTTTTACACGATTTCCACCAAGGATCCATGCGAATTTAGAACGCCGTAGATTAGGAATTAGGGTTTATACCTTTCGGCAAAATTCTTCTGACTGCTACACCAAGTCCGATCTGCTTCCAAATCACAAACAGGAATGGAAACCAGTAAATTATATCACCAGTACAATGTTTTGTGGCTGCACCTCTGTGGTATCCACACGAACCCGTGAATCACCGATGAATGTCCGCTACACACACCGGTTGGAATTTATCTTCTTACACCTCGTAGTGCTAGCTACGCCTCTTCAGAGATTTTGGTCAAGGAGAGGTGCTAGGGTTTTCTATGCTTTTGCTTGGGGTGCGTGAATAATAATAGCAATCCTATTATTACCCAATAAGCCTATTTAAATAGGTGCATAGAAAAAACCTAACCTATTTGGGCCTTATTCCATGTATAATTATAGGCTTACTATTGGGCCTTATAATTATAACATGAATTCTCAAATATTAAGCCCAAACAATTTGGTCTATTAATTCCAAATTCACTAAGCTCTAAGTGTGAGACCCTACAGGCTCTCATTACGTTGGCAATGACCATTAATCATATTAATGATCATAAACAATGATTGGTGTCTAGCAACACATCATCATTACCTAAGTAATGAGAAAGTCGGTGATTTGACTAAACCTTTACACGTGATCATCACTTATGTCCTTTTTGTCCTATACATCTAGATTGAGCACGAAACATGGACCGTGTCATTCCCGTATAGCCCAATCTTAAGGTTTCTTGACTCCTAAGTAAGTTGATTGAAACAAATGTAATCGACATCTCATGTTAATTCATCTGAGCATGGCCATGCATTTTCTTAGCTTTACTTAATCAAGGGGCCCATAGATGTTACTCCTGTTATATAGGAGGGACAAATCCCATCTTGATCACACAAACCCCTCCGCATGATATGTGACATATCCAATATCTACCCTTGCATTCACTTAACCATTAGTGACATAAAATAGTATCAAAATATGAAACTTACATGTAGGGAACCTTGGTGATATCAGGTCAAAGGACCATATTAATAATGATCACTAAGAACCACTTATGACACTCATATAACGATCCATGTAGTGTTCTTAATATGGGTCGGTCCAGTATACAAGTTCTCTAACTTGTACTCATGTGTAAACTTAATATCCTATATAAGTTTTCACACATGCTAGTCTTAACATATCAAAGCAACCTAATCCACAATGATATATGACTAGGGACATTTAAGAATACAATTATTCTAAGGTTATTATTATAATTAAATATATTACGCAGACAATATATATAAATATAATAATTAGAATTGCCATTAAAATAACATGATTCAAAATTACAATCACCAATATGATTGGTTTTAGGGCATATACACTAACATTTTCTTGTATAATCTTACATTTTTTTTATTTTTTGCATATTTCTCCACTTCAATTCATCATATTTTATTTCGTTTCATATTCAAACAAATGTTTTTGGCTCAAAAAGATTAACTTTGCACTATTTTGCACCCTATCTCTTTGCCACTATACTTAGGTTTTACTAGCTCCAATTAAGTTAAAAAAATTTTTGGTAGATTTGATTTTTCTCATCAAAATTTACAAGCAATTAGCTTATAAAGTGCTCTACTTTTTAGCGAAATTCCATTATTTTGATTACTTTTTAAATTTTTTTAAATATTTCTATTGTATTTTTGGGTTCTGTATGGTTATAACTTTCATTCTATAATTGTCCTATAATTTTTAAAAATATCTAAATAGGTTAATTAGATATATTTAGAGTGATTTTTTTATAATGTATTAGTATTTAGGACTTTTCATTTTCTTTATAGGAGTAAAAATAGAATTAATTCTAGCATTCTCACACTTCATTTTGATTCTATTGATAATCTGAAAATTATGGCTAATAATAATAAAACCTTAAATGAATTGGCTACTCTTGATATTACCTACCAACCATTAGCCATCCAATATCTTGAATGTGAATTGAAATCTGGTTTAATATATTTGCTTTTAGGATTCCATGGTTTTGTAAGTGAATACCCTCACAAGCATTTGAAAGAATTTTATGTGGAATGCTTAACCATGAAACCTTAAGGCATTTCAAAAGACCATATCAAGTTGAAGGCCTTTCTTTTCTCCTTTGCTGATACTACTAAGGATCGGTTATATTGCTTGCAACTTGATTCTATAACATGTTGGAATGACATGAAACAACAGTTTCTTAAAAATTTTCCCCTACTTCTAAAGCTGTTATAATAAGAAAGGAAATATATGGTATAAGGCAAATGAATGAAGAATCATTATATGTGTATTAGGAGAGATTTAAGATACTTTATGCAAGCTATCTTTACCACCAAATTAGTGAGTAGCTCCTAATTTGATATTTTTATGAAGCCTTTCTTTTAATGGATAGAAGCATGATAAATGAAGCAAGCGATGGAGCATTAATGAATAAAACTCCTATGGTAGCCAGAGATCTCATAAAAAATATGGCAACTAACTTCTAACGATTTGGAACTAGAATTATAGCTGCTGCTATTAGAGGCATCCGTGAGCTTAACTTTTCCGATTCAAACTAATAAAAACTGGAAAACAAGTTAGACAAATTAACTTCATTAGTTAGGCATTTAGCAATGGGACAATAATAACAAATACAAGCTCCTTTCCCTGCCAACATCTATGGAATTTGCTTATATCTAACCCATTCAACTAATTGCTATTACACACTGCAAGATGATGAGTATTTTCCTCCTCTAGCATATGCAGCAGCCATTTATCTTGCTAATCCATAATAGTAGTAGAAGCCTAACTAGTACTAATAGCATAATCAATATCTTGGATGGAAAAATAACTAGAATTTTAAATATGACAATAATTCAAGCCAGAATTAATATCCTTTTCTAGCATATACCAGAATGCAACTAAATCCAACCCCTCAATCATATTCAAATTCAATATCTTCTTAATCATCTTTTGAAGATTTAGCCAAGTAAATGATAGTTAATAACTTCTGGTTTCAGTAGAGAATAAAGGCCACAATCACAAATTTGCAAACTCAAATTGGCTAATTAACTTCTATAATTAGTGAGTTTAAAGCAAAGGGTCTTGGACAACCTTTTTTCCAATAATACAAGAAACAAAGAAGTTGTCAATGCCATTATGCTTAGCAGTGGCAAGCAAGTAAATGAGCCTTCATCATAAAAAAAAAATCAAGCCATGAACTAGCAAGTAATCAACCAAAAGATACCAACTAGAATCAACTAGAAATAAGAAATAAATCAGAAGAGAAAAACCAGAAGCAACTAGAATAAGAAACAAAGCATGGTGACAGTATGGTAAACTCTTTCCCTATAGCCCTATCTCTTATTGATTTTCCTTTTCCTCTTTCTTTTCTAAGAAGAAGAATTTTGCATCAAAAGAAAACTGAAGATGAAAACTAAATTTTGAAGTCCTTTAGAAAAGTAGAAGTTAATGTGCCTTTACTAGATTTGATAAAATAAATTCCAAGATATGTTAGCTTTCTGAAAAATTTATACATTAATAAGAGAAAATTAAGGGATGATGAGAAAGTAAGTGTAAGGGCAAATGTGTCTGCAATCATTTAAAGAAAATTATTAAGAAAATGTAAAAATTTAAGCACATTTACTATTCCATATGTTATAGGTAAAACTAGAATTAAGCATGCCATATTAGACTTAGGAGCATCAATTAATATCATACCTTTTTCTATTTTTAATTCTTTAAATTTATGACCTTTAAAACAAACAAAGGTAGTTGTTCAATTAACAAATAGATCTAATATTTCCTCCTTGATAGTTATTAAAGATATTTTAGTGCAAGTTGATAGACTCATTTTTTAGTAGATTTTTATATTTTATAAATAAAAAATGAAATATTTAATGTTCTTCCATTAATCATCCTTAGCTAGCCTTTTCTTAAGACAATAAAAATTGTGGTTAATGTTCAAAATAGAATATTAACTATAGAATTTGATAGTGTTATATTGAAGTTTAATATTTCTAAAGTTATGCATGATAGTTTTGTATCTTTTCTTACCACTTTGGAGCTTTTAGTCCATAATATTCCTCATTTTGAATTTTTTTATACTATTTTTGATTTGCAATTTCTACTATTCTTGTTATTTTTTATTCTGAAGATTTTATTTTTGATATTGCTTGTTTTGCATTTGTTGATTCTGATTTACATGTTAACGCTATTTATGATGACATACTTGCTGAGTTTCTTGAACTTTTTAAATTTATGGAATGTGTAAGTGACTAAGAGTCCACTTACAAAGATAGTGATTTTAAGTGTAATATTTGTACTAAAATTTTTGCATTTTTATGTGTTGAAAATAGCAATATTGTTTCAAAAATAGTATAAAAAATGATGAACACATTCCACTTTTAGAGGAAAATAAGTGATTTTATATTAATCATTATAGTCATTTTATTGATCGTATTGAATTCATTTTACTAGATAATTTTGAATATTCAAGTAAGAGTGATTTAAGAATAGCACTTGAAGAATTTATGGTCAATGATTTCAAGTTACGAGATACCTCTTTGATAGATGATTTAAAGGTTGGTAAATTGGAAGTAATGAAGGTAGCCAATCATCAAATAAATCCTGGTTGAAAACATTCACACCATGTCTAGTAAAAAATATTGAAGAAAGACACTTCTTAGGAGGTAACCTAAGTTATTTTAGATTTGCTTTCTCCTATCTATCTTTTTTATTTTTCTTATCCTTTATCTTTCTTTATATTTCTTAACGATCTTTTTTTATGATGTTGATATACTTTACATTGAAAATAATGTAAAATTTAAGTATGGAGGGAGAACTTAGGATTTGTTTTATACTTTGTGTCTTTATTTGATGCTTTTAAAAAACTAAAAAAAATTATTTTTCACTTATTATGAGTTCTTTTTTGAGTCAATTTAGTTACTTTCCATTAATGAAGATTTTATATTTTAATGAGTAGAATTCAATTGAAATTAGATAGGATTCATAATATGATTAAATAAATAATTTTACTTTTTTAAATTGATTGATGTAGTGAGTGATTTTAAATTAGTAGATTGAACTTGATAGCATCACTTACCTTATGAGATTTTGAGCCTTATGTTGAAAATTCATGTTATTCTTTTTCCTTCTTATGTGAGGTTCTTTTATGATTTATTTCTCTAAAACTTTGATTCTTTTTTATATTATATTTTGCACATACATGCATAAAAATGATAAGACATTATTTCTTTGTTTAAGCTAGAGTTATAAAATCAATCTTAAGTTTTTATCTTTGTTAAGCCTCTTTAAGTTTTAATTATCTTTTTCTTTGTTGATTAATCGATGAGCAATTTTTTAATTAAAAATAGATATTTTTACCTAAATTTAGGGATTAATAAAATATTTTAAATTTTATTAGATGAGCTTTTGTATAAGTGTAGAGGTGTATGAGTTTATGTATTATGAAAAACCATTAAAAGTGGTTAAAAAAAGAAGAAAAGTAAAAAAAAAGAGAAAAAATGAAAAGAAAAAAAAGCAAGGCAAGAAAAAAAGAAAAAAATTAGAAAAAAGAAAGAAAATTAAAAAAAAGAATAATAAGGAAAAATAAAAAAAGAAAAAAAAGAAGTTGATGAGTGTTTGAATTTGAAATTGAATTTGGCTTGTTATATTAAGTAATAATAATTTATGATTTGCCCATATATTTTTTATTTAAGTGCTCTATTAATTTCTTTAATTTCTAACTTTTTATATCCTTATTTTTCTTTGCTTTTCCCTTAGCTAGATTACAACTTTAAATAAAATCTTTTTAATTTGTGTTGTGCATGTTTTTTATTCAAGTGCTTCATTAATTTCTTTAATTTCTAACTTTTTATATCCTCATTTTTCTTTGCTTTTCCCTTAGCTAAATTACAACCTTGAATAAAATATTTTTAATTTTTGTTGTGCATGTGATTTAAATAGTGAAGATTAGATGATTAGTAAGTTTATGGTAGAGCAATTTCATAAAAAAAACTTGAGTGAAATGCTTGGCCTAAACACTTGAGAGTAGGAAAGTGAATTTTATAAGAATCTACCATGTTAATATACTTTTTTGGAATGAAGTTGTTATATTGATTAGTTTAAAGTTTGTTAAGATTTTTCTTCATAATGTATTATATTTCTTGTTGGCCTTTATTTGTCTCCTATTTATGGATTTGTGATTTTGAAGTTTTTGGAAAGTAAAGTCTTTTGTTTCTTAATTTTTAGTAAAATTGTATTTTGCTCAAGGATTTGCAAGAGTTAAGTGTAAAGGAATTTGATGAGAAAAAAACTTATTATATTATTTTCTCCTATTTCATATCTCTCAGTGAGTTTTATTTACTAAATTTTATAGATTTGACCTTATTGTATAATTTAGGATTAGTTTTACAATATTTTAAATTTATTCGGTTAATACTAGATTTTAATACTATTTTTTTACCTATATCTTGAGTTCTAGATATTAGATTGATGCGATCTTTATACTATTAGAAAGCTTAAAGAAAGATCTACAAATTTGGTATTTTGCTCAAAGCTCAGTTTAGAGTCTTTTAAAGCCTTATTTAATCGAGAAGCTGAAGCCTTATTCTTATTCTAACTAAGCCAATTTTGATTTTTGGGTTGTATCTAGAGTTATAGAGGTCTAATTAATATAAAACTAGTGCTAAAATCTCTATAAACCATATGTATAACTTTTATATTCAAGGATTACCTAAATTACATCATTTTAATAGTCTTATATTAGTGAAAATTTAGATCTGCGAGAATTTTAGAGTTAATTGCTTTGTAAAAATAGGTTCTAGATTTCTAAAAATTAGGAAAGTGCTATCTTTATAATCTAAAGAGGCATAGAATTCAGGTCTAATAGGATTTTAGGTTAATTAAGTTAGATAAAAAGGAAAGAACTCATTAGACATAAGAGATTAGATCGTATTCAGTAGATAGTTTTTCTCTTCTTCTTCTAGCTCTTGTGTTCTCTAACCATGAAAGACTAAATTTGGAGTTAATTCAAGGATTTTAGGATCTTTTCTATCATATTATGAGATTGTGATTTGTAATGTTAACTTTCTCTAATTAATTTTTATCTTTTCCTAATTAATTGTGTTGATTACTTGAAATTGCATGCATTGGATATTAATTTACTATAATTAGTATTCATCCTTGTAATTTTTTATATTTTGCTATGTTGATGTTGAATTATGGTTGGTAAATAAAGGAAGAGGGTTAAAAGATTGATTTAGAGGTTTCTAATTTAATTGTTTAATTCAACTAAATTTTATCATTAAATCAATTTCAATCTAACTTATGAATTATAACAGTTACTTAATTTAACTAATTTTAATTAATCAAATCCTAGATGTTTATCTATGTAAAGTTTATGAATTATTGCAAGGGTTCTAGGTAATTCAACGTTGAAAGATTAATTAGAAAAGTTAAATCTCAATTGATTCATAATTAATCAAAACTAAAGTTTTAAATTCCTTGAATTGGTTGTTTCATTACATTGATTTATCCCTTGCTGTGTTTTTCACAAAATCCCTTAATTTTGTGTTCTATATAATTTTAGATATATGCATTCATACTGCATTTTGCACTACTATTTACATTCATATTGCATTCTATTTACAACTATTTTGCATCTATTTCTTTTTTTTTCTATTTCTAATGCATAATAAATCAGATAATTATATAAATATTATTAGTAAGTCAATTTAGAGAAGATAATTTAAGGGATCATTAGGGATATGACCTAATTTACTTCATTATATTATATTATTTTAAGGAAACCAATAATAAACTAATTTTGATATATTGTGACGTGCAAGATTAATGATCTATGCATGGATCTATGTTTAAGTGCAATAGTGTCATGGTTATGATCATCCTCAAAGTGGAATACTTCTTACATCCTTGTTTTTTTATTCTTTTTAAGTCTAAAATTGGCCTTACAACCTGATCATGGCAACACCCTATGCTTTCTTTATCATTCGGGTTTATTAATCCACTTGGAATCCTTTTTACCTTCACAACTATAAATAATTCTCCAAGATTGGGCTTCCCCTTCTTTATTTCTACATGCATCATCAAGTCTAACATTAAACCCTTTCACACTTACATATTTTTTATAAAATAGCTCAGTATCCTCCAATGTTGCAAATTTCATTCCTATCATAATCTTCTTTATCATGTTAGTCACTAACTCATATTCACTATCCATTTGATGCATCACTGGGTTTTAAATATGCATGTCTTCTATATTGCTAATAAAAAAGCCAAGTGTTTTGACATCTTATGTATTGTATAAATGATACAGGCCTTGCTCCTTTATATTTCTAACACAAACAATCTCTGAGCAAATGTCACAATGGTTCTTGGACCACCTTTTTAGTTGCATGGAGATATAAATTTCCTAAAAGGTGTCAGATATGGAATAGGAGGATAGAAATGCAAGGGCAAGTAGAAATATACCTACACTTTCTATAGCAATAATTGTATATGCACTTTATAACTAAAAAAATAAAAGAAGAAAAATCATCTTAGGATGTCAATGGTAAAGGGTTTAAAATTTTCATCTCTTGGCAAATAATGATACCTCACGATTTCCTACATCACTAACTTGATTATGTATGCTTCACTAAAGGAATAGCCATAGTTAGATTTGAACTATTAAATCTCGCAATTTCTTCCACTAGTATAAGTCAACAAAACTACAATTTGACCTAATAGTGAAGAACCAAATAATCTAGTACTATTATTAGTATTAAGAAGTTAATTAATATTTCCTTTTAATCTATAACCCTTAGTTTTGCTAAAGCACGCCTTAATTTTAGTCTAATAATTGTGAAGTAATTTCAAACTTATAATTTTTGGAAGGTAGTAATATCATAAAATCCACTTAGTATAGGTGTTTTTTTTTGTAAAATGAGAGAGCTAATTTTCCCCATGAATAAGATTAGTTCTTTTATACAATTTGATTTATGTTATACTCTGTTTAGATCCTAACTAAAGGACCACCTAACATACTTTGGGCATTTATTTTTAGCTATAACATAGCTGATGAAAAAGTATGCAAAGAAATTTGGTTATGCTTAAAAAAAGCAATCATCAAATTACATTAGTAAAATGTAGAAATAATGTCTTAGAGGTGCAAAGGCTATAAGGGAATATAAGCACAATTGCTTGTAATTATGGATATTCTTCTTCCTTAGCTAACATAAAAAACTAGGGGATGAAAGCTTAAATTATTTTTTTAATCATTTAACTGCTTTTTTATCTACTTGTACCATAATGTCTTATAATACATGGAAAATCAATTCCTCAAATGAGGATAGTCGTGGCATAAGCAATTAAATAGAATAAAAAAAAGGATAATGTTATAAGCCCTATGTTAAGAATTGTTTATTTGTAAATACTCAATTGATTTGTGAAGTTTGGATTCTTTTCTTGACATTAAATTGGCTTTCAATCTACTATCTATAACCTTTAGCCTTTTCCTTAAGTCTTTGTATGATATTTTGATTATTTCTTTATAATTTATAAAATAAGACTTAAGCTTGGTAATGAAATTCCATGCTTTCAAACTTGAACTATTTGAATGGTAAATAATATTACCTAATTACTAGGGAATTCTTTTGCACTCAAACTAAAAAGTCCTTTAATCTTTCCAAATCAATGGCTTTTCTCTTTTTTGTTGTCATATAAACAAGTATGTGCCTAAAGAAAAGAAATACACACTTACTCATTTTTTGGCACTAGCATAAATAATTAAGCATGAGCTTTTTTAACAAAGCAGCATATTGCACACATTATAAGTGTTTCTTCAAAAATATAGGTTGAATAAGAAAAGAGAAATTCATTTTGATAGGTGTATTTCACAAAATTAGGTTACCCCAATTTTAGCTAAATATCTTTGTTTACTAGAATTGTAACTAAGCAAACATATTAACACGATTTTCATTTCGTTTAATGTCATGGCATGGTTAATTGTTTCAATCTACATCATTTATCTACAATAGTAGCCCACCTAGTATGAAAATTTTTTTTGAGTCTGGACATAATAAAACTATAGTGGCAATAAGTTTATAAAGGGAAAATGAAGATTTTACCTTACATACAAGCTTCAATGCAACTTCAGCCTTTGGATGCTTATTCCTAGCTAAATAAACTTGTAAACCTATAGTAAGTGCATAGTTTTCACTTTTAAGAAAGGAAAAATGTAAATTTTTTTATTGTGTAGAATCAAATGCAGAATATAGATTCAGATATTATAAATTTCCAAAAAACTCAAGTTTTGTGATTTTCTTTAGCCTTACATTTTCTCCTCCAACTAGAAAGCACCCATATAAAGAAGATTTGCAACTTTACACAAAAATTCTAAAAAAATAGTTTCAAACTTTAAATCATAAGTAAGAAGAATGAAAAACCTGTTAGGTATTCGGATTATTACATGCAGCGAAATTTCAAAAAATTTGATCCGAATTCTACCTAGGATCTATGCAAAAAGCATAAATCAATGATTAGGATTTTACCTATTGGGCACTCGTGTTTCTACTGATCAAAATTTAAGAGCAGATGAATCAAACGTCGACCAGAAGGTACAACGTCTCTACGGTATCCACAAGGAGTGAACAACGACCTCTCACCCTCCACGAATCTGTTAGGATGCATTTTTATCGCTAGGAATTAGGATTGGATATTTTCTGAGTAATTTAGGGTTTGTATGGAAGCTTTGAGCTTGTTGTTAATGTGCTGCCCTCAAGCTCCCTTTTATAGAATTTAGGCAAGCCACAATCCTAGTCCTAGTCCTACTAGGATAATACTTCCAAAATTCTAATTACACTTAACAACTCATTTTATCCTTATCCTAGAAATAATGAGGAGAGATATGACTTATCTATTAATTATCTAACATTAGATAATATTATCTCATAATATAAATATTTTAATATTAGATAATTGCATATAGTTATCAAATATCAAAATAATATTATCTCATAATATATTTATCTAATATATGATAATATAATTATTTAATATTACTTTAATATCAAATAATATCACATAATATATATATTACGTGAATTTATTATTCTTAATAATATATATATGCATGAAAATAAGTCCAATTAATTGGATATTAATATAATTAAAGTCCAATTAATTATTATCTTATTCCTACTCCTTTTATGTGACCCTGTAGGTTCTTACTATGTTGACAATGACTCATTATTGAGTCATAGATAGTAAGCGGTATCTAGCAATACATCACTGCCACTCAAGTAGTAAGAATGTCTGTAATTCGACATCCACCTAATACATGATCAACGTTTTGCATCATAACCCTTTTGTAATAATATCCAAATTGAACTGAAGGCATGGAATGTATCATCCTCGTCAATGTTCAATTTATATTTCTTAATACTTAGTAGACTTAAAATAAATGATTAATATTACATATTAATTCAATTGAGTATGGCCATGCATTTCTAAGTCTCACTCAATCAAGGGGCCCAAGGATATTTCTCTTTTATACAAGAGTAACAAAATTCCATCTACATCACTCACTTCCTTCTACACGATTTATGATACACCCAATCAATGCCCTACTTGTTATCTTGATTAAAGGTGACATAGGACAATATTAAAGTGAGTAATTCCTTATGTAAGGAACCGTAGTGATTTCAGGTCAAAGGTTTATATGTATTTGTAATCATATGAGAATAACTTATGACACGTCTATCCATGCAATATTCTCATAGTGGGTCAGTCCAGTACATTGTTCACTAGCAATGTACTCATGTATTGACTTGATATCACATATCCATGATTCGTAATCATCAGTCACTATACATGCTAGTCTCGATGTATTATTACTATCCTTTTCGTAATAATACTTGACTAGGGGCATTTTAGGAATAGTGAAACTATTTCAAGGATAATTATTATATTAAGTTATAAATTGTGCATAATAATAAAATTATAAAAATAAAATATAATAATAAAATTATCTAAAATAAAATATAATACATTATGTATAACTTCAATCATCTATATGATTGGTTCTATGACACACACCAACAAAACCTACTCCTACAATGCGATACTAATTAACAAAAAGTTTGTTCCTCTCTAATTTAATCTTGTTGTAAATATAAAAACTAACTTATTAAAAATATCTAGTATAAAGCTTTAGGACATGAAAATCTAAAGCATGTAACACTGAAGTTTTTGTAGTGCTGAGCCTCAAACTAGCAAATAAATAATTCCCCTAGATGGACCACCATTAAGTCTTAGAGTGTGTTATAGCTAGGATTAGCTAAAGAAATCACGTTGGCTACATTACACATAGACTAATTAAAAGCAATGGACTCTTATAAGAAAAGACCATGAATTTTGATACGTTAGCTACATATTTTCTATCTACCTATACGACCTTATTATGTGTATCTATCTGTTCTTCTAGGTAGGCATAAGGCTTATCTTGAAGGTTATCATAAGAAGAAATAGTCCTACACAAAGGCAATAAAGGCATTTACTTTGCATACTTATTCTACAACTAAATCAAGATCACTTAGGACCAATCTCTCCACACACTACAACATAAATGCACACATCAATTTACACATTGGTTATCCATGTAGTTTACTATTTCTTTTTAAGATATACAAAAGTTATTTGAATACCACTAAAGAAAGTTCATCCTCTTTATAAATCTTAAATCCATTTCTTATGGCAAGTAAATTTATTTCTAAAACCCTAGTGAGTTTTATTTTAATTTAAAAGAAAATTTTTAAAGACCTCTAATAAAATGTAAATGAAAGGGAATTTCACAAAAATTAGTGCTTTTTAAATAACAACAAAATTCCTTAAAATTAACTAAAGCATTTAAAGCATTAAATCATACTTATCTATATGTGTCTGATAACAAAGGCGCCTATTCTATTTTCTTTTTGAAAACTTCTAAATGAAAGAGCAAATTGCAATGTTATAATGAAGACCAAAGTGGAATATTTGGAAGTTAGATCTCAAACTTTAGTTCACACAATAGGCAAACTTAGACATAAAAATCAGAGGTTGAAATTGAGCCACATGATCAGGGTTTCAAGTTCAAGTGTTTTATTAGCACATGGTAATCTACACCAATATTAAGTAACCCAAAACATTAAACCAAGATATTATTGCATTCCAAGTTAAAGGGCGGAAAGGAATAATAGCATAAATGCTAATTAGGGCAGTAGATGTTTAACATATAAAATCTATAGCCAGATAGGGCAGTGAAGATATATTGCATTTTCAACATTTCTATATAGCATGATAAGATCAATACATTGAATGGTAGCAATAATTATATAAACCAATACTAAACAAGACCTTAAAAATATTGTTCATATCCACATAAATATTATGCACCATATGTTATTCTCTTCCAAGCATGCTAGGTAATAAGCTATATAACATGCACATTCAAAAAACAATGTCCTATAGGATCATCCAATATGAGCAAAACTCTCAACCTCATTCCAATTGGTTTTCTTCTGGAATTTTCTTTCTATAGTGCTTTATGTATTTGAGATTTGATGGTTTATATATTTGAGAATTAGGAAGCTTTGTTACATGATTTTAAAAAAATTTACCAACACCGAATTGGTGTTTCATATATTTAACGATTCATTTCTTCAAATATCTTGCAATTTAAGCTTTACACTAGAAGGACAACAAACTAGTCATGAACCATAGTTTGGCCCCACCCACATAAGAAGAATCTCTCAAATTGTGACCTTGGATTGTCATATTTACTTAGAGAAAGAGAAAGGTAATAATGTAAAAAAGGGCAATTTAACAAAGAAAATGCTAGTTGTATCTAAATTTGCATATTTCACCATATGAATTGCACATTTAACTAAATCCCAACAGAGATAAATGAATGAATAAATATTTACAAGACTAAATAAGTGAATAGATCATTATCATTTTAGGAGATATAAATCTATTTGAAACAAAAGTAGTAATCACAGATTAAGTGTATATAAATTGAACTAGGCTAGTTGAATTGTCCTTTGAAAATCTTGTGTAATAATCATGGCTTTGCATTAACATAGCCAATTACTAGTTAATAAGATAAAAAAAAGTTAGACTTTAGAATTCAAGTGGGTCTCTTTATTCTTAAATTATGTGCCAAAATACTCAAAAACAAGAGTCCTCTCCTATGAATAAGTCAACTAGACAACTACACCAACACTTAACCTTTTCCCTTAGTAGGTACCACAATTGCTCTCAACTTTCTCATTTCAACATTTTCACAAACATAGAGAAACATGAGAACAAATTGTAAAAGGTATAAACAAACTCTAAAAAGGTGATGAACATACTTTAAGGAAGAACAAATAGGCAATATTCCACTATTTGTTGAAATAGAATGGCAAGGAGTGAAATAATTTATTTAATTACGAATAACAAATCACAAATTATGATGGAAGCCTCTAATAGCAAACAAATATTTGGAGATAGTGACTAGTGCAATACCTAATTTATAAAGACAATGGGATAGCAATGTGCCAGAAAAAAGCTACCCAACAATGGCATTGTGGATGAGGATTCTAGTAGAGTTTGTAGACGATATTAGCTAGAGGCATAAACAAAGATGATAAGGGATGACAATGTGGTAGAGAGAAGGTGTGTAGCAATTGTATCATGGATGAGGGTTTCAAAAATGGTTTATGAATGGTGTTGAGTAGAGGCACAGGTAAAGACGAAGAGGAAACCCTTGTTCAATCTTGAAGCTGCACAATAATGACATTAGAAATGAGGGCTTCATAAAGAGTTGCTAATTGGTGGTGAGTACAAAAAGATGGAATAGAAGAAAATGAACCCAATTTGAGAAGCCAGCAAAAAGAAAAAGGAAGAAATCTCAAAATAATCTAATTTAATATCATATAATATATTATTATTTACATGAGGGTAAAAAATAAAAAAAAATTAAAGTGAAGGATAGTTTGGTAATTTCAATAAAAATATGTAGTTAACGTAGAAGTAACTGTTATGATGCCACATGTTATTATTTAATTGGATCATGTGTCTTAGGCAAGTTACTCATGAATAGATCCAAGACATTATAGTCTTAGCCTAACATCAATCATCAATAGGATTTCTTTATTGCAGCACCCATTCTTTTATTTGTTGTGAAAAAAAAGTGATGGCCATTGTTTAAGAGTATTGTTTTTGTCAATCTCATCTCTTTTTGAAGATTTGGAAAATTGTTTAACAAAATATTTAACAGGATTTCGGTGTGATCTGAGTTTTGATGCCAGAGTATTCCATAATGTTTAGCACTCACCTGATTACTTGCTCAAAAATTAGCTAGGTTCTTTCAGGGGTTGAAAACTTTGATTACGCAGACCTTTGGATTCATTTATCGAGTACGTGGAGCGCCTGTGGCCTAATAGATAAGGCGTCTGACTTCTAATCAGACGATTGTTTTTATCAAATGAAAACAAACTGACCAAATAAAGAATCTGAAATTTTTTTGTTATAAAAAAATATGAAATTTAATCTCAAGAATAGATTTATAAACTTCTATTTTTTTCCCCCATAAAGTTTCTAACTTCGTATACGTACGTACGTAAAAGAGTGTTTTATTATTTAACCAACAAAATAAGACAAAAGGCATACAATATTTCATCAAATAGAAACAAACTTAAAGAATCCGAAATTCAATCTTAAGGATGTTTATATTATATAACAATTATAATATTTCTTACCTCTCATGATAAATGTAATTTTCATAATTTGACAACACATCTCAATTTATCATTTTTTTAATGAAAAGTTAATTTGTTATTTTTTTTGCATTTGAAAAATAAATTATAAAAGTTTAACTACTCCTATCATCACAAGAAAAAAGATAAATTATGAAATAAAGAATAATTTTTTTATATTTATTAGTCACTAACAATAAATAATAAATGTGAAGTTACTGATTTCTCCTTTTATTTATTCTTTCAATTTTAAATTAATTTCTAATAAAAATTTAAATTTAAATTTTTATCTGTCACAAAATTTTACAACTTGCTATTTATTTTGTTTTTATAAAAATATTCTCAAATTACATTTGTATTTTACTTCTTTTCTTTTTTTCACTTTCACTTACTTCAAAGCTATCATTTTTATCAGTGATGAAAATTTTCATCTTCATTTTCAATATATGTAAGTTCACAATTATTTAATTATTTTATTTTCATAAAATTTATTTTATTATCATAAAAAATTCTCTAAATTATATTTAAACTTTGCTCTCTCTCTCTCTCTCTCTCTCTCTCTCTCTCTCTCCACCTTTAATTACTTCAAAGCCATTGTCTTTTTTAAGATGAGAGTTTTTGTTGTCATATTCAATATTTGTAAGTATTCTCTATTACCATTCTTGATTTTTCAGAGTTACTCGATTTAAAATTTTTATCATGTAAATTTTTTTATGATTTCTTTTATTTCTTTTCTATACTATTATTATTGTAATTTGATTGTCCTTTTTTAATTATAAGTGCTTTATTTTATTGGATTTTAGCTTTTTAAAAAAAATTATAACTTAATCAGTTCTCATTAACTTATTAAATTTTTTACATGTAAAACTGTAAAAATATACATTTTCTACATAGTTTATATAGCTTATTCTATTAGGTAAAATTTTTGGACTATTTCATACTTTTATCAAGAAAAGAATAATTTTGAAACAAAATTATGAAACGAAAGCAATCGCCATGTAAACATATGAACTATCAGTACTTATAGTTAAAAATATAAATAAATGGGTTATTTTTTATTACCTTAAATTTGAATAAAAATATTAATATTAACAAATTTAGTATCTTTTGTTTTGGAATTTAAAATTTATTTTATCTCTATATGTATTTAATTTTATTTGAAATTTTTTAACTTTGTATCTTCATTTGATTTGATTAAAAAAAATTTCATTCTTATCTTTATTTTATTTTATATCCAATTTATAATTTATAAACTTTCACCTATAACGTACTTTCTTTTCATTCTTATTTGATAAAACCACTTTTTACTTTTATAAATAAATAAATAATTTTACTTGCACCAATCAGAGAAAACTTGAATTTGGTACCAAACAATATCTATCATTAAATACCTTAATATATCATCTTTATTTGATGAATTTTTACTATAATAATTATAAATTTATTTTTATTTCATAATCTAATGAATTATTTTTTTATATTCCTAAATAATTATATTATTTCTCCCCTTCTTTTTTTTCTGTATCCTTAACATATTTTTTTTAAAATTTTGACTAAAAAGTAGATTAATTCTTCTTTTAAAGATTTGTTATCCATTGCGCACTTTTTATTTATTTATTATTTTATACCTATAATTATATTTTGGAAAAGAAATTTTATTATAATACAACTTTTAAAAAATACTAAATATTAGTCAATTATTAGTATTTTCCAACCAAGAGTAATTCCTTTCTTCTGTGTAAATTAAAAAAATATAAAATATTTGATATAAAAAATATTAAATTTTATTCAACATATATATCTTTATTTATAGATTTTAATGAATTATCTACAATATAAAAATATTACTTTTAGAAGTTTATTTTATGATTTGACGAAGTAAATAAAAAATATATTGGTATTACAAAAAATTATTCTTATTATAAATTACATTATTAAATATTTATATTAATAATAATTATCTTAAAAAATAATATCTAATGAATATAATGTTTGAATTCAAAATTAATTTTTTATAAAATAAATTAAAAACCAATTAGTTACTTGAATGTTAAGCAAAATGAGTGGAGAAATAACATTTTTTCCTCCCTTAATTTTTTTAATTTTTACTTTACTAAATACATTCTCTTTCAAATATTTTAAAATTAGAGAGATAACTTTTTTTCTTAAAGTTGTTAACTATATATTAATCAAAATTTTATCTAATCCTCTTTATAAATAATTAATATATAATTATAATATTATATTATTAAAATAAATATTCATCTATAATATAAAATACTACTTTCAAATATTTATTTTATATTATAACATGATAAATAAAAATATATTGCCAATACAAAAAAATTATTTTTATCATAAATTATATTATTAAATATTAATATTAATGATAATAATTGTATTAAAAAATATTTAATTAATACAATATTTAAATTTACAATGAAGTATCCACTTAAATGTTGAGCAAAATTAGTAGAGAAGTGATTTTTTCTCTTAGAGAAGTTAATTATATATGAATCAAATTTTTATCTAATTTTTTTATAAATGATTAATATATAATTATAATATTATATTATTAAAATAAATATTTATCAATGAATTTATAATGAATTATATACTTAAATGTTGAGCAAAATTAATAGAAAAATATTTTTCTCTTAGAGCAGTTAATCAAATTTTTATCTAACCTTTTTATACATGATTAATATATAATTATAATATTATATCATTAAAATAAATATTTATTCAATGCACATGTAATTGCCTAATTTATATATATGTGTATGTATGTATGTGTAAAAGAATTCCAATGCAGTTCATCTTAAATACATGTGGAATATTATCAAATTAAAATAAAATTAAGTCCCCTCAAAATTTTACCCTTATTTTGTTGGAATGAAAATGGGGAGAGGGAAATGACAAAAAAGACATGAGATAGAAATCATAAAATAAAGCACAAATATTATTTCTTTTTAATTTTATTAATACCTAAATTCCGAAATATCAAACCAGCCCTACATCGTGCTCAAGGAAATAATCCATATTCCATGTGTGTTTACCAAAAAAAAAAAAATGAAAATAATCCATATATAATTCACTGGGCGAAAGCATCGCTTGAGACGGGGAGCCTGGATGAGGCTGTGAGAAATTGTGCGCGCGTTTCTAGCGAAGAAGAATGGGGTTGGTTGGGAAGGACGACGAAGATGACCAGCTCAATTCATCGTCATCTTCTCGGAACATTAGTGATTTCGGAAGTCCTAATGGCGATCGATGTCTCGCCTGGATGTTCACTAATTCGCTGTGCAAAATTGAGGAGGTCAAGCCTGGAAAGTTTGTGAGAATATGCGAGAAAATCGAGGGAACTCTCTGGGATTGTATTGGAATGTATGTCTCTCTTTTTGTTCTTTAGATTCAGTTCATGTGTATTTTTATTGAACTTTTTAATTCATTGATATAGTGCCATTTTTTTCCCTATGAATAATCGGGAATTCATTTGAGACCTTAACCCTAACTCGTCCATCCATGTGCTTCTATATGCTTACCCTAGTGGTCATATATATATCAGAACTTTGAAGGAATGGTGAATTATCCTGAGTATAATTTGGAGGGTCAGTTGAAACAATACGATAGAAGCTGGACAATGAACATGGTAGAAAATTGTAAAGAAATATATCAAGGATTGGGTATCTATTATGTCCTAGTTTCGCTTACTGCGATGGAATTGTATTAATTGATTTGATGAATGTTGTAAATGAAAATGTGGGAATCATGTCAATTAAAACCCACCAGGTTCTTAAATTGACAGAGTCACCAATAAAAATGGGGGAATCATGTCAATTTAAAACCCACCAGGTGCTTACATTGACAGGGTTGCCAATAAAAATGCTATAGTGTAGGGTGTTAAGACGCTAGAATTTTTGGATTTTGTTGCTTCTTCTCGGGAAGAATCCTGGTGTATATGCTGAGGGAGTCCTATTAAGCTGTGGAGCTTGCAATGCGTTGGTTTGCTGAAAATGTTTGCTTTATTATTGATACTCGGTAGCATCTATTTTTGCCCATCAAGTCATGTATCTCCTAACTGCTGCTCTCTCATTTTTTTTTTAACCCCTACCTCCTTTTGTCTTTACAATCAGAGTTTCTTAAAATGGAAGAGTCTCTGGAGGCATTTAATATGAAAATATGTTATCTCAATGTTTATAGTTTCAATGATTTTATTATTTGGACGGTTTAGCTAAAAATTGCATTTGAATTAATAACTTTAATCACAATTTCAAGGGAGGGGTGGGTGTTACCAATCTTCTCTTCGTTATACACTTGCCATTTGTTCATGTGTTTTGCTTCCCCAAACTGTAGTATCATTGGAGCTTTCTAAATCTGAAAATGTCCCCCCCTTCAAAAATAAAGGCCTTTTTTTTCAACCAGTATATGAGCATTTGGTCATGAAAATCCATGTCTGCATGAATTAGAGCCAGGCCATTCTTATTGTGGAGGAGAGAAATAAAGCAAAGATTTGTCTGTCAGTTCTATCAACTCCATTCCGGGGAGTTGATCTGGCTTTTCAGCTTGCTTCTTGTGCTGCTATCTCTCTTCCAATTACTTTTCAGGGCAGGGGGCCTTCATAGTGAGGTTATTCAGAAATATGCTGGTTAGTCTTACATTTCATTTTCCTTTCTTAGGCCTATGGAAGCGGGGCCATGTAATAAGGTGTATACTGAAGATGATGTCACAGATGAGATACCTAAAAGAGTGTCTATCACATTTGGTTCGTCAGACCGTGGTGTGTTGGACTTCCCTGGGCTACAAAGTGACATCGAAGCCATAGAGCGTCCCAGTCGTTTCTTTGAGGCAGCTGAAAACATGAAGAATGGCTTCTTTGATGCATTCTCAAAGGCTCCACATGTATTTGATGAGAAACCATACTCCCCACTGCCCTCCATGAGGCCTATTGACGATTATCCTCGGCGAGAAGCCTCTCCTAAATCCAAGGGGCTGGAATCAGGAGGCATTGATTTTTCTGGATTGGCCAAAGACGTATAGCATGAGTCACTTACATTACATAGGCCATATCGACTCTTGTTTGTTTTCGAATAATGTTTCTCTGCAATTTCATTGGCAGTTGTGCATTTCTTTTACCTGCATGACCATGTAGGGCAACTTCTATTATTTTCCCCTTCAATTGCTTGGACCCGTGTCCAAAATGGTTTGTGCTTGGCTCATGTCCTAACTATGATAAAAAGGTTACGTTGCATATTTTACTATTCCTTTGGGACTTGGATCAAGACCGGGTCGTTTTATTAGACTGGGCCTGCTCATGGGTTTAGTGGGGCATGTTTGGGTCAAAGTTTACGAGATATAACCGGTTCTGTGTCAAAGTAGTTTTGGATTAAAGTTTTGAATTATATAATTTCAAATTTATTCATGAATTAGGACTTAAGTTTGTTCGTTTGGGTCAGGTTCAGCCTTGAGCCTGTAAATCTGATAACAATTCTAATTTGTTTTAATGAAATGGAAATGTAATCTAAATTATTTATCTTATAATTATATATATTATTATAGGCGAGTTGAAAATTCATCTAAAACTTGGCATAAAAGAATATAAAGTATCAATATCTAATTGTTATTAATTAAGCCCTTGTAATACATGTGAAATCATTACAAAAGTCATTAAATACATACTGTGTAATGTGATAAAACAAAAATGATTACATAAAATTATTTTCTGATTTAATATTTCTTTTTGCATATTCTGATTTAACTTTTCATTTTTTCCTGGTTTATTTTCTGCGATTAACTATTTTTCTTTCCATTCAGCCTCATTTCATTAGTAACAAAAACAAATCCTCTTTCATTTAGAGTCCCGTGCTGTATACAATTTGATTTCATAAGCAATTGAATTTATAACCCAATCACATGTCATTTTGGAAAAAGAAAATAATACATATTACGTAACACAACAAAGAAAATAATACAAGATATATTTTGTTATGAAAAATATTTTTTAACGAAACAAATAAAGTCTAAAAAGATAAATTTCGACTTATTAAAATATAATGGACATTAATACGTTAAATATTTTGGCAGGAAGAATAACCTTCTAACACTGGTCTATAAGTTAAAAGAAAACGTCAAAAAGCCAAGTTTGGGATGGAAAAGCCTTTTAAGCTTTATATAGAACTACACGAGTTATTTCAGAAATAAGAGAAACAAACAAATGATAAATAACCTGCATTTGTTAGTCAATATTGATATCCATGCTTTGATGATGACTTGTAGAAAAAAAAAACATTGATGAAAGAAAATTTAATCACAAACATTAAATACAATATTTTTTAAAATAAAATGCATATTGAAGTTATCATTCTAATAGCATGTATTATGCGATGGTCTTGTACTTAGTTTGATAAACATGAGAAGCTTTTGTAGACTTTGAAAATAAGTAACGAAAAAGAAATTTTGTTTATGATTCAACATAATTGATGAATTAATAATTAATATTTACAAATATTTAAATGATAAAATGATAATATTTTAATATTCTGAAATGAAAAATAGTAATCGGATAAACAAGAAAGAGGTGCATGAAATATAATTTTTTTAAATACTTATATATATGTATTATAATAAATTGTTTAGAATAATTTTTTAAATATCAAATCATTTAACTTTGAATTATTAATGAAAATATTTTAGAAATTTTTTATAAATATAATTAGAATTGGGGCTTGGATTTAATTCAAATTAACTTTGGGCTTAATTCATAATTCATAAAGACATGATCCATTAAATAAATTTAAATTCATAATCCAAATGATAAATTAGACCAAAGCCTGTTAGATTCAATCTAGTAAGTTTTTGATGACTTTTAAACCCACGAACACCTCTATTTTAGAAGTGCATCTAATGTTTTACATTACTTAATGCCACCATTATGAGCTAATTTGAATAGTTAAGTTCGGTTTTTGTTGCTATTTTAAAAGGATAACAGAAATAACATTGAATCTAAGGTTTATTTGTTTTTGTGGAATATATCTTTGTCAAAAATTATTTTATAATTATAAATTATTAAAATAATTTTTTAATATTAAATATAAAAAATGATAAAAAAATAACATATCTATTTTAAAAAGAGATTTTTTTTTCATTACTATAGTATCATACATTATAGTTTAATCAAACGGCACATAAGCAACATAACATTTATTTATTTATATAGAAATAAATAATTTAAAAAAAAATCTACAAAGCAAACTGAACATTAGACGTGCTTCCCCGCTGTCTGCACTGCATAGTTGTGAGTAGAATGACAAAAGGCAATGGAACTCTGGATTCGTTTTTCAGTCATTTTCAAAAAAACCCTTATTATATAAAAGTGGAAATTATCAAATCACCGTCTAGAAGTTTTAATAAATATTAAATTGGTATTGAAATATTTTTTAAATATCAATATAGTATTAATATTCAAAATTTCAGCATCAATTTAATTTATAGTAAAATTTTTAAAATTTTTCATATTAATTTAATATTAATCACAGCTTCTAAGCGGTGATTTGATAGGTTCCTCGTCCATAAATTATATCGGATTATGAGGGATTGACTGGCTTTTGCATGATCTCCCCCCCCCCCCCCCCCCAAAAAAAAAAAAGAAGAAGATATATTTGGGGTCAACGTGCGACAAAGTTGGAGGTTAGTGCATCCATAGTTGCGTACCATCAGTTGTCCTTCCCCATTAGACGACAAACATCCGATCCTCAGAAATAAAAAATAAATAAATAAATGCGCGTTGAACTGGATATCAACTTTTAGTGCGGCACCACGTATCCTCTTTCTTGCCAACTCCTCTTTTATTTTCTACCTTAGTATTTTGGATCTTAGCATGGGCTGAGCTGCCACTTTCAAGACTATTTCATTTGTCACTTAAACTGCATAAGCTCCTGCACCATATGGAACCAGCAGCTTGCACAGCTTCTATTCATTATTTTTATCAAAATGGCCCCCACTTTGATCAATTCAACGTGTTTCTCTCTTCTAAATGAATATTACTCTTTAAAAGTTCCACCCGCCTGCGCGTTTGACCGATTAAAACACCAGTCTTTCACGCAAGAATGTATATGCCAACAAGTATTGCAAGTTGAGTGTTTACAATTTTTTTAAGTTGTCTTTTCACAATTTTTTTAATATTAATTTTAATTTCTAATTTTCATAAAATATTTAAATTTCATTATTTACTTCTTTTTTCTCTTTGGCAAATAAAAGTTTAAAAATAAGATAAATTGTTTCACTTCAAAATAAAAATTTGTTATCATTTTCTTTAAGAACTCACAATGATACTTACAAATCATTTAATTTTTTTATAATTGTTATTAGTGAGAATTGAATTTAAAATATGAAAGATTAAAGACAACAAACTTTATCAATTAAGTTAAACTTATCATGTTATTATTTGCATTTTTTTTTAACTTAAGAAGGAAATATTTTCTTGGATAAATCCACCCAAATGAATAATAGTCAGCTAAGATAGAGTAAATTATCATATTACTATTTGAAAGATTTAATTAACATCAAATTATTATTAAAAATTTTTTATGTCAATTTAGTAATAAAAATTTTGTAAAAAATTAATTAATACCAAAATTTTTATATTAATATAAAAAATATATCAGCACTAATTTGATATCCATTAAAATTTTCAAGTAATATTTGGTAATTACTACTTAAAAAATTCGATTAACATTAAACTAATGTTGAAAGATTTCTTTTATATCAATTTAATATTAATTTTAAAAATTTCACTTTAAATTAGTATCAAAAGGTTTTTTATGCTAATTTAATATCAAAAATTTTTCTAAAAAATCAAATTAATACAAAAAAATTTGATATTAATATAAAATATATTTTTCATTACGAATTTGATATTCATCAAAATTTTCAGGTAACGTTTGGTAATTTCCTTGAATGTATAATATCCAAACAAGTGACATAAACAGAAAAAAAATGAAGCGGCGGGGGACGGCTGCAGCGGCTCGGCGCAGCCGACTGAGCCAGCCCCGGGCCCCTAGCACCTCGCACCTCGCCCCTCGCATATGACCAACATTTTGACTCGAGACGGATAACCTCGTACACAGCTAAGCATTCACATTATAAAAAATTGAAATGAAGCACCCGCGTGTTTAATGGATAATCTCGGCCGCTCAATCCAATTGTGCCATAGTTGAAGACCGTCTGATTAGCCCACTGTTTCATATGAAAAAAAATTCATTTTTCAACAGAAAATACCAGAACACTATCTCAGCTGGCTCTGCTCCCCTCCTCCTTCCTTCCTCTGTCTTATTTTATCTTTGAAAACGAAGACCGGAATTTAAAACACGCTGTTCCCACGAGCACGAAATCGTCAATGAATCAACTATCAACTAATACGTTTACGTGCGACTTTTTCCTATTCGGACTCTGTCTCTCAAAATATCGTTTTCGCAATTGCAAACTTCTGAAAGTTTCTTCCTTTACTCCTTCAAATTTCACGGACATTAATTGCTCTAATCAATTGCATTTCCATAATGGGTTTTCATATTCCTACTTCTTACGTTCTTCTTCTGATCGTGAGACACTGAGAGTTCTTTAAAGACTTAATGCTGAGCAGTTCGAAACTTCCTTTAAAATGTTCATACACTGAGGTGTCAATTTCCGATATAGTTGATGAGGTAAATAGAGATTCATTTGCCTTCTCTTCACTTATATAACAACCCCTTTTGAAGAGAAGCGATTTGGGGTTATTAGAATTTATTTTGGTCCTTTTTTGTTTATTACACTGCATAGAACAAGAAGTGAGTAGTTTCAGATGGGAAATAACTGTGTTGGACAGAGGACTTCTAACGATGGGCTGTTTGCTTCTGCATCGAGTTCATTTTGGTGGCCGCAATCCATCAGAGGCATCTTTTCTCCTACCAGCAGAGAAATTGCCACTGAAGCGAGTAAAGATCCAAAGGCTTCACAGGATTTTCAAAATAAGCCTCCAGAAGTAGTGATAATTGATAAGAAGGATATCAAACCTGTACATAATACAGCACAAAATCAGGAGTTGGAAATATCAGAACCGAAAACATCAGAACCAGAGAAAGAGGACAAAGAGACTAAATCTGATGAGCCAATACGGCACATGGAGGAGACAAGGCCAGCAAAGCCAGCACCGCCAGCAAAAGCAAAAAAGCTCTATAATATGAAGAGATTAGAAAGTTATGGGCTTCAAGCAGATTCAGTTTTGCAGACAAAAGCCGGCCATCTTAAGCAGCACTATAATTTGGGGGGAAAACTTGGAAAAGGACAATATGGAACCACTTTTCTCTGCGTGGAGAAAGATACTGGCAAAAAGTATGCTTGTAAGTCAATTGCAAAACGAAAGTTGCTGACGAGGGAGGATGTGGAGGATGTGAGGAGGGAGATACATATAATGCATCACTTGGCAGGGAGCCCTGATGTGATCTCCATAAAAGGGGCGTACGAGGATGCTGTTGCAGTGCATGTTGTAATGGAGTTATGCGGCGGGGGAGAGCTCTTCGACAGGATTGTTAAACGAGGGCATTATACAGAAAGAAAGGCGGCTAAGCTTGCAAGAACAATAGTTAGTGTCATACAAGATTGTCACTCCCTAGGAGTGATGCATCGCGACCTTAAGCCTGAGAATTTCTTGTTTGTTAACGAGGAGGAAGACTCACCTCTTAAGGCAATAGATTTTGGGCTGTCTGTGTTCTTCAAACCAGGTTTGTTGGTTGACTAAATTTAGTGGTTTAAGCCTATTTTGAGAAATCATTTGTTCTTGTACACAATCTCCACTAATTTTTTTTTTTCGTTGAAGGAATTCTAGTTAAAACCAAATATCCAGTATTTTGACATGGGAATTTGATGTTTCCTTCGAATAAGTGGCTTTAAACAAGCAAAGAGTTTCTCTTTTTGTCCTATCTCTTGGAAAGCCAAATTCTTTTCTGAATCCAATTGTGTGATGTATGAAGTACATTGAAGTTTTGATGTCTGTTTTGGTCACGCTAGATGTAGTTAAATCTTCATAAAGATTCTTCTTGAAAGCACTCCAAATCTTGATCAAGTTGTCACCTGCAATTGACAATCAATTTTAAACGCTTACTAAGAGCCATTGCAATATACTGAATTTTGTGGATATTTTATTAAAAAACAGAGAAAGGAGATGCACTTGTGTCTAAGTTTGTGTATTGGTATAATTTGTTGTTTCTGCACTCTGATATAGGCTTTTCTAATATATAAAAATCTATTACAATTTTCTTCATTGGCATTCATATATATAGCATTACTTTTGATTGTGTGTGCGTGTATATATATTTGGGGTAATGATAGGAATGATAATACACTTAATGCATATGTTGAACTTGGATTCAAACTATGAACATAAAAGGTAAAATTACTATTTTTTTTTTCTTGAGTATTTTGTTACTAACACTCCCCAAATACAGGGGACATTTTCACTGATGTGGTCGGAAGTCCTTATTATGTTGCACCTGAAGTTCTGCGAGGGCGTTATGGTCCAGAAGCAGATGTCTGGAGTGCTGGTGTGATCATTTACATTCTCTTAGCCGGAGTGCCTCCATTTTGGGGTGGTAAGAGTCCTTAAAACATCATCTAAAATTGCATAATAATTTAAGTACTATGCTAAAAATTACATTCTCAGATGTTTCTTGATTTAATTCACATTCGGTTACTGGGTTACAGAAACGGAGAAAGAGATATTTGACGAGGTTTTCCATGGGGATCTAGATTTCTCGTCAGATCCTTGGCCTAAAATCTCTGAAAGCGCAAAAGACTTGGTTAGGAGGATGCTTATTAGAGATCCTAAGAAGAGGATAACAGCTCATGAAGTTCTTCGTAAGTTTTTGTTCTTTCATTTACTAGGATTATACAATAACTATGATATGTAATTTTGCTTTCGGTATTAATGTTGTGATTCCTTCCAGGCCACCCTTGGATTCAGGTTGATGGAGCAGCTCCTGACAAGCCTCTTGATTCTGCAGTCTTGAGTCGCTTAAAGCAGTTTTCTGCAATGCACAAGCTGAAGAAAATGGCACTTAGAGTACGTTGTTTTCCTATGAAGTTGTTTTCCTATGAAAAAAATTTCCCCCCTCTTTGCTGCAGCAAAGATAATTAAAATATGTCAAATCACTTTTAACCGACCGATCTAATCCAAAGCTTATAACCAATTGATTGGATTCAAAGTTGGTAAATTAAGAGTAATTAATATGTTAATATCATTTGAAATTAACAAAAAATATTTTTAGATTTCAATTGCTTAGTTAGCAGTAGTTAAGAAACTTTTAACCACTCAAAATCAATACTAGTTGAAAAATAAAATAAAATTCCAAAATTTACTTTGATTAAGAGATTTTGAAATGTCCTTCACATTTTTTGACAATATTTATTATCTAGACTTTAGACATAAATTTTTAAGTATCAATTTCATATTGTACTTGAATGAAAGTTCATATTTCATAGTGATCATGAAATATACTATTTTAGTATCATAATTTCTTTTTTCTTTTTTAATTTTTGACCTATTGACAATCAGTCGAAAATCAAATAAAAATGAAATGATCGATAAAATTCAGTTAAGTTCTGGTGATTGATAGGTTTTGATTGTAGAAAAATTTAATAATAATTAAAATTATTCAGTTAAGAAAATGGTCTTAATTATTCTTAACCAGCTGATGATCACCCTCTCACCTTTACTTTGCAGGTTGAATGCTGTAGTAATGTTCATATTTAACTATATTTGCAAAACCATAAATTCTATTCAAATGCTGCTTTTAATTCCAATTGTAAAGTTTCTTGCACTAGAATGTTATGAGCTCTTGTAAACTTTCTTTATTGCTAAATGCAGATCATTGCTGAGAATCTGTCCGAAGAAGAAATTGCTGGCCTGAAAGAAATGTTCAGGATGATAGACACAGACAACAGTGGTCAAATTACTTATGAAGAGCTTAAGGTTGGACTGAAGAGATTTGGAGCTAATCTCAAAGAATCCGAAATATGCGATTTAATGCAAGCGGTAAGTAATGGTTCAGAATCCTTACCATAAAAATATAAACAAAGTATTAGTTCAGAATCATCTTCAGCCACATCTGATTCGCACAAAATTAGCCTACATTTTCTCTATGATTCGTTTTCTTGTTTTGCTTCTCCTGTTTGCATAAAGCCTATCTGTCCAATTAAATGAGTGCCGCAAATCTTGCATAGTTTCATACTATTTAGTATAGCTGTTTCTGGATGCTCTAATATTACACTGCAAAGCCTTGTGCTGTCGTCATCACTCAAGGATTGATGCCAATGTCATAATAACAAATTATATGCTTGGATGGGAAAGAACATAGAAAAAAGATACATATAAGAGGGCTGCCTTCCAAAAAATAAATAAATAAATATAGAGATAACCCTCAATTTTCCTCACTCTCAAACGCAACATAAGGAAAATACCACTGCTGATATCAATATTTAAAACTCCTTTCACAATTGTACACATGACATAAGATGAGTAAGTTGGTCCCATACGTTTCGTGAGAAAAGAGATAGAATCAGTTTAACTTATATTATTATGTTATGTTTACAGTTACAAAAATAGTTATGAATGATGATAATTCAAGTAGTAGTATTCTCATCATTTAATGTGATATTCTTATGTCAAAGTAAAAGAAAGTAATATAATAACCACATTCAATTTAAAATCAAACATGTGGATCTTCTTAAATCATATTCTGGGATAATGCAGGCAGATGTAAATAACAGTGGTACAATTGACTATGGAGAATTCATAGCTGCAACATTGCACATAAACCAAGTAGAGAAAGAAGATCATTTGTTCGCTGCTTTCTCATATTTTGACAAAGACGGAAGCGGCTACATCACTCAAGACGAGCTTCAACAAGCTTGTGATGAATTTGGCATAGAGGATGTCTTCTTGGAGGACATCATCCGAGAAGCTGACCAGAACAATGTATCTATTCCACACATCAACATAGTACTTCAGAATTTCGAAAATATTTCTAGTCCTATTGTAATACATAGTACTAAGAACTTCAGTACAACTTTCACTCACATTTTGACAAATTTTAGAAATCACTCCATCATGATATCAAAACAGCTTGTCAAAATGCAGATGAAAGTAGTATTGAGATTCCAGTATTAAGGTGGTAGGACTAAAGATATTTCCCAGAATTTCAGAGGCAATATCCTTTCATCTTTTGATGTTTTCGTTGTCTTTGGCTTTTCAGGATGGCAGAATAGATTACAATGAATTTGTGTCTATGATGCAGAAAGAAAATGCAGACATAGGGAAGAAGGGTCACAAGCATAGTAGTAGTTTCAGCATTGGTTTTATGGAGGCACTGCCTGTATGCTAACAAACAGAGCATTCTTTTATTTTGTAATTTGATGATGAGTTGCTTCGAGTGATATTAGTTTTACAGATTATACCCGACAAAATTTGAATTTGGAAAAATGAAAATAGTGATTAGTGAACCAATTACAGTCAAATTCTGTCAAGTGTACGGGGATAAAATTATAACGTTGCTATACGGTCCAATTGGTTCCTATGTAGTGTATCAAACGATCAAGTCATTGTGCCACTAAATTATACATGGCATTTCCAATTAATTGTCATGTTATTTGAGATTAGGCGAACAATTAAATTTAATTCATTGTCAATATAAAATATTACAAATGTAAAATGTTTTATATTATTAATAAATAAATAATATTATTATTAAAAATTATAATAATTAAAATTTTTTAATAATAGTGAATAAATTTTAATAATTTTTTATTAATATATCAACATATGAATGAAAAATTATATAAAATTAATTTATATTAATAATAAATCAAATTTAAACCTTTAAGTAAATGTTAATAAGTATAATTAATATTTTCAAGCGAATGTTGCGTTGTGGTGTTTGTCATTGAAAGGATGGTATTTTGGCAATAGAACATGGTTAATTCCTATTTATGATATGGTGCCATCTTTGTCAAGTTTAAGATAGAAATGTGCTCTGACGATGATATAACAGTTTGGTTGTGAGAGGTTGTCAAACGGGGGTGCCTGTCATGCTTCCCACACAGGGCGGCTTTGCTTTATGTTAAAAATGTCACTATCTGAATTTTAATTCTCACTTCATTTCTCTCTGAATTTGAGGGCCATTCCGAATAGCGTCAGCCGTCAGGTAACATCCAGTGGATAAGTTTATATATATCAGTCCAATGGATTAGTTAATACTTGACATGGTAAAGGACATCTAGAATGAAAATTGTGATCAAAACCTAATGATTTTTTGAAAAAATATCACCTCTTCAAATATATAAATATTAACTAATTAAATTAATTAAAGAGTAGGGCATTAACATATAAACAATTTAACATTGAAAATTCTAATATTTAGGGAGAAAATTATAGACAAAAAAATTTTTATTATCAGAAGATTATAAGATAATATGTGTGAAGATTCTTAATATAACTCTACAATTTTCTAATCATTATCTCTAAATCTCTCTCAAGCCTCTATATGGGTACTCATATAACCCCTAAGATACTTACATCACATCTCTTTTATATATCCCAAACCCTCAAATAATACAAATATTTATAATTAAGATATATTTATTTGACAAAAAATCTCAATCCTACTATAATACAAAAACTTTACTTAAATAAGAAGATAATTTATAATAAAAAATAATTACTAATTAATAATAATTAGAATTTAGATCAAACTCAATAATTTCTACCTTAATATAAATTGCATTTTCATCAATATTCCTACTTTGCCTATTACCAAATGAGATTAATCATGTGACACTAACAATGAGAGTTCTCTATCCTTGCAATTTCTTCAAACTATATCAACCTTTTTCCACCTCAATATAACTTGCATCTTCATCAATATTCTTACTCTGCCTATTACTAAATGAGATTAATCATGTGGCTCCAACAATAAGAGTCATTTATCATTGTAATTTCTTCAAACAATATCAACTATTTTCCTATTGCTGAACAAGATTAATCATGGGTCATCATAAGTTTCATCAAAGTCTATGCATAATCTCTTAATCTATAGGATCATTAAATTTTGCAAACACCTTCATAAGTCATCATAATTTTTGCATATTATCATTATGACCATCATTATTAACTTCACCCATCATCTTCATCCTGCACATGGAATTGAATCAAATTCAAATTTTTACTGTCTTATATCATTAAAAGTGTGAAATGAATTGGTTTGCATAAACTTGATTTAAGAAACAAGCAAATTCACAAACTTTAACTATGCATTTGTAGACTAGTTTGTCCAAATTTTGATTCACACAAATTGTGTTACAACCCCATTAAGCCATGACCACTGTGAAACTCAATCAATTATTTTCCACCAACTTGACTTTTTCCCTTTAATTTACATAATCATGCATATGTCAAAGCTAGAAACAAATTGATTAAGGATAATTGTAATTGAAGATACTAACATTATACTTGTTAAAATAGTTTAACAAAAGAGAGAAGTTAGACTTGCTTATTTTTCCTTCTAACTTAAGGATATGCTAGCCTTAGCAACCTTAACTGATAAGGCTTTACATGCTTTACCTATTCCTATATAATTTAAGGCCAAAAAATATTTTATACATAACAAAATATCTATTGCTACCTTTTTTGCATTATCAAGAAACTCTAAACTCCAATGGATATATCCTTCTGATGATGATAGAAGAAGCAACTTGTAAATCTATAAAATAAAATAAGGAGGGGTAAGCCTGACTTAGCGAGTAAGCATTCTAATAAATATAAGGCATAAAGAAATTTGTCTATCTCTTACCAATCAAATTTATTCTCCTTGAGCCTATATATTTATACCACACAATTCCATTAATAACAACAAACAATTACATAATTATATATATTCATCTATGCAAATATGAATTTCCATGAGGGTATATCACATTTAAATGAATTGCAAAGCAAAGAAAACAAGTAAATCTTCTTATAACTTTTATCCATCCTTATCCTTTACAAGCCTATTTTTGTTCCTCCAGATTAACTTTATCCCTTACAAACTGTTATCGAATCTAATGTTTGAAACATTATCAATACGCCTTCATTTCATTTTCACAAGCATCAATACTAATTAGCTTAATTAATATATAAACAATATGAATATGAATCATTATTGTATTTGTTCAAAGCTATGATGCACTTATTACATGGCCTTAAGCAATTTAACATATTAAGTATCCTATTTGTATTTAATTCCTGTAAACTTCAATGAATACTAGTCATACATATGCTTAGAATAGGCAAAATTCCCTTCATTATGCTTATAGTTCAATTTCATGGTTAATTAATTCTAGAAGTGATTCTAAACTTCCAATAACTTTTTGGAGACTTGAAATCTTTGTTGGAAGCAATTCTAAATAGGAGTTTCAATTCTAAAAGTGAGGAATTGCTTTTGAAAATAATTCCACCCTTCCTCCCCTATAATTTTGCTTATGGAAGTGCAGAATTATTTTTGGAAATGATCCTTAAGCTGTATTGCATTCTAGGCCTAAAAAAGCACTTTTAGAAATGATTCTTGTATGATTATTTTACATTTTTTTTTGATAATTTTACTATTTATTCATGAGGAGAATTCCTTTAAATCTAATATTCATGCATTGTAACACAATTTAAGCATCATTTCATGCAAGAATAACATCATATCAACAATATTAACCTTTAATCCATGCTAAACTTAAATATTAAGGAATTAAGCATAATTCATTCATGCTTTAGCAAAAACCCAATTTAAAATATTCAAATCTTTATAAATAAGCAAAAATTTAAGGAATGCTCACTCAGAAGTTATGGAGAAAGTGATTGGGTCTAGGTTTGGAGATGAAATTACACCTAAACATCCAAATTTCTACGCTTAAAGTTCAAAGTTTCTAAATTCTCAATCTAATCTAATTTATTCATTTCCCAATCCTAATTAAGAGATGGAAATAATGAAATGCATAAAATTGAGAATGAAATTGCTTACCATGTTTAGATTGAAAGGAAGGAGGAAATGTGATGAATGATTGATAGTAGAGCCAAAGAGAAGTTAAGAGAAAAGAAAAGGAATTTGTTAGGAGCTTTGGAAGAAATATAAGAGAAGAAAGGGTTTTGAGGTTATTGTTGGACATTATGATAAGGAATTGCCTTTAAAGCAAAATGGGAATTTGCTTTTATAATTTCCTCTACACTCTCTATTTATCACTAACCTTACTTAACCTTAAATCACTTTCACTTACTTTTGTTTCTACTTTTTATAAATAAAATAAAACATCACAAAAATGTTAAATTTCATTTTCAACCATCCCATAATTTTTATCTTTTAAATATATATTTTATTTTCTAATAGGTATAATAGATTGATTAATATAATCCTACAATTAAAATAGATCAAATTTTAAGAAGTTCAGTCTGCCTAAATCTGTAAACCGCGATTTGTTTAACAAGCTTATGAATTACTACTCTCCCATAAGATCAAATCCACTTTAATACTAATTGTTGAAAAAAATCCCCCTTTAAACATGTAAGTATTAAATAATTAAATTAATCAAAATAAGATATTAACATATAAATAATTTAACATGAAAAATTTAAAACTTCAAGGGAAAAAACTATAGAGAAAATATTCACTATATCATCAAAAAATTATAAGATAATGTGTGTAAAGAATCTTAATCATAACTCAATAACTTCCTAACCACTATCCCTTTATCTCTTAAACTTCCATGTATGTTCTTACATGACCTTTATAAACACTTACATCATATTTTTTTTGTACCTCAAACACTTACTTAATATTAAAGGTGACAAAATTGTGATACAACATAAGTTACATAGGTTTAGGTTAGACATAATTGAGTTTAGGTTGTAAATAAGTTAACTTATTTGATATGAATAAAATTTGTATTGGGTTCGAGTTAACCTATTATGACCTAGATAATTTATACAAGTTGACCCAACATGACTAACTTGTATAACCTGTAAAAATATATATATTTTTGCATATGAATATATATATATATATATATATATATTATGTGATTTATATTATATAATGTATCTTATTTTATTAAAAAATAAATACTCTTTATGTAAAATAAAATGCTTAATAATATTATTTAATAATTAATTAATAAATAAATTATAAATACCTAAATATGATGAACAAAGATTATATTCATATTTCAATAAAATTATAAAACAATATTTAAACAAAGATTAAAAATACTTCTAATGAAATATGATAAGTATTTAAATTTAATAAATGAGTTTAAAATATTAATTTTTTTAATTAAAGTTATTAAATAGTTAGATAGGTTAACTCATCTCGATATGATTAATAAATAGGTTAATCTAAATTGATAATTATTATTTAAGTTAGGTTAGGATTAAGGCTATTCAAGTTATCATTAGTCCTGACATGACATGAACTTGAATTGTCATCCTAACTAATATAAGTATTTATAATTTAGAAATATTTATATGATAAGGAATCTTAATCTCACTTTGACACATAAAATTTAATTTACCTCATAATTAAAAATAATCACTGATTAATAACAAGTAAAATTTGGATAAAACTCAATGTGATTTTATATAGACTAAAATGCACTAAATCTTTTGAATTTTAGGTGATATGTATATAACTCTCGCTTTTAAAAACATGTCTTAAGTCCTATGCACTTTAATTTATGTACACTTTATCCACCTTCATTGATTTTTCACCCAAGAATTTAACATAATACTCACATGATTATCATAATGCCATTGAATTACCCCAATTTATTAAGAAAAAAAAGTTAATATATAGAAAAAAAATTAAAATGGTAATCCTAGCTAAATTATGCTAATTTATATTGGTTTTACAAAGTAATTTAATAGTTTAATTATACTAGTTTTATTTTTTTTAATAGACTTTGGCTCTTTGTAAAGTGTTTCTTTTCCAAAAATGAAGTACATCATATTTTGTTTAGCTTCATTGTGTATATGGCTATGTTTAAAGTCTTAGAGAAATAAGTTTAAATTCAAGATGGAAATGATATTAAGGAATAGGTTGTTTTAGCATGTGTTTGAATATCTTTATATTTTTATGTTTTAAGAAACTTTTCTTGAAAATTATTTTTAAAATTATTCTTTTTTTAAAAAATATTTTTGAATTAAAGGAAAATAATGAATAAAAAGTAGTCGATATTATAAATAAAAAATATTTTATTTAATTATAAAATTGATATCAAGAATAAGATAATAAGTTAAGAAAATATCTAAAAGTTTTTTTTATTTTTTTTATTTTTAAGTTACATATTTGGAATTATATTTTTTAAGAATAGATTTTGAAAATGTATTCAATAAGTTCTTTTGTTTTTTCTATGTTTAAAAACAAAGAATTATTTTTGGAAATAGTAAACAAAAAAAAATCAATAATAATTGTTGTGATTGTTATGTGAGTATTTCATTAGGTTTTGAATGAAAAGTTCATTGATGCAAGTAAAATGTTCATAAATTAAGATAGAAGGGGTTTGATAGATTGATTTGAAAGTTAAAAAATTATATGTGCGTCAACTAAAACATAAAAGAGTTTGGTGTATTTTAACCTTATAAATAAATATATATATATATATATATATATATATATATATATATATATAAGCCTTCATTGCTCCTATTTTCCTTTTTTTTGTTAATTTTATAAAAATTTTAGGTGAAAAGCTTTATATTTGGTACGTAAACAAGCACAGTTATTCTTTGGATTTTATGTAATAGATACATAAAAATTTATTATTAATATTATAGAAGTTATAAAAAAATATAAATTTACAAGAATATACATTGATAAGCACTTCCTTTTCCAAAACTAGGAATGAAAAGCCTTTTACAAATTATCAAGGCTATAATGAATAAATTACACTTAGTGGTTGGCCAAACATTTTGATTGTCATGAGTCTGATGGAATATCCTCTATTTGGTTATTCATTTTGTAGATATCTATATTGAAGAATTCTCCTCTCTTTAGTGTACTTGCAAAATAAAAAATACCGTCAGAGAGCAACAAACAGAGGTTTGCTAATGCCCTTCCAATACTTAAGTCAATGAAAAAACTAAGAGAAAGTAATGTAAAAGTGAAGTTAAAATATATATTTATTGTGGAAACCAGTATTTATAAGTGCTTGCATTACTTGAGGCATAATGGTCATATAATAAAGATACCATGGGTAGTTTGGTCTTTTAAAAAGATATAAGTGGGCAACTTAGGTAATCACTTTTCCAATTATAATAACTACCTTTGATACTGTCCCGTTGGTATTGTATAGTGCTTTTGCTATGTTTGGTTGTATTACATATAATAAAGGATTGACCTATGCTCTTATGCAAGCTAGTTGATCATGTTTCATATTCCATTGGCATGGTTAGTCTAGGCCCAATAGACAAGTCAGGTCCAGCTTTATTAAGAAGTATTTATCATTTAATCCTTTAAAATAGTATTATGAGGCTTGATTGAGCGCTTGCAGAAGTCAACTATAATTTGGCTTTGTATTATGTAATATGATGATTAGGTCAATTGATATTTAATTAGTAGGTTAAGATTAATTTTAATGAAAATATAACTAATGCAAGTTAAGCTACTTGTGACCGACACAAGTCAAGGTTGGCTATTACATGTATGTTTTTGAAAAATAAATTAGTTTTTAACAAAAGTAAAAAGTTAAGACTAAAAAGTTTGAATTCCATAATGTAAAAAGCCCAAAATAATTACTCATAAATTTTGAGACGTACAAATTTTAATGACCTAAACCTATCTGAATCAAATTAAAACCTTAAATTCTAAAAATCTATACATATGAATCTCTGAAATCAATTGATTAGAATCTAAAACTCTGAACATGGTTAATTAAACTTTGAAACACTAAAAATGGTTAGCTAAAGTCTAAAATTCTAAACATAGTTAATTGAATTTAAAACTAGTAAAATTGGCTAATTTACCTTGGACTAATACCTAACTCTGACAATTTGACATTAGATTTTGATAATCTAACCCTTCTGAACACCATATGTTTGAATATTTGAACCCAATCTAATGATCTAAAAATCTAACCCCAATTTGATAATCTGAAGATTTGACCCCAATTTGATGATCCTAAAGATCTAACCTCAATTTGATAATATGAAAATCTAACCTTAATATAATGATTTCAAGATAGGAATTTGAAAATCTAGATTTGTTTACTAAGCATCTAATAATCTAATTAGTCTAAGCAAATGATAAACTAATAGGTTTGAGCAATCGATCAACTTCCCTTATTAGATATTCTTATTGATATTCTTTAATTGTCCTAAATGATAATATTAATTGGTCTTCCTTGATCATTTAAATAAATAATCCTAGTTGATAATAAAAAATGATGGTGATAAGTATATAGTGAGAGTGAAAATTGGTGATGATGATATATGGTGATGGCAAGAGATGATAGCATGCGATTGATGCAAGTCAAGGCTAGCTGCAAAATAAACATGATCAACATAAGTCGACGACTACTATAATGTAAGCACAACTAACACAAGTCAAGGTTAGCCACAACATAAATATAATCAATACAAGTTAAGATCGACTATGATAGGGAATGTAACAATGTTTTAACAAGTCATAAATGTAACAACAAACATGTTATAATAATTTAAGTAAAAAATTATTTAAATAAAATATGATAAAAAGCTAGTGTGAAATATGAAATTATGTAAATAATAAAACAAGCAAGCTAGTATGAAATATGAAATTGTGTAAATAATAAAACTCTTAAGGCTATAAAGGCATGTAATTATTATAAGGTGATTATAATCATGATATTTATGAGATTTGAACAATATTCTACTTCTTCTTTAAAAAATGAATGATCGTCTACATAGTTTTTCTTGTAAGATAGCTTTCAAGATGAGTTATGCACTTTGCATATTTTTATTTCACTATATAAAAAGAATTGTAAATGAATTAATTTTTTGAATTATATTTAGAAGTCAATTGTGAATTATATATCTAAAAGTATAATTTTTCCAAACATCATAAGCAAGATAATAATATTTTTATAACTTTTAAAAGTGTATTACTTCTCTTCTAAGAATTTTATCATGATGGTGTATATATATGGAGTTAAATTTATAATGTCAAAAATATGTAAAAGTAACTAGTTCAACAACTATGAAAATTAGAAATATATTTAAACAATTATCTTCCTTATTGATAAAAGTTTATCTATATGTAAGTCATTATTCATTAAACTTATCAATTGAAAAGGTTACTATGCTATGTACAAACAACATCATCAAAGATCGTGTAAGCCTTATATAAAAAATGTAATGAGTTGGTATAATATAATATGTTACTTCCCTTTCTAAAAGGCAAATGGCCTTTAAGGTCATTTATATCATGCTTTTACAAGGAAGGATGTAAAGAAAGAGCATCAATAGAGTGTGATGGTATTACTACTATCTATAAAATATATTAAAGGATTTTAGGAGTATTTTACTCACTTTCATACTTTCTTAGTCATTTAAGAAAATATATCTTATGCAATATAGATAAGTGCATAACTAATAGAAAAGAAATATCAAATTATATGCTAAAGTCATTTTTGCAAGTCATACACTAAAATCGAAAAAGCAAATTGAACCTTATGAATCTAAAAGCTAAATAATGTGACCCTTGTAAATAGGTGTTCCATTTATAACTAATAAAAATAACAATATTAGTAGCATTATGAAGTTAATAGGGTGGATAGTAAAGTGAGAAAATGAATTAAGAAGCCTTTCATCTAGCACTTAAAATGCTATACAAAGCACATTTTATAAGATAAGTTACATAGAACATTATACAGAAAATTATGAAATTAATGCAAAGCATTATATAGAAAATAACATTCTTTATAAAGCAAAGTTCACTATATAGGTTTATACAAAGCAACTAAAATAACATTTTCATGCTAGAAATTTGCATATTTAGAGGTATAAACCTTTAGCAACTCAAGAAACTATTATGTTTCAATTCATGATCATCAACTACATATAAAAATTCATATTGTTTTATAATATAGAAGCTTAGTTGTCATGCATAAATTAATATCACCTTGTATTAGCTTTTATTTTTAAAATAATTTATGACTTTGCATATCATACCTTTAAGTAAGAGAGCAACTGATATGACATCTAACTAATAAGGAATCTAAACAATATGTGGTACATAGTAATATCATAAATAAAGGTGATATCAGTTTTTATGACATTCTTTTTATAGTTAGATGAATAATTTTAAATAGTATTCATGTAATACAAGCTAGCTAGACTAAATTTCTAGAAGAAAATTTACTTTTAGTGAAATAGCAACCTAATTGTTATCACAAGTGAAAATTAAGAAAAAGTGAAAAAATAGTTGAACTTTGACCTTTAAGGTACATACACGATATATTCAGTATATGTGATATTTTAAAAAGTTTTTTAAGTAAGCCAACCTTTATATGGAGCTATTTTTTTAAATCTCAAATAATTGAGACTAAAAGTACCTTGAAGTTAAAGTTCAAAATTTAAATCTCAAGGCCTAAAAATGTCTTAAAGACAAATTTTCAAAATTTAAACTTAGAGCCTAAAATTGACTTGGAGCTTAAAAGAACTTGGAGCTAAAAAAAAGATGACTTGAAGCAAAGTTATCTTATCATTTTTTTTTCTTTATAAATAAGTTGCATGCCTTTATAGATGATGAGAACAAGCATTACACTACAATTTGCAAACTTCTCTCTAACTATCATCTTTGAAAAATTGAAGGCCTCTTTTCCTTCTCACTTTAAAACCAAAACTTGTATATCTACTTTAAGAGTATTATTAAGTGAAAGCTTGTAACTTCAAAAAGATTATGAGAAAAAGCCATCTTGTATCTTGTTAAAATCTTAAGTAGAGATTGTGAATTTTATAAAGTTAGATAGTGATTAAAATTCTAGTAAAGATTGATGAATCTTGTAAAATTAGGTAGTTGTAAAATTTTAGTAGAGATTGGAAAGATCTTGTAAAGTTAAGTGGTTGTGAAAATCCTAGTACAAATTAAGAGAATATTGTAAAGTTGGATATTGTGACTTGGTAAAAAATAAGTAGATATCTTAAGTGACACTTAATAACTTGAGAAAAGAAGAGTAAATATAAAAAGCATTCCTTTTAGACAATTAAACTTTATAAAAAAATTTAGTAGTTTTTTCTCTACTCTTTTACTCTTATACTTTTATTTCAAAAATATCATTTAAAAAAAAAAGATTAATGGTTTTTCATCATTTTGATCAAAGAAATTTTTTTTGAGAAAATCTTAATCAAAATTTCAAGAATTTTTCTTCTATATCTCATGGTTTAACTATAAAGTTTCATTAAAATTTTTATTTATTAATTTATTAAAATAGTTAATTCACCCCTTCTTATCTTATAAGTTCTATCAATTGGTATCTGAGCTCAGTCTCATATTTTTAAAGTTTGACAACTTTGTGAATTAAGATCTTATAGGTAATAGAACTTTTTGGCCAAAATCATAAATTGAAAAAATATTTTACAACTAGACAGTCCACTCTTTAATTGTGCAAACTATGATTATTGAAAGTTTACAATAATGATCTAAATCAAATCTATTAACATTGAAGTATAGAAGATTATCAAAAAAGGTTATAAAGCACCCTCAAAGCTTAAAGGAGAAATAAAATTACTTAAGTTGGAGAAGAAATGGATAGAAGTCAATTACAAAAAGGAAGCAACACATACTAAAGCCATAAATGCTATTATATGCACTGTAACTATCTAGTGAATTTAGAAAGATCTCTAAATGCACTGCTACAAAAGCTATGTGGGATAAACATGAAATAACCTATAAAGGCACAAATTAAGTGAAAGAAACTAGAATAAATATGTTGTATATGAATATAAAATATTCAAGATAGAAGAAAATAAAAAGATAGAGCCTATGTTAGAAAAGATCTCAATCATTTTCAATGATCTTTATACATTAAGAAGAATCATTACCAATGAAAAATTAGTGATAAAAATCTTTAGAACTCTTCAAAAAATATAGCAATTCAAAGTATATGCTAAATAAGAAGGAAATAATCTCCTTACACTTACATATGATGAAAAGGAAAATTCTTAATATATAAGAAAACATACATGATAGATGATTGAGGAAAGAAAAAGAAAATAATCTCATAAAATGAAAATGAAGAAGAAGAAGATAATCTTGATTAAGAGTGCAAGTAAACCAAATGGTTTATTAGGGGCTTATGACCCAACCTACTTAAAATCTAGTCTAACTTAGCCTATTTGTCTAAATGAGTTAAGTTAAGGCTAATAAATTGACATATTTTGAAAATAGGCTAGCCTTTTTTTCTTTAAGATTTGTTTATAAGCCTATCAAGTTAATCTATTTAATTATAAATATATTTATAATAATATAATATAATATAATATATCTTATACATATAAATAATATAAATATTTAAATATATATATATATTTATGTATATAGGCTTAATTAAGGTATGAGATAATTTTAGGCCTCAATAAGGCTTTAGTCTATTGATAAATTTAAAAGTCCTATTTAAATAAATAAGTTTTTAAATAAACTAGTAGGCTAAGTTAGGATTTTCTAATAAGCTAATCCGAGTTTAAATTTTAACTTTATATAAGTTAACAAGTCAGACTCAAACTAATGACTTAAAAGGTAGGTATGACCTATTTAGAATAAAGTCCAACTCGACCTAACACCCTTAATTTTGATCAAGAAATAAAAGAATAAGAAGATAATCTAGCATTTTTTACAAAAAGATTTTTCAAAATATGAAAAAGAAAAAGTGGTCTTAAACTAAAGATGTATAGGCTCGCTTAATAAAAATATAGGGTTTGGATTTTTTTTTTACCCAATAAGCCCATTAAACTTTTTTTTCATTACCTAATTATTAATTAGGCTTGGAATAAAAAGAATCGGGTTGACCCGATTATATTAATTAATTTTTTATAATATAATTATATTTTTTATAATATAATTATATAGTAGAAAAAAATAATTATATTTAACTATTTGTAATATAGAAAAGATTAATTTGATATAATTAAATATTTTATATATATATATCTAAATGTCATATTATCTCTTTAAATATATATTTTTATTTTAAAAATTAATTTTTATGTAAAAAATAAAAAATAATTTATTTAGGTTATTGGGCCTTTAGGTAATATATTTAAAAAATCGGAATTGGGTTAGGTCGAGCTTGAGCTATTATTTTTTTACAATTTGGCCTAATGACCTAACCTATATATAAGTCTATTTTAAACCTAGATTATATCAAAGAAGGGAGTAAAATAAAGAGTCAAGCAATCAACTTTTAGTTTGGTTTAAATGTAAAAAGTCAAGACATAAGAAAAATAAGTGTCTAAAATTAAAAAGAAGGCCTTTAAAGAAATCACCTAAGAAAAAGGCCATGATGACAACATGGGATAATGAAGATGTTACATCCAAAGAAGAGTTTAAAGAAGAAGAAGAAGTAGATGACATCACCAACTACTACTTCATGACTAGAAGTGAAGAAGAAAATGAGGTAATTGATGATGAACTTAAATCTCTTTCATCTTATGATGAATTGATAGAAGATTTTCATAAAATTTTAATTAAATATTTTTTTATAAAAAAAATTAACAAAAAAAAATAATCTTCTCTAGAAAAAGAAGTTCCAAACTCATTTGAAAAAGAAAATTGAACCTTGACAAAAAAAATTGAAAACTTTGAAAAATGAGAATGAAACTCTTAAAACCTTGATAAAAAAATTAAATTTTAGAAAATGAATTTGATTTTTTGACAAAATAGATTTAAAAAATATTGGAAAAAGATAAGGAAAATTTGCTAAAAGAAAAAGATCTTTCAAAGAAAGCAAATCAAGCTTTACAAAATAATATTATAGTTTTGAAAATAGAAAACCATAAAATAAGATCCAATTAGAACACTAATCTTCAAATCTTAAAAAGGAAAATGCTTCTTTAAAAAAGAAAATAAATATTCTAATAAATGATCTTATAAAATTTGTTAATGGAAAGAATAATTTAGATACTCTTTACTCATATTGTGATAAATATTATAAAAATTTCTTTGTGAAGGCTCCTCATCCATTAAGTGCTGATGTAATTGGTAATTATTATAAAGATAAAAGTCATATTGCTTCATTATATTATTTGAGAAAAAGAATGTTTCCAAAGAAAAATCATGATTGGATGCCCAATGAATAAAATGATAAAAAGAAGGCATCAACTAACCCTCGATGACCCTAAAAAGATTTTAGTATTAAAAAAATTAATCTTTTATTATAGGTGTGTCTTAAATTTATAATAAAAAAGAATGATTAATTCCTAAATAGTGGATACTTAATACACATGACCAAATATCAAAGTAAATTCTCATTTTTTAAGATCATAAATGGTGGATTGTAACAATTGGAGATAATACCAAATGTAAAATCTTTGGTATAGGTAAGAAAAGTATGGGTTTTACTTCTATTGATAATGTTAGTTTACTTAATAGCTTTAAACATCTCCTAAGTATTGGCCAATAATGTGATAAAGGTTACAAAGTGATTTTTAAATCTTCATATTATTTTATTCAAATCAAAAGGAAAAATAAAATTTATTTTATTAGAAAAAGAGTTGATGATGTCTACTATTTCAAATATGCAAAATATTTCTCCAAACTCTTTAAAATGTCTTGCATCAACTAATAATGAAAGTTAGTTATGATATAGAAGACTTAGTCATGTTAATATGCATCTCATTTCAAACCTTTTAAAGAAAGATTTAGTAATAAATCTTCTAAAAATAAATTTTGAAAAAAGACTATACATATGATGTATGCCAATAAGGCAAGCAAGTAAAATTATCTTTTCAACTTATAAATATGGTTTCAACTTTTAGACTACTAAAGCTTTTACATATAGATTTATTTGATTCTACCAAAATGTTAAATTTTGGAGGAAAAAGATATGGTTTGATAATTATTAATGATTTCTCTAAATTTACTTAGGTATATTTTCTTGCACATGAAGATGATAGTTTTGAAATATTTAAGAAATTTTGCAAAAAAAATAAAAATAAAAAGGCATTTACATTACCAATATTAAAAGTAACAATGGTGAAGAATTTGAAAATTAAAAATTTGAATTTTTTTTGATAAAAATGGCATTCATTATAGCTTTTCTTACCCTAGAGCTCCTTAACGAAATAAGGTTGTAAAAAGAAAAAATAGGTTTTTACAAGATATGGCTAAAACCATGCTTTATAAGAATAATTCGCCAAAATATTTTTAAGCTGAAGTTATTAATATATCATGTTATATTTAAAATAGATGCTTCATAAAATTTATTTTGATAAGAACTCTATATGAGTTATGGATAGGTAAAAAACCTAACATTAGTTATTTTCATACTTTTGGATGTAAATATTTTATTTTAAATAATGAAAAAGATAATCTTCTAAAATTTGACTTAAAGAGTAATGAAGGAATTTTTATTATATACTCTAACACAAGTAAAGCATATAGAATATACAACAAAAAAAAGCTTTTACAATTGAAGAAACTATGAATTTTACTTTCGATGAATCTAATGCATATTTTTTAAAAAGTAAGCTGGTGATGAAGCACAAATAATCTTAAAAGAGCAAGCATCTAAGGATCAAATCAAAATAGTTAGGGAAAAATAGTTTAAAACTCTTCCCCTGAGAAAGTATAGAGGTTTTTATCTCGAATAGAATGTTGAAAATGAGCAAGATGGTTACTATTTGGAACACTATGATGAAATTAATAATAATATAGCTAAAGAACACTAACATATACCTCAAAGGGATAAAATAAATTTACCGAGAGAATGGAGAAATCACCCAAGTTACTCAAATGAATTTATCATTAATGATCCATTTCAAGGTATAAGAATTAGATCCTTTTTTAAAAATGAAATAAATTAACTTTACTTTCACATATAGAACTCAAGAGTATATAATATGCTCTTAATGATGAAAGTTAGGTCAAAGCTATAAAAAGATTACACCAATTTGAGTATGGAAACTGGTACCATAGCTTTTAAATAATTTAATCATTAAAATCAAATGAGTATTCAGAAGTAGAATGGATGAATTTAGTAAAGTGGTAAAAAACAAGTCAAGGTTAGTAACATAAGGGTACAATCAACAAGAAAGTATTGATTATGATGAAACTTATGCACCTATTGTTAGAAACTATAAAAATACTACTATTTTTGTATGCTTTAAAAATTTTAAACTTTATCAAATGGATGTACAAAGTGCTTTTCTAAATAGTTTTCTAAATGAGAAAGTTTATGTAAAACAATCTCTAGGATTTGAAAATGAAGAAAAGCCTAATCATATTTTTAAACTTACTAAAGCTTTTTACAATTTTAAATAAGCTTTAAGAGCTTGGTATAAAAGACTTTTGTTGAAAATGGTTTTACAAAGGGCAAAGTTAATATAATTCTTTTTATTAAAACTATCAAGCATGATATACTTCTTGTCCAAATCTATATAGATGATATTATATTTAGATCTACTAATAACTTTTTATACAAGGAGTTTTGAAATCTAATGAAAAGCGAATTTGAGATAAGTATGATAGAAGAACTCACATTTTTTTCTTGAACTTTAAATAAAGCAAACAAAAGAAGGAATATTTATAAATTAAGTAAAATGTACAAGTGAACTTCTAAAGAAATTTAGGATGAAAAATGTAAAAACTATTAGTACTCTTGTGAATATCTTCATAAAATTAGACAAAGATGAAAATGGTAAGTTAGTTATAAAAAATGGTATAGAGGTATGATTAATTGACTTCTTAATTTGACTACAATTAAACCACATATTGTGTATAGTATTTGTATATGTGCTAAATATCAAATTAATCCTAAAGAATCTTATTTATATGATCTTAAAAGAATTTTTTAGATATTTACTAAGAACTAAGAACTATAATCTTTGGTATCTCAAAAATAGTTCCTTAAACCTAGTTGAATATTTCAATGCTATCTTTGCATGATGCAAGTTAGATGAAAAAAGCACTTGTAGAGTATGTCAATTTTTAAAAGAAAGAATTGTATCATGGCATAGTAAAAAGCAAACTTCAGTTGCCTTATCAATAGTTAAAGCAAAATATATGGAAGTTAGAAGTTATTGTACACAAATTTTATAAATGAAAAGATAACTTGAAGATTACCATTTGAAATCTCATCTATAGCAATTTATTATGATAACATAAGTGCCATCAATTTAATGAAAAATCTTATTTAGAATTCATTAAGAAATCATGTGCTTAAAAGAGATATCCTACTTGATTTTATAAATAGTAAAAATCAATAAGCGGATATCTTTACAAAACCACTACAAAAAGATAGGTTTTTCTATATTAGAAAAGAACTAGATATGGTTAGTTTTGAATGAATTTAAATTACTATACATTTTATTTATGAGCTATTATATGCCTTTGTGACATCATATACATCATTACTTAGAAATAGAACTAGATTTATTAGGAAATAACAATAACGTTATGAGATAGGAAGCTCACTGTTATTTTAGGCTTTTGGAAAGTTTAGAAGAACTAAAATTTAAATTTTAAATTTTTTGGATTGTGCTAAATCATTACTTTACCACGAAAAGGACATTCTCACCAAATTTACTATTATATGTCCTATTAGCTTGTACTTGAAAATATTTTCATTTTCTTCCTAAAATAGAGTCAACACTTTTAATCCAAAATAAATTATGTTTTAATTCTTAAATCTTCTGCTAACCATTAATTACTCTTGTAAAAATGATTCTATTGAACCTTAAATTGTACTTAATGAATTTCTTTTACCCTAAGAAAATGAATTTAAATTTATTTCACTAATAATACATCATTCCCAAAGCTCAAAAGCTAATCTATATTCCTCTCTATTTCAAAAAACCTAAAATTGTTTCATATTTCTGCATTTCAATGCTAGAAATCATAATTTCCTAACCTAGAAATGATAAAGCCATCCAATTAAAACCAATAAACCATTCAATTGCATTCTATTTCTTCACCTAATACCCATATCAACATTGACTTTATTTTTCTTAGATAAAACTATATCCTTCTATTTTTGAAAATAGTGCAACCCATAATCTTCAATGAAATGGATCTTAGGGATGGGTTTGCTACCAGCAAATATAACAATAACTTTGAAAAGAAAAGATTTATGAAAACCCAAAAGAGTAAGCATAGAATGCTTAAAATGGCTAAAGAAAATATAGTAGGAAGAATTTCTAAAAATAGATGAACTAGTGTATAAAAAGCACACCAATAGGCATAGAATGCTTAAAATGGCTAAAGAAAATGTAGTAGGAAGAATTTCTAAAAATAGATGAACTAGTATATGAAAAGCACACCAAGCTTTTCTATGCCAATGTAGAATCTTTGAGGGATGATTAAAGCTTACTAATTTTTATCAATGGAGATAAACAAAAAGTAAGCCTCGATTTAATGAACTAATTACTAGGTAACCTAAATTAAGCAGTCAAGATAAACCCAAGTAGAATCATTAAGGATGATAATGGATTCAACTTTAAAAAATAGATTCAAAGGGTAGGAAACAATGATACAGAAAAAAGGCCTCCCAGCTAATTAGCTAATTATGAACCTAAATGTACTCCATTACTATATTTATCAGGTTTTATGCCATAAAAGTGGTTTTATAAGTAATGTAAGTAATTTTGAAGCTTTTCTATTATGGGCTATTAAAACCAAATATAAAATAAATCTAAGATATTTGATAATCAGGCAGATTATATCCATCAAGTCACAGGTTGATACCCACATTAGATATGGAATGAATAATTACCAAAATCTTGAAACACTTTGAAATTGAATATATCTAAGGAGAAGGGATCAGGAAGTCACAAGAGCTAATATAATGAATGATAGCCAGTTGAAAAAACTGGCCCTTATTAAAGAACCTAAAATTCTTGTAAATATGAATAGAAAGGTTATAAATTTGAAGAATTACTTTACTAAGATTCATGAAGTAAGAAGAGAAAGAATAAAAAATATTTTTATGAAAAAGGTGGAAGTAAAAAAGGAAAAGAAAAAAATAAAAAAAGATAGTGAAGGGGGAGAAAAATCAATAAGGAGAAAAAACCTAGTCCTATTCGGATGCCTATTGCTAATAGAATAAATATTAGAAAAAAAAGTAAGGATTATGTAGAAAGGGATTTGAAAGGAAAAGTGATAAATAAAAAAGGTAAAACAAAAATGAAGGAGGACCACAAAGAAATAGAAGCTAGAGAAATGAAAAGTGCTATCAAGGTTCTAAAGACCATAAAAGTTAAAAGTAATAATGGAAAGGAAAAAAAAAGGAAAAGAAGATTGAAGGAGAAAAATGAGATTAAACAGAGTAAGAGAAACTAGAAATTTGTGAAACTATTATGAAATCAAGCCCAAAAAGCTAAAAGCAAAAAAAGTGATTAAGCTAGAAATAAGTGACTCATCTTCATAAGAATTAGTGGAAACCATTCAGGTTAAGTCTAAAATTAAGAATATAGATGAGGATTATTTAAACAGATTTCTTGATATTAAAATTAAAATAACCAAAAATGGAAAGAAGAGATTGGAAAAGAAATTAGAAAATTGAAAGAAGAGCTAAATATAATGGAAGAAGAAGAAGGAGAAAAGCAAAAAAAAAAAAGAAGAGAAAATGGAAATAGAATAAGAAAATGAAGAAGAGATAAAAGAAGAGAAAAGGAAGAGAAGGAATAGCCTACTAAAAAGGAAATTTTAATAAATAAAGTACAGTATGAACCACTGATAAATATAGAAAAAGAATCAGAAGAAAATGATATGGCAACAAATGTTAAAGCTTTAAAAACATCACTGCATAAAGGCACCAAAAATGAATAAGAATTCATAACAAGCAAGCTTTTCTGAACATATGGATATTGAAGTTAAGTTATTAAAAGGTGCTAATGTGATTCTAGAATCTAAGGATGGTAGTAGTCCACCTTAGAATTCTTTTGGATTATAGCTTCTACAATTGTGCTTTAACTATTAGACTTCTTATGTTCCACCCCTGCTTAAAGATCATTTCATCACTTCTAACTTAGCTAAGCTATATTATAAAGAAATAGGAACACCTCAAACACCTATCCAATGTAACTTTTGCCTAACTGTCAATGAATTCTTTATAACTTAAGAAAATGAGCTAAGATTATGGACCATCTAGATAAAATAGCCTAACCAAACCACTCTAGCTTCATCTTATACACTACAAATCTTAGCAACTCCTAATCACACTTCTCATAACTTTGATAAAACTTCAATTACTCAAGCAACTCTATTTACCAAAATAAAAGCTATTCCACCTAAACCTTAAGTTATTCCATCATATTCTGACTAATCATCATTTGATCTTTCTAACCTTTTTACTGATCTTATGGTTCATGAAATCTACCTATCGATCATGTCTTATCTTCTACCCAAGCCATATTAAGCAAGTCCACGTAATCTCAAGTCCAATGATGAAATAAACCTTGATAAGCTTAAAAGAGATGTTGCTAATCTTTTTAACAGAGTTAACAATAGCTTCTAAGACTTACAAACACAGGTGAAGATTGTCAAAAATATGCTACTCTCATAAACTAAACCTTTCCCAAAACCTTAGATAGTTTAGTTCACTATTAAGTCTAGGTATATGTATTGCAGTTTAGTAATATTTTTATCTTTGCATATGCATCTAAAACTACTAGAACAATTAACTTTTGTTAGCAGTTTTAATTAGAATGTTACCTATATTATGTTGCTTATTATTTTTAATTGCTACTTTTGTAAATACCTTTTCAAATATAGTTATTATTTATAATGGTTGACTAATCCTTATCACTATTTTTGCTATTTTTTCTAATGTTTTATCACGTACTGCTATAATCTATCATTTCCTATTCTACTTACTATTATTTGTTATTTTTGTTATAATCTTTCCTTTCCATGTAGGATTTTAGATGTTTCTAACTTTGAATATTTTTGTTATTTGTTGTCATCACCATTTTCTTTCATATTTCTGATTGTCTTCCCTGTTAACTATTCCATCAATTTTTTTACCTAAAACTATTAATTTTCTAATTTCTTTCATATTTTTTATTGTCATCCCTATTGATTGTTCCTTCAATTTATTTTAACCCGAAACCATTAATTTTCCAATGTTCTTTCCTTTCTTTCATATTCTACTTTTTATTACTATTAATCTCTCTTGCATCTTTTTTAATTTATCTCTTATATATTTTAACTCTGCTACTTTTTTTTCTCTACTTTCCATTTTTTTTGTTTTGTCATAGCTTTAGTTATTAGCAGGGTAACCTTGCTACATTTTACTTTAATACATTTTCTCTCTATCTTATTTTTCTGTACTCCTATACTACTTTAACTTTACTCTTTACCTCTTATTTTAAAATACTATTTCTGCATTGACACTATTATTTACCCCTATTTATACTTTCCTATTGTTTTGTTAATGACAAAAGGGGGAGAACATAGCAAAGTTTTTGAATAACAATTATTTCATTTTCTTTTCAAATATCTATGATTTGAAGGGGAGTAAAGTTTTTACAGATAAGAATTCATATACGAAAATGGAGAACATGAATTTTTTTTAAAATCATAGTTTTAGAATAAGCATATCATAAATAATAAAATGTTATATAATTTAATTTTTAAGGGAAGAATAATTTTTGTGAATATTTTTTAGTGTATAATATATTGCATGATTCAATTCTTTTAACATGTATTAATACACTAATAGACTACTAAAATATTTCTTATGCCTATATACTCTTATACCTTTCATAATATATTTATAACTCTGATACCTCTCATAATATGCTCATATGCTCTAATAACTTTGAAATTCTTTAACAAAACTTTGCAAAAATTTGTTGTTATTAAAAAGAGGAAGAATGAGAAAATAAATGAGAAATAAATAAATTTGTTTATAAATTATTTTAATTTACAAATATAAATTAAAATTTAAGCTTATTAATTTTATTATATATATTTAACTTATTTGGATACAAAATTAATGGATTATAATTTCCAAACCCATCAAATATTTAATGAACTTTGCACCATCATATTTCCATATTTTCAAAGCCTTATTTGTTTCATAAAAGTATATTTTCCTATATAACAAAAGCACTTTAGAATTTTACATTTATTTTTTATTTTGAAAATATCAAACTTGCTTTTCAAGTAATTATTCTATTGGCTATAATATAATATATATTTTTTAAAGAAAGATGACTAAATTTAATTATTAATATTTAGTAGTCATTATGAACCTTTAATTTTTCAAGAGCGGTAAAATCAAAATGAGAGGAAATTTTAAATCTTAAATTATCTAACATATGCTAAAATTAATTAAAAAATAATAAATGTTGTTGTGATACTCTTTTTATAGTTGGATGAAAAGTTTTAAATAGTATTCACATTGTATAAGCCAGCTGGATTGAATTTTTAAAAGAAAATCCACTCTCAACGAAATAACAATTTGATTGCTGTCTCTGGTGAAAACTAAAAAAAAAATGAAAAAGTGGTTAAAGTTTAAACTTTATAGTATATACACAATGTGCTTAGCACATGCAATATTTTAGGAAGCTTCTTAGTAAGCTAACCTTTTATGGAGCCATTTTTGTAAATTTCAAATCTTGAGTCTAAAAGTGCCCTAGAGCCAAAAGTTCAAAATTCAAATTTAGAGCCAAAAGATTACTTAAAGCTAAAGTTGGCTTCACCATCTTTTTCTTTATAAATAGGTTGCATACTTTTACAGATGATGAGAAAAAGCATTACACTACAGCTTGTAAATTCTCCCTAACTTTCATCTCAGAAAAATTGAAACTCTTTTCTCCTTCTTACTTTAGAACTAAAACTTATATATCCACTCTAAAAGTATTATTAAGTGAAAACTTATAAAACCTCTTCAAAGATATTGTGAGAGAAATTCTTCTTGTATCTTGTTAAAATCCTTGTAAAGATTATGAATTCTATAAAGTTAGATGGTGATTGAAATCTTAGTGGAGATTAGGAAGGTTTGTAAGTTTAGGTAGTTATGGAAATCCTACTATAGATTTGGAGAATATTATGAAGTTAGGTATTGTAACTTAGTGAAAAATTAGTCAATACCTTAAGTGATACTTAAAGGTTTAAGAAGAGAGCAATAGACCTGAAAAGCATTCCTTTTGGGTAATCGAACCTCTATAAAAATTTCTGGCATTCTTTCTTTACTCTTTCACTTACACTTTTGCTTCAAAAATATCATTTCAAAAAAAAAAAGGATGATATTTCTTCATCATTTTCATCAAAGAAATTCTTTTTGAAAACTCTTAATCAAAACACTTTCAATCATTATTGAAATATTTCATATTTTTGAAATGGCATATTCATCAAAATTCTAAGAATTTTTCAATTACATCTCACAATTTTACTATAAAGTTTTGTCAAAAATTTTATTTATCAATTTATTGAAAAGGCCAATTCACCTTCCTCTTAGCCTATAAATTCTATTAATATATATAGAAATAGTCCAAAACATATAACAAGGAATTCAGTCATCTTAAGGTGAGAATATATGTGAACATGTTCAACTAATAGGCAATGAAAACATTAGTGTTCTAGTTCAGTAAATAGGTTTTGGGTCTTACCACTATTAGCTACAATCTTGAGTCAAAACTAATACATAAGCAAGTGGTTTAATTACTAATAATGGTATTATAAAAAAGCTTAATCTCAAAATAGTCATGTGGGAATAAAACTAAGGTCACAAGCTATAAAAGTACTATAATAAGAAATTGATAATGTGTTAAATTTAAATATCTGTTATTTTTAATAAAATTAAATTTATTAGGACAAGCCTAAATGTATGATAACATAATGGATCGCTTATATTTACTACTTAGAGTGCATAAAATAGTTGAATGCTATTAAGGACATTTTATCAAACATTCTATATGCACCTCAAACTTCTTCTTTTAAACAAAAAGTTTCACATGTTTATATGGTAGCATAATTTTACAAGAAAATAGAGGTTTATAAAGGAAATACATAGATATTCATAGAGAGAATTAAACAATTCACATAATGCGTTGTCCATTAGCTAGAGATACAATTTAAATCCTATAGATTTTATAACAAGGAAGAACATATATTGAATCCTCATGCTAAAGTCCAAGAAGTAGTATCTTTATGGCAAATTTTGCCAAAATTGTTTAAAATATTGCTATATAAATATATATTTGTTATATATATTAGTATATCTAACCACATGCTATGTTGAACTAATATATCAATATACTAATATATATAATAAATTTTGATACATAAGGTCGCTCATCATCCTTTACAATCTTGTATAAAATATTTTTTAGCCTATTATGAGGAAAGGGCCATAATTGTAAAGTTTTTCCATATTCATTGATTGAACCAATTTAACGAAGCATTCCACTCACATTCATATGAACAAAGTCAAGGTATCTTAGTCCCATGTAATTCAAGGCTTCCTCTTGTCCTTGTTGGTTTCTTAACTAAACAAAAAAAGAAAGATGAAAATATGGCATTCCATATTCCTCTTCAATAAAGTTTAAAGGATGAGCCTCCAATTCACCAAAAGATAAATCTTCTTTACTAACTAGTCCAAAAGAAGCTTTTCACTAACTAATTTAGATTGGAAAGTGTTGTAATTGATTAGTATAGAAGCTGATAAAATGGAAATGATAAATTTGCCCTTATCTAATCTTCTCTAAAGAATAAACTTTTCTACATTTATAGATAGAATAGGCACTTGATCAATTCTAGAATCTAGAATAATGGTTTGATCAATTATCTTTTCACTCAAACAAATATCCATAGGGATAGAATCAAAAGAAATTTTGATCAATTAGTATAACAAGAGAACTAATTGCTAAATTTTCAATCATTTTCTTGAATGATTTGTTGCATCTACAATGCTTCAAAATTAATGGTTAGTCTAAATCTAAGGATTAATTCATATTGAATTTTATACTTAAAATCCTAAAAACTTAGAAAAAAATAAGGAACAATTTAGGAAAAGAATGTACTTGTAAAGGAAGAAATAGAAATCAACCCATTGTTGATATTCATAAACACTAAAATATAAGTATATAGGAAATTGCAAAAGGAAAATAAGACAAAGGTATACCTTAATGAAGAATAAAAAATAGTAAATAGTGGTTCTTCTTTAAATAATCCTTCTTCAGAGAAAAATGAGAGCAATGAAACCTATGAATACTGAATAACCAAATTGTCCTTTACTACTCTAAAAAAGTTCTAACTAAATATCCTCATACATTTTTTTATTAGGTATATTCTTTATTGGACCAATGGGCTGATTAGTTAGGCCTTTCTTTTTTCCTATTTCCACCTAAATATCCCCATACATTTTTTTATCAGGTATGAACCTAATCCTGTGAATTGAACTTAAGATCCTCTATCAAGTTTGAAATAACTTAGAACTCAACTTGCTATTATTAAGTCATCTAATCTAATTATTGATAAATATGTGTAAATCTAACATAATAAAATGAGCAATTGAATAATTTTTAATACACTAAAAAGTCATTATTTATTATAAAACATAAAATTTCAACCTTTTGTATCGACTTTATTGGGAAATTTTATTATTTTTCATCATTTATGTTTTAAGCGTGAAATTTATTATTGGTAGTTTCAAATAGTCTATAAATATAAAGAAAATTATACTTTATCCATGCGCGATTTCACTCCTTTTCACTTAAGCCATAATTTCAAGTGTTTTAAGTGTGATAGTTTACTTACATGTACTTTCAAATCATTAATACTTTGTCCACCTAAATTATTTTTATCCAAAATTTGACAAAAAAAACCTATGTGCATTGTTTATGATCTTTGCTTTTTTAAATTTTAACTCAATTTGATAACCACTGAGAAGTAATTTAATCCTAAAAATCTTATTTGACCCATTCGTTCAATAATCATGAACTAAATTGTATAAGATAAACTTTAAACAGAATTAAGATTTTTTAAAGTAATTTCATTAGAAGTCAACATTAAATTGAATTAAAATTTAAGGAAGCAAAAAATTATGAGTAATGCATGTGACTTTTCTTAAAATTTTGAACAAAAATTAATTTAGATGTATAAAGTATTAAAGATTTAAAAGTACAAGTAAGTAAATTTCAATACTTACAAATGAATTAAATAAAGAATAATAAGATTATGAACGAACAAAAACTATAGAAAATTGTTGAATGATGCATGGATGCAAATGAGTCAAGCAACTTATCAAGGGGTTTACAACTTAAGCTTATTTATGATATGATCTATCTTAGTCTATTTATCTAAATAAATCAGAATAATACTAATAAATAAACTTATTTAAATAAATAAATTGGACCTATAAGTTAATCTATCTAATTATCAATCTATTTATAAATAATCTAATATAATATCTAATATATAATATTTTAATACATAAATTTATGTACATAGGCCTAATTAGGCTATTGAGTAATTTTAGGTCTCAAGAAAGTTTTAGCTCACTAACATGTTAGAAAGTTTATTTGTCCTAATAAACTTTTAAATAGGTTAACATGTTAAGTCAAACTTTTTTAATAAAGCAAACTAAACCTTAATTTTTAACCTTTTATAAGTTAATAGTCCAACTGTCCAAGTTCAAACTAATGCTTTAAAAGCAAATATAATTTATTTAAGGTTAATTCAACCTAACATATTCACATCCATCTCCTTTGATTTGATTGTCCCTTTCTTCAATTAAGATCATGAATTAATCTGGAAACTTAAATAAGAGGGATTTGACTTGCTAATTAATTATGGCATTCTTTAATCAAGTGGGCTATCCAATCATCCAACTTTGATTAATGTTGTGTTAATGTACCAATCAAGCCTCCATTGGGTTTGTCTCCGAGGATTTCGCAAATTTGGTGATTATCAAGTCCCAACCATCATTTGGTCAGATGTACATCATGGAGTTCAATCACATTCAAGACAATGCCATCATAATAATGATCTAGCCCCCAAAGCCAATTCACCTAGTTATTTATTTTGAATAGATAGTTTAAGTATGTTAGTCTTTATCTTAAAACTAAGTCCACCGGAGTTTCTCAAGTGTTTGAAACTTCATAAATTCCAAATTTTAGTACCAAGAGATTTTCTATACTTTCAAGACTTTAAAAGGTAAAATAAATTGGTCGTTTCCAACATAAGAATCCGTTGTTCGTTTAAAAGCTTACATGGATATTTTTATATTATCTAATTCTTTGAAATTCTCAGTAATGTTGAAATTTTCTTTTAGTACCTGGAAAGAAAAGGATTGGATTGGAACTCCCCAAAAGATTCCGAGGATAAAGTTAATAATCTTAATATAGAAAATAGTTTAAATAATAAGAGTGTGATGTGTTCATTATACAAGAGTAAGGATAGAATCAAGTTGAGTTCTACTTTAATCAATCATGGTTTAATAAAAAGTTGTAGAGATTCAAATTCAATTTAAGCTTGAGTTATAGTAAAAAACTTAACTTATGTTCAACTTAATTTGAAATAATAAAATTCAATAATCAATTCGATAATGATAAAAAATATTGTCGGAGTATCATGCTTGATTTGAGCTCTGTTGATTAATAAATTAACCATTTTAATATAAAATTTAATTTTTCATTAAATGCATGAATTTAAAACATAGATTAGTTAAAAATTAAATTAAAATCCTATCAACACTTATAAATTAGTTAAAAATAAAGTCATAATTCTAATAATATTAATACTAGATTTAAAAACAAAAAGGAGTACATTATTGGTGTTTTCAATAGACATAAAAATAAATTATTTTTGAACTAAACTAATAGAGTAAGAATAAATTGTTTTTGACTTAAATTGTCGAATGAGTTAATTTTTCTACTCAAATTTAAAAAAATGAGTTACAAACTAAGTCAAACTAAATCATTATCCAATCAACTTCATCGAACAGCTTGATTCCAATATCACTCTTATATAAGAGACCCTCCATGTAAAGTGGTAACAAAAGATAGGCAGTTAGTGAGGTAATTATTAATTTTTATAAGAGGAAACTATCAAATCATTACTTCAAAATTTTGATAAATATTAAATTAGTATTGAAAGATTTTTTTATATTAATTTAGCATTGATGTCAAAAATTTTGTATTAATTTTATCTTTTGTAAGATTTTTTTGTAATAAATTGAGTGAAAATTTTGAAATTAATACTAAATTGATGAAACAAAATCTTTGAGTACAAATTTAATGTTAACCAAATCTTTTATATAATAAGTTGCTAGTTTCCTTTTTTTTTTATTAGTATTTTATCATCAAACAACAAAAGGCAGCGAATTTTATTAGTCAAGTGAACATAAATGATTATATTTTATATAATTATATAGCTAATCCACTAACATGGTATCAAGGAGAAAAAGAAGGGAGACTCAAAAGTAGAATAATTGAAAGAGATATTATACCCTTTCAAGTAACCTTGATTAATTTGAAGTATGGATTAACCTGCGGAAAAACCCTTCCAACCCATAATTCATCTTTCAATTATACATCACACTCCAAACAATGTTTTCTTCTACATGACTTACATCCTCAGAAAACAAAATTAAACATTATAATGGAGTATCTGAATTAATGTATTAACTCATAATCTTCATCCACAGATTTCCAACTTCATTTTCCAACGTGATATTCTAGATCTTTCAAGACATTGAGATGTCATATATACAACCATCTTCGTATAATGCATGCCAACTAATGTGATAAAATTATCATAAAAAATACCATGTGGTCTTGGGAGCTTTTTTCTATTTACGTTTTTAGTGGCAGCCACCAATATGCTATTATTGCTTATTTAATAAGTTTGGAGGAATTTTTCCTTCCAATCATTTTAATTATAAATAAAAAATTTTAAACATACATTTTAAATTTATGTAGCTTCATAACTTGACTCTACCGAAAAGATTCTATATCACTCATTTTTAAATTTGAATCGTATTGTCTGAGATTATAAAAATAAAATAATATGTAAATATCGTGGTAAATTTTAATTAAGCAGTATATTATAATTTTAAACTTCAATTATACCAAAAAAAAATTAAATGCTATCGAGAATTTCACCACATAGACAAACAAAAGGAGATTCCATAGGGAATCTCAAATATTGTGTCTTGTGAACTAGTACTCACTATGATGAGAAGGAATCATAATATATTATTAATATGATAATATATTAATATATTATTAAATTTAATAATATATTAAATTTATTTTTTAAAAATTAAATTTAATATATTTTATAATAATATATCAATAATTAAATTAATATAAAAAAATAAATTTAATATATTTTATAATAATATATCAATAATTAAATCTAATATATTAATATATCTATATTATTATGTCAACATCCACCTCTTTGTATCAAGGGATTTGCGTTGCACTGGGAAGTACACAGTTTAGTTTCGAAAAAGAAGGGGAAAAGTACATGGGCGGATCTGCCCTTGCTATAAAGGCAATTGTCCCGTAAAAAAGTTATACAATATATATATATATATATATATATATATATATATATATATATATATATATATATATATATATATATATATATTAATTATAATTATAATTATTTTCCCACAATTTACACAAATTTGCTCCATAATTTTTTTGAATCTATTAAAAGAGTAAAATTTTACTTTAAAAATATAAATATATTTAAAATTTGACATAAAATAATATTTCATTTTTATTTAAATATTTTTATAATAATTATATATTTTATTTTTATATGTATATCTTGCCCCACAAATAAAATTTTTTGAATCCCCTGCCAAAAAGGAAAATGATATACTCTTCGCATTTCATAAACGGGTAAAATATATAACTCCTAGAATATAATCTTATATTAAATAATCTCCTAAACTTTCAAAATTTTTAAATAACTCCTTTGAACTTTTTTGAAACATGAAAATGTTATAGTTGTTAAATTGTTGAATTTTTTTTCAAAAAAAAAAAGTGAAGGCAACTATAAAGATTGCCTCCATCTTTTCTACTTTTTTAAAAAAATGGATAAAAGCACATTGCTAACTTAGTTCAAAACACAATTGTTGGAATTTGATCCAATTTTTAATAATTACTAATTAGTAATTATTTTTATATTAAATTATTTTTCTATTGTAATTAAAATTGCTATCAATATGTAATCATCTCCTATTTTGAATAATTCTTCAAATCAATTTAAGATTCTTTTATCAAATTTTGACTTATAAATACATTATACTATGTATGAATAATTGGTTGAGAAGATCAAGATGAGGGAGTTCGTATATGTAGCCCTCATGGGAGATTACTTGAAATCCTACAATTAACTCTTATTCTTTAAGTGAGATTTTTGAAATAAATAATACATATACTATAAGACATTTTTAGGTATATTTAAGATGTGGGTTTAAGAATTATTATATGGTTAGTATTCTCTTTGTAATTCCTATAAATTAGTGATTTTTTTTTTGCATCTTTGTCCATGAAATAGAGTTTAAGTTGAACTATGTTAAATATCTATGTCTTGCTAATTTTACTATTTCTTTCACCTTGAATTATAGCAACATGCTTTCGCATCATCCCAATCATCCAAGAAATTTTCCTAACATAATTTAGTGTACTTGTAATACTATTTTGGAACTTCCCTTGACTAGTATATAAAACAACACATCCAACTCTAAAATCATCAAAGATTCATCGGAAGAAAAACTAGAAATATTTCAATTTGCTTAACATAATGAGTATATAAAATAAAACTAAAAAAGGATTAATGATTCAATCTTTTCATATATCATGTCTTTACTTGGCCAAGAAGTTAAAGCTCTATCTCTGCCCCAGCTGAACCCATTTCTGTATTTGGGTCATATTTGGAGCTATAGTGGTCCAATTGACCTGAAATCAATGCCCAAATTCTCATAAGACACAAGCCTACAACTTTCATATTTATGGATCTTCCAGAACTCATCGATTTTGTGGTCCTATTCTACTTGGAAGACAGGCCTCAGAGAATTCACTGATTGATCTGTTGAATTTAATTGATTTATAAAAAAATAGGTCTAGACTTCTAGAAATTAGAAAATCCTTTTTCTAGAAATTGTAATCCTAAAAGTCATCTAATCCTAGTCCAATAAGGTTTTAGGCAAATTAGATTATATAAATAGGTTAGAGAGTTAAAGAGAACATACATATTTAGAACATATAGAAACTTAGCAAACACTCTTCTTCTTCTTTTTGCTCTCTTTATTCTTCATCAATGAAAGTCTAAATCCATGGTTGATTCAAGGAGTTGAGGATCTCCTCTTGTGGATTATGAGATCATGATTTGTAATGTTGACCTTTCTTAATTAATTTTCATCTTTTTCTATTTACTTGTGCTGAAAGTCTTCTTGAGATTCCTTATGTTGGATGTTGATTTGATATAATTGATATTCACCTTTATGATTTCTGATTTCTTTGCTATTTTGATGTGAAATTATGGTTGATAAATCATAGTTTTATATATAGGGATAGAGGGTCAAAGGATTAATTGGAGATTTCTAATTTGGTTTCTTAAATTAACTGAATTCTATTTATAAATCAATTTCAATTTTACGTAGGGATTATAGTGATTGCTTAATTCAACTAATTTTAATTGATCAAATCATAGGTGATTGTCTAGCGTAGAAGTCATGAATTATTATAAGGATTCTGGATAATCTAAGTTGAATAATTAATTAGAAAGAGTCAAATCCTAATTGATTTATGATTAATCCAATTTAGGGCTCTCAATCTCCTTGAATCGGTTGTTTAATTCCATTGAATTCTTTTCTATTTTATTTTTGTTTTGCTTCTGTCTTGTGCTTTAATTTCATACTTATTACATTGTTTAATACATGCAATCACCCCTCAATTCTAATTCTGTTCTACATACAATACATTATTGCATTTTGCATTTTGTATCCTAATTTTGATTTTGATTCTATTTCTACACAACATTCTGTTACATTACATTGCATTCTATTTGCATTAATTCTTTATGTTTTCACTGTTTAAATAATTTAAAATTTATGTAAGTGTTGTTAGGAATTAATTTAAAAAAGATAAAATTAAAGGATCACTAAGGGTGTGACCTGGTTGTACTACTATACAAAATTATTTTTCATCAATGAATTTTAATATAATTTTAGTGCATTACGACATTAATATCAAAAAAATATAGAACCAGCAAATTTTATATAAAATTAGGTTTCTTAGATCAAAAACCTTTGTTTCAATATTTAATAATGTTTATTATGATAAAATATGATGAATTGAGGTGGAGGTATGAAAAGAAAACAAGGAATGCAGTGGAATCCAAGATAATGCAAAAAAGAAGAGTTATCGTAAAATACAAAAAACACAATTAGTGGATGCAATTACCTATTGGAATGCTTCAAGAATTGTGTAGTATACTACTAAAAATATGTGAGAAAATATAAATTTAAGAGGTCCCTGGTAATGACGCTAACATTTTTATGTTCACGTCACAATGCACTAAAATTGTATTAAAACTAATTGGTGAAAAATAATGTTATATAGTGGCACAATCAGGTCATACCTCTAGCGATCCTTTAATTTCACCTTTTCTAAATTAATTCCTAACAATACTTACATAATTTTTAAATTATTTAAGCAATGAAAATGTAAAGAATTAATGCAAACAAAATGCAATGCAATGCAATGCAACAAAATACTGTGTAGAAACAGAATCAAAATCAAAATCAAAATGCAGAATGCAAGAATGTGTTATATACATAATAGAATTAGAATTGGGGGTGATTGCATGAATTAAACAATGTAATAAACACGAAATTAAAGCACAAGACAGAAGCAAAATAGAAATAAAACAAAAGAGAATTCAATGGAATTAAATAGCCGATTCAACGAAATTGAGAGCCCTAAATTGGATTAATCATAAAATAATTAGGATTTAAATTTTTTTCATTAATTCTTCAATCTTGAATTACCCGAAATATTTATAATAATTCATGAATTCTATGCTAGACAATCGCCTAGGAATTAATTAAAATTAGATGACTTAAGCAATCGTTATAATTCCTACGCAAGATTGAAATTGATTTATAAATAGAATTCCGTTAATTTGAGAAACCAAATTAAAAATCTCCAATTAATCCCTCAACCCTCTATCCCTATGTATAAAACTGTTATTTATTAACCATAATTTCACATCAAAGTACTAAAGAAATCAGAAATCACAAAGGTGAAAATCAATTATATCAAATCAACATCGAATACAAGAAATCCCAAGAAGATTTTCAGCACAAGCAAATAGAGAAAGAGAAAAATTAATTAAAAAATATTAACATTACAAATCATGATCTCATAATACACAAGAAGAGAACCTTAACTCCTTGAATTAATCATGAATTTAGGCTTCCATTGATGGAGAACAAAGAGAGCAAAGAGAATAAGAAGAGTGTTTGTTGAATTTCTGTGTTCTGAATATGTTTTTCTCTTCAGCTCTCTTGCCTATTTATATAATCTAATTTGCCTAAAACCCTATTAGACTAGGACTATATGACTATTAGGGTTACAATAATAAGGCTTTTCTAATTTTTAGAAGTCCAGACCAATTTTTTTCAAGTCAATAAAATCCATCAGATAAATTAGTAAATTCTCACAGGCTTGTTTTCCAAATAGAATAAGACCATGAAATTGATGAAATCTGGAAGATCCATAAACATAAAGGTTGTAGAACTATGTCTTCTGAGAATTTGGGCACTAATTCTAGGTCAATCAAACCATTATAGTTCTAAATATGGCCTAAATACAAAAATGGGTTCGGCTAGGATAAAGATAGAGCTTTAGCTTCTCGGCCAAGTAAAGGCTTGAAGGAGTCCGAATTGGGCTTTAACCAAAATATAAAAATTAAAATCTCTCTTTTATCTTCTCAACAATATAAATTTTTCCTCAATACAAGATTCAGAGCCCAAGATATAATTAAAAAATAGGAATAGTGTCAGAATCCAATATTTACTAAATAAATTCACAAACTTGTAAAATTAATCCAAAAATTATAAAATAAGGCATATTCTATAAAATTAAACACATGTAGCACCTAAGAGACATAAAATAGGAAAAAATAAAATAGTAAATATTTTTCTCATCAAATTCCCTCACACTTCTCCCTTACTCATCCTTGAACAAGATAAAATTTTATTTAAAACTAAAACATAAAATATTTATTTTCTAAAAATTTTGAAATTACAAATCCACAAATAAGAACCAACCGAAGGTAGTAAGAAACATAACACATCATGAAGAAAAAATTTTACAAACTTAAAACTAACTGATATAGCAACTTCATTCAAAAAGGGTAGATTAAATTGGTAGAATCTCACAAACTTCACTTTTCAACTCTCAAGTGCTTGAGATAAGATGTTTCATTCAAGTTCATCTCATGAAATTATCCTACCATAAGCTTGCTAATCATCTAATCTCCACTACTCAAATCACATGCATAACACAAATTAAAAGAACTTTATTCAAGGTTGTAATAGGGCTAAGGTAAGAAGAGAAGGGAAAAGTAAGGATATGAAAGGTTAGAAACCAAAGAAATGAATAAAATAATTGAATTAAAAATATGTGGGCAAATCATTAATAATTACAACTCAACACATCAAGTCAAATTCAAATTCAAATTTAAATTCACATACTAATTAACTTCTTCTTTTTTCTTTTTCTCTTTTTTTTTCAATTCAAAAAAATTTTCTTTATTTTTATTTTTTTTATTTTCTTCTTCTTCTTCTTTTTATTTAACTTTAATTAATTTTTTTTATTTTTTTAACTAACCTTTGATGATGACATTTCACAATGCATAAACTCACACACCCCCACACTTTTTCAAGAGCCTATCTTATAAAAATTTAAATACTCTACTAATCTCTAAAGTTAGGTAAAGATAATTATTTTTCATTTGAAAAATATGCTCATAGGTTAATCAATAAAGAGAAGGCAATAAAAGCTCAAAAAGGCTTACAATGGTGAAAATTTCAAGGTTAGCTTTATGACTCTAACTTAAAAGAAAGGAGAAATGCCTTAATCATGTTTGTGCATGCATGTGCCAAATGTAATCTCAAAAAGATTCAAAGTAAGTTCTAGAGAAATAAATCATAGAAGAACATCACACGTGAAGGAAAGACAATATCATGGTATAATTTTTTAACAAAATGCTCAAAATCTCATAAGGTAGGTTATGTTACTAAGTTGAATCTATCAATTTAAAATTCATCACTACATCAATTAATTTTAAGAAGCAAAATCATTCATTTAATCATGTTATAAATCCTATCTAACTTCAATTGAATCCTACTCATGAAAGTGCAAAATCTCTATTAAAGGAAACAACTAAAAAGGACTCAAAGTGACCTAAAAACAAGTGAAAAATACACTTTTTTTATTTTTTTGAAAGCATAAAATTTTTGAAAGCATTTTGAAAGAAAACGCAAAGCATAAAGTAAATCCTAAAGTCTCCCCCCCACACACATTTAAATTTTACATTGTCCCCAATGTAAAGCATATCATTATCATAAAAAAGAACATCAAAAAAGATAAAGGACATGTAAATAAAAGAGAAGAGTAAGAAAAAGTAAATCTAAATCGCTTGGATTGCCTCCTAAGAAATGTCTTTCTTTAATATCTTTAGTTAGACCATGGGTTTAATTTCTTCAACTAAGATCTATATGAGGATTGACTATTTTCATTGCTTCTAATTTGCTACCCTTAACATCATCCATGGAAGAGGTACTATGAAAATTTGAATCTTCCACCATAAGTTCTTGAAGTGCTATTCTTAATTTATCTTTACTTGAATGCTCAAAATCATCTAGTAAAATAAATTCAACATAATCAATAAAATGGTGAGAAGAATCAATATAAAAACACTCTTTTTCTTTTTCTTATTCTTGTAAAGGTGAAATGTCTTCATCATCATTTTATTTTTCTGTAATTTTTGAATGAACACTACTATTTTCATCTAAAAATGTAGAAATTTTATTACAAATGGAACACTTAATAGCACTATCTTTACAAGTGCATTCATGGCTATTCACACAGTTCATAAAGTCAGAAAATTTTGAAAACTCAATAAGTAATTCATCATGGACAGCATTAACATATAAATTTGAATGGTGCACATCAAAATTAAAATTAACAGAATTAAAAATAGCAAAATTTGGAATAGAAATGTGTAAATCAAAAATAGCAGAAACAGAATGGGGAGAATCATGCATTAAAGGCTCCAAAATGCTAAGAAATGATATGGAGTTATCATGCATATCTTTAAAAATATCAAACTTAGCTATAACACCATCAAACTCTAGAGTTAATATTCTATCTTGAACATTAATTATGGTTTTTGTTGCCTTAAGGAAAGGCTGGCAAAGAATAATTGGTGGAACTTGGCTATAATACTATCAAACTCCAAAGTTAATATTCCATCTCGGACATTAATTATGATTTTTGCTATCTTGAGGAAAGGCCAGCCAAGAATTATTAGTGAAAGAATGCTTGAATCATCATTTTCCATATTTAAGATATAAAAATCTACTTGAAAGATTAATCTATCAACTTACACTAAAATATATTTAACAATTCCTAAGAGATAAATGTTAGATCTATTGGCTACTTGAATAACAACCCTTATTTCTTTCAAAACTCTTAAATTCAAGGCATTGAAAATAGAAAGAGGCATGATATTTATAGATGCTCTTAAGTCTAACATGGCATGCTCTATTCAACATACCAGTTTATTCTAATTTTGATGTGCACGCCGCAATGCACTAAAATTAGAATAAATTGGTATGTTAAAAATATAATGTTGTATAGTGGCATAATCAGATTGTACCCTTAGTGATCCTTTAATTTTACCTTTTCTAAATTAATTTCTAACAATACTTACACAAATTTTGAATTATTTATGCAATGAAAACATTAAGAACTAATGCAAACAAAATGATAATGCAGTGAAATAAAATGTTATGCAGAAATAAAAATAGAATGCAAAATGCAATAATATGCTTTATGCATAATAGAATTAGAATTTAGGGGCATGGTTGCACAAAATTAAATAATGTAACAAGAATGAAATTAAGTGCAAGATAGAAGAAACAAAAATAAAACAGAAGAGAATTCAATGGAATCAAATAGCCGATTCAAGGAAATTAAGAGTCCTAAATTGGATTAATCATAAATCAATTAGAATTTGACTTTTTCTAATTAATTCTTCAATTCAATGTTGAATTACCTAAAATCCTTGTAATAATTCGTGAATTCTACACTAGATAATTGCTTAGGATTTGATCAATTAAAATTAACTGAATTAAACAATCACTATGATTCCTACACTACATTGAAATTGATTTATAAATAAAATTCAGTTGATTTGAGAAATCAAATTAGAAATCTCCAATTAATCCCTTCAACCTTTTGTGCCTATGTATAAAACTATGATTTATCAACAATAATTTCACATCAAAGCAGCAAAGAAATAAAAAATTACAAGGGTAAATATCAATTATATCAAATCAACATCCAACAAATGCAATCTCAAGAATTCAGCATAAGTAAGTAAAAAAAGAGGAAAATTAATTAAGAAAGGTCAACATTACAAATTATAATCTCATAATCCTCAAGAGGAAAGCCTCAACTCTTTGAATTAACCATGAATTTAGGCTTCTATTGATAAAGAACAATAAGAGCAAAGAGAAGAAGAGTGTTTGTTGAGCTTCTATGTGTATCTGAATATGTTTTTCTCTTCAGCTCTCTTACTTATTTATATAACATAATTTTCCTAAAACCTTATTAGACTAGGACTATATAACTTTGAGGATTACAATAATAAGACTTTCCTAATTTTTAGAAACTCAAACCTATTTTTTACAAATCAATTAAATCCAACTATTGCATCAAGAAATTTTCATAGGTCTAACTTTCAGCCCGTGTTTGATTACAAAATCGATCAAATTTGGACAAGTCATGAACATAAAAGTTGTAAGCCTATATTTTCTGAGAATTTAGGCACTAGTTTCAAGTTAATCGGACTACTATAACTCCAGATATGGCCTAAATACATAAATGCATTCGATTAGGACAGAGATAGAACTTAAGCTTTTTGGCCAAGTAAAAGCTTGAAGGAGTCTAAACTCGGCTTTGACCAAAACATAAAAGTTGTATATCTCTCTTTTAGATTTTTAGCAATATAAAGTTTGCATCAATGCAAAATTTGGAGCCCAAGATATGATTGAAAAATAGAAACAGTATCAAAATTTAGAATTTACCAAATAAATTCACAAACTTGTAAAATCAATCCAAAATTATAAAACAAGGCCTATTTTGTAAAATTAAGCATATGTAACACCTAAGAGACATAAAATATAGAAAAATAAAATAATAAATATTTTTTATAAATATTTTTCTTATCAAATTCTCTCACACTTACTCTTGCACATCCTCGAGCAAAATAAAACTTTATTTAAAACTAAGACACAAAAGACTTTACTTTTTAAAAATTTCAAAATCACAAATCCATAAGTAACAACTAACCAAAGTCAATAATAAACATAACATATCATAAAGAAAAGTCTTGATAAATTTGGAACTAGTCAATATAACAACTTCATTCAAAAAGAGTAGATCAAATTGGTAGATTTCTCACAATATTCACTCTCCAACTCTCAAATGTTTAAGGTAAAGTGTTTCACTCAAGTTCTGTCCATGAAATTTTCTACCATAAGCTTGCTAATCATGTAATATCCACTACTGAAATTACATGCACAACACAAATTAAAAGGACTTTATTCAAGGTTGTAATGGGGTTAAGGTAAGGGTAGAAAAAGTAAGGATATAGAATGTTAGAAACCAAAGAAATCAATAAAGCACTTAATTAAAAATATATGAGCAAATAATAAATAATTACACTCAACGCATCAAGACAAATTCAAATTCAAATACTCATCAATTTTCTTTATTTTCTCTTTTTTTTTTCAATTCAATTCTTTTGTTTATTTTTATTGTCTTCTTTTTTTTTTTTACTTTTCTTCTTTTTTTTTCTTCTTCTTGTCTTTTTTTTTTACTTTGATTAATTTTTTTAACCAACCTTTAATAATAATTTTTCACAATACATAAACTTACATATCCCCACACTTATTCAAGAGCCTATTTTATGAAAATTCAAATGCTCTACTAATCTTTAAGATTAAGTAAAGACATTTATATTTTATTGAAAAATTATGTTCAAGGGTTAATCAATAAGGAAAAAGCAATAAAAGCTTAAAAGGCCTAGCAAAGATAAAAAGTTTAAGATTGGCTATACAACTTTAGTTTCAAAGCAAGAAAAAATTCTTTAATCATGTTTGTGCAAGCATGTGTAAAATATAATCTCAAAAAAATTAAAAGCAAGTTGTAGAGAAATAAATCATGGAAAAATACCATACAAAAAAGAAAGACAATATCATGGTATAATTTTTCAATAAAAGGTTCAAAATCTCACAAGGTAAGTTATGCTACCAATTCAATCTACTAATTCAAAATCCATCACTATATTGATTAATTTTAAGAAGTAAAATCATTCATTCAATCATGTTATGAATCTATCTAACTTCAATTGAATCCTACTCATGAAGGTACAAAATCTCCATTAATGGAAAGCAACTAAAAAGGACTCAAAAAATCAAGTAAAAACATATTTTTTTAATTTTCTATTTTTTTTGAAAGCATATTGAAAGAAAACACAAAGCATAAAGTAAATCCTAAAGTCTCCCTTCCCTCCCCTACATACTTAAATTTTATATTGTCTTCAATGTGAAGCATATCAATATCATTAAGAAAAAATAATCAAGAAAGATAAATAACTTGTAAATAAAAGAGAAGGATAAGAGAAAGCAAATCTAAATTGCTTGGGTTACCTCCCAAGAAGCACTTTTCTTTAATGTCTTTGGCTACATATCATTCTCAATTCTTCACCCAAGGTCTACATGGGGATTAGCTACCTCTTTTGCTTCCATATTTCCAACCTTTACTTCATCCATCAAAAAGGTACTATGAAAATTTAAATCCTCCACCATAAGTTCTTGAAGTACTATTCTTAATTTATCTTTGCTTGAATGCTTAAAATCATCTAGTAAAACAAATTTAACATGATCAACAAAATGGTAAGAAAAATCAATGTAAAAATACTCTTTTTCTTTTTCTTTTTTTTGTTCTTGTAAATGTGAAATGTCTCTATCATTATTTTATTTTATTTTACTATAATTTTTTAATGAATACTACTATTTTCATCCAAAAATGTAGAAATTTCATCACAAATACAACACTTAACAGCACCATCTTTACAAGTGCATTCATTGCTATCCATACAGTTCATAAAGTTAGAAAATTATGGAAAATTAATAAGTAATTCATCATAGATAGCATTAACATGTAAATCTGAATGGTGCACAGCAAAATGAAAATTGATAGAATTAAAAATAATAGAATTTGAAATAGAAACGTGCAAATCAGAAATAGCAAAAATACTAGAAACAGAATAAGGAGAATCATGCACTAAAAGATCCAAAATACTAAGAAATGATATGGAGTTGTCATGCATAATTTTAGAAATATCAAACTTGGCTATAACACCATCAAACTCTATAGTTAATGTTCCATCTCAAATATTAATTATGGTCTTTGCTATTTTGAGGAAAGGCTAACTAAGAATAATTAGTGGAAGAATACTTGAATCCTCATTTTCCATCTTTAAAATGTAAAAATATGTTGGAAAAATTAGTCTATCAACCTGCACTAAAATATCTTCAACAACTCTCAAGGGATAAATGTTAAATCTATTAGCTAATTGAACAATAACCCTTATTTCTTTTAAAGCTCCTAAATTCAAGGCATTGAAAATAAAAAGAGGCATAACATTTATGGATGCTTCTAAGTCTAACATGGCATGCTCTCTTCTAGTTTTTCCTATGATGCATAGAATGGTAAATGTGTCTGGATCTTTGCATTTTTCTAGCAAATTTCTTTAGATTATTGCAAACACATTTGCCCTCACACTTACTTTCTCATCCACCCTAAATTTTCTTTTATTAATGCACAAGTTTTTTAAAAAGTTAGCATACCTTGGAACTTGTTTTATCAAATCTAGTAAAAATATGTTAACTTCTATTTTTCTCAATGATTCTAAAATTTGATTCTCATCTTCATTTTTCTTTTTATTTTTTTTAATGAAAAAGTCTTCTATTTGGAAAGGGAAGGAGGATAGGAAAAAATTTACCTCACTGTCACTATCTTTTTTCTATTTTTTGGTTTATTCTAATTTCTCTCTTCTGCTTGTTTCTGTTCTAGTTGATCCTTCACTTCTAGTTAAGTATTTGCTGATTTTTCTAGTTAGTTTTGGTTAGCATCTTTTGGTTAAGTGCTTTTCTCTGGTATATGGCTTATTGATTGATCACTTACTAGTACATGAATTAATTTTGGTTGTAGAGTTGAAGGTGTGTCAATTTCTCTACCACTTCTTAGTAAAATTGCATTCACTACTTCCTTATTTTTTGTCTTGTTGCAAGATGGTTGGCTTGATCTGTTAGGAATTCGGATAATTACATACAGCAAAATTTCAAGATTTTGATCCGAATTTTACCTAGGATCCATGCAAAAAGCATAAATCAATTATTAGAGTTTTACCTATTGGGCACTCGTGTTTCTACTGATCAAAACTTGAGAGCGGATGAATCAAACGCTGGCCGGAAGGTACAGCGTCTCTACGGTATCCACACGGAGTGAACAACGACCTCTTGCCCTCCACGAATCTGCTAGGATGCGTTTCTCTTTCTAGGAATTAGGATTCGATATTTTCTGAGTGATTTAGGATTTTAGGGTTTTAGGAAGCCTATGAATGTGTCTCACATGTGCTGCCCTCAAGCCCCTTTTTATAGAACTTAAGCAAGTCACAATCCTAATCCTACTAGGATAATGCTTCCAAAAATTCTAATTACACTTAATAACTCATCTTATCCTTATCCTAGAGATAATGAGGAGAGATATGACTTATCTATTAATTATCTAATATTAGATAATATTATCTCATAATATAAATATCTTAATATTAGATAATTGCATATAGTTATCAAATATCAAAATAATATTATCTCATAATATATTTATCTAATATCTGATAACGTAATTATTTGATATTACTTTAATATCAAATAATATCACATAATATTATATATATATATATATATATATATTACATGAATAACATTTTATTATTCTTAATAATAATATATATGCACGAAAATAAGTCCAATTAATTAGGTATTAATATAATTAAAGTTCAATTTTATTGTCTTATTCCTACTCCTTTTATGTGACCCTGTAGAGTTCTTACTACGTTAACAATGACTCATTATTGAGTCATAAACAGTGAGCGGTATCTAGCAATACATCACTACCACTCAAGTAGTAAGAATGTCTGTGATTCGACATCCACCTAATACATGATCAACGTTTTGCATCATAACCCTTTTGTAATAATATCCAAATTGAACTGGAGGCATGAAATATGTCATCCTCGTCAATGTTTAATTTATATTTCTTAATACTGAGTAGATTTAAAATAAATGATTAATATCACATATTAATCCAATTGAGTATGGCCATGCATTTCTAAGTCTCACTCAATCAAGAGGCCCAAGGATATTTTTCTTTTATACAAGAGTAACAAAATCCCATCTACATCACTCACTTCCCTCTGCACAATTTATGACACACCCAATCAATGCTTTATTCGTCATCCTGATTAAAGGTGACATAGGACAATATTAAAGTGAGTAATTCCTCATATAGGAAACCGTAGTGACTTCAGGTCAAAGGTTTATATGTATTTGTGATCATATGAGAATAACTTATGACACGTCTATCCATGCAATATTCTCATAGTGGGTCAGTCCAGTACATTATTCACTAATAATGTACTCATGTATTGACTTGATATCACATATCCATGATTCGTAATCATCAGTCATTATACATGCTAGTCTCGATGTATTATTACTATCATTTTCGTAATAATATTTCACTAGGGGCATTTTAGGAATAGCAAAGCTATTCCAAGGATAATTATTATATTAAGTTATAAATTGTGTATAATAAGAATAAAATTATAAAAATAAAATATAATAATTACTTGCCTGAAATAAAACATAATACATTGTGTATTACTTCAATCATCTATATGATTGGTTCTTAGGACACACACTAACATGATCTTTGTGTCTTAAACTTATTTAATGTATAACTCAATTAGCCTATTTGTGTTTGCAAATTCACCATAGTGGCTTATGCTTTCTGTTCGAATTGCAAGTTATTTACTGCTATCTACTTGACTAGTTCCTCAAATGATGGTTGAGATAAGGAAGAACTCGCTTTTGGTCTTTGGATAGAATCAGACTGCATTCTGTTATAGGCAGAAGGATGATATTGGTTTTGGCCTAGGTTACTACTATATCTAGAATTTTAGTTGTCTCCCCAACCAAAATAAGGAACTTATGGTTACTGACACTGGATTGACTGGTGTTGCTAATATTGATACTAATTTTACTATTGAAATTGTGGCTTTCCAAGGAAGATAGTTACTGCATATGTTGGAGGAGGAGGGTACTCATCATCTTATAATGTTGGATAGCAATCTGTTGAATGAATTAGGCAAGAATAAATGCCACAAACTTTGGTAGGAAGAGTACGAATTCATTGTTATTGTCCCATAGTCACTTGCCTTACTAAAGTAATCAATTGATCCAGCCTATTTTCTAATCTCTACTTGTTGGAATTAGAGAAACTCATGTTATTCACATTTCTAGCTACAGCAGCCATGATTCTTGTTCCAAATTATTGAGAATTTGCTGCCATGTTTACAATGAGGTCTCTTACTACTATTGGAGTCTTATCCACTAAAGCTCCACCACTTGCAGCATCAATCATGCTTTTATCCATAGGGAGAAAGCCTTCATAAAAATATTAAATCAACAGCTGCTCACTAATTTGGTGGTATAGATAGCTTGCACATAATTTCTTGAATATTTCCCGATAGTCATAGAGTGTTTCCCCATTCATTTGCTTAATTTCACATTTCTCTTTTCTTATCATTGTAGCTCTAGATGCAAGGAAGAATTTATCTAAGAACAACTACTTCATATCAGTCTAGCAAGTGATAGAACCAGGTTGCAAGTAGTATAGTCAATCCGTAGCTGCATCAACTAAGGAGAAAGGGAATACTCTTAGCTTAATATGATCTTCAGAAATGCCTTGTAGCTTCATAATAGAGCAAACCACGCAGAATTCCTTTAAATGCTTGTGTAGATCTTTATTTGTAAGTCCATAGAACCTTGGAAGCAAATGTATTAGGCCAGACTTAAGCTCAAACTCAACATCTAACTTAGGATATTGAATGCCTAATGGTTAATATGTGACATCAGGGGAACCCAATTCCTTTAAAATCCTATTATTAGCCATGCTTTTAGAATGACTTAAGGGCTCAAAAGGGGGGTTAAGAAGGCTAGAACTAGTTGTATTCTTACTCTTACAAAGGGAATGAAATTTCTTATCTATTTCAGAATCAAAATCAAACAATTTAGCAGCACTACTCCTAGTTATGCATTGAAACTATACAGCACTACAGAAAACTACACTAAACAAAAGCATAAAAGTACCAAAACACTAAAATGCAAAAAAACTATGAAAAATTACCCTAAACATATCTAATTAACCTATCTACATAATTTTAAAAATTATAGAACCACCATAGAAAGTTTTTTACAACTATGCAGAACCAAAAAATGCAATAAAAATCTTTAAACATTAGAAAAGTGGTCAAAACAATGGAATTTAGCCAAAAAACTAAGGCACCTACCAGCTTATGGCTATGACTTTTGATGAGAAAAATGAGATCTAGCTTCTATAAAAATTTCAGCTCAATCAGAGCTAAGATGGAAAAGTTATACCTAAAACAAGGTATAAGTGCAAATTTTATGTAAAATCGGGTTTCTTGGACCAAAAACCTTTGTTTCAATGTTTATAATGTTTATTATGATAAAATATGATGAATTGAGGTAGAGGTATGAAAAGAAAACAAGGAATGTAGTGGAATCCAAGATAATGCAACAAAGAAGAGTTACTGTAAAATGCAAGAAACACAATTAGTGGATGCAATTACCTACTGGAATGCTTCAAGAATTATGTAGTATACTACTAAAAATATGTAAGAAAAGATAAATTCAAGAGGATCCCGGGTAACGATGCCAAAATTTTGATGTTCACGTCTCGCAATGCATCAAAATTGTATTAAAACTAGTTGTTGAAAAATAATGTTATATAACGGCCCAATCAAGTCGTACCCCTAGTTTATGCAGTGAAAATGTAAAGAACTAATGCAAACAGAATGATAATGTAGAATGCACTGGATTTGCATGCTTATTTATAAAGGGAAACGGTTGACCATAGAGGTATAAGGTTAGATTTTTAAAGAGATAAGAATGATTGAGAGTCATAATAAGGGTTATTGCTTGTATGCTTATTGAATGTTATTTTGCACCATTACTTGTTAATTTTTCTTAACAAGTCTAAATGTCATAACCAATGATCAAATTGTATTCATTTACAAACTAACTTTTTATAAGTAATTTGATTTTGTATACAGAGTTATATTTGAAAGCTTTAAAGAACCTCTTGCAGATATTCCATCATTGTCAAAATTGAAGCGTATCTACTATAAATTAATAAATTAGTGATTTGGTATTTCCATATATCATCTCTTTTGTGCTTGTTCAAGCTTAATGTAATTTGATTTTGCATTATGTAGCTGAAATATTTATTTTTATTTTTATTTTGATTTTAATGTGCTCATTATGTCAAGAAAATTAAAATACTTCTAATTTTTTCCCAATGGATCTTTCATGATTCTAAAATTGGATATGTTGTTTTAAATACTAGTTAGAAGAAATGTCAAGATAGTGTCACAAACATGTTAAATTATGTTGTGAATCAGGTTAATTTCAAGAGGATCTTGTCCACTTAAAAAAAAAGAAAAAATTGAAAAAATGGAGGTAATTTATAGTCCCTTCCATTTAAAAAAAAATTCAACAAATATAACAGTGATTATAAATCAATTGCCTCTAATTGATCATAAAACTACCACTAAATTGCTGTGTCTATTTTAACCTCAAATTTAATATTTTCATGTTTTAAAAAATTCCAAATGAGTTATTTGAAAATTTTGAAAGTTAAGAGAATTATTTGACGTAAGGCCATATATCAGAGAAATATCCATATTTTGCCCACCCTAAAACTTTCATCATTTGAGGACCCCTCTACATTTTTAGTAAGTTCTATGCCTTACGTTTTGTTCTTTCCTTTACATGTTTAAATTTAACCCAGTAGACAAAACCAAACTTAAACTGGAATTCAAATTCATCAAATTTGAATAACTCCGGATTCGAATTTAATTTAAATACAATTATAAATAAGTTTATTCAATATTCGTTATTTGATTCAAATTTTTTATTAAGCCTCCGTTTTATGCAAATAAATTTAGTTAATAGTTGATAGCTTATAGTTAATAATTAATAACTAATAAGTTAGTTAATTATTTAAAAAATATTTCATAAAATTAGTTATTAAATTAGTTAAAATTATAAAATAATATAAAAAGATATATTAATAGAAATAAATATAAAATTAAAATAATTCATATTTATCTAAAAATTACCCAATCAAGAAGTTCAAAATAAAAATATAAAATTTAATATTTAATTAATTATATTTTATAAACTTATATATTTATTTACTTATATAATTTTTATTTTTATTATTTATAACCAAATTATAATTATTTAAAATATAATTAATTATATTTTATGACATTATTTATTTATAGCATATTTTTACATATTTATAATTTAAAATTAAGATATAATTATGTTAAAATTAAATTAATTATATTTTATAAAAAATATTCAAATTTATATTATAAAGGATATGAATTGTAAATTAATAAAAAGAATAACGATAAATTTAAAAAGAATTTGAAAAGATAATAATTTATAAGTTATAAATTATAAGTTACTCCTAGGTAATTTATTAAATCAAAATTTATTTTTTTAATAACTTAGTACGAGAAACATTTTTACAGATTAACTTATAATTTATTGATCAAGCCAATAAATTACAAGTTAGCTTATTTATTGCACAAAATGAAGCCTAAATTTAAGCTTGAATTTGTAATGAATATAAACTTAGATAAATTTATACAATTTTATATGAATAATTTATTATTATTTTTAAATTTAAGTATACAAAAACTTATCTTTCCCAAATAAATCAAACACCAAAATTTTTGGTATCATTTATTTATTAACATAATTTTTTTTTACAATCATCAAATTCATAAGAAAAATGTACACAACTATCCAAATGATAAAAACAATCACAATTAGTAAAAAGTAATAGATACTAAAAAATTAATTACTTTTATTAAAATATCACACTTATTCATATAACGTCAACAATTTCTAATATAATTGAAAATTTTATATATTATATTATTTATATTTATTTCAAAAATAACAAAATATATCTTTTATGATTAAATTTGTTTAATCTCACAAATAGTTTAAATTGAATAATATAAAATTTAAACTTGACATATATATATTAATTGAGTTTGACTAATTGTATTTCACTCATATAAAGTTAAATTCAAATTAATTTTTTTACAAATTAGTTTTGTGCCGCCCATCAAATATTGGACTCGTTTGCACTCTTTTCAGATTTTTGAATTACCCAATAATTTAGTCATTCATTGGATATTGAAAATGATTTTTTACAATAAGAAGTATTCTCATGTTGGTTTAAATATCAACTGAGAATAATATTTTTTTTTTCACAAGATGTCATAATGATGCATTTTTACATTGCTTTAATTCATTCGCAATCAAGGGCAGAGTAAGGTGTAGTTTAGCACAGGCATGTCCCCAATTCAACTTGTTAAAATTTCACGAGTTATCATGTGTATTATTTAAAATATTTCATTGAATTTCAAATTTTACATCATTGATAAATTGAAACACATATTTTAATTGGTATAATTATGATTATTTGATATATAGAAATTAATATATTCTATTTATTTTATTATCATAATTGATGTATTAATATTTATATATTAATAGTAAGTCATTTTTAAGTTAATCCGAGAGCATATAATTTATAGACCTCAAAGCAAAGATTAGAATAATTAGACTGCTTTTTCAACTTTAACATTCCCTTCTGATGAGATCTAATACGATTAATTATGTAGATTTTTAAATAAAAATTAAAAACTCTTAACAACTACAAAGCATTAATTTTACGTATGTGCACAGCAATTGTGGGACAAAATAAAGTCATTTTTCATGAACTTGCTGAAGAATCAATTCATAATTATTTAGTTACATTTATAAAAATATATATTAATTTTTTGTAATGAATCGATCATATACAAGTATTTCAAAATATGAAATTGCGTTAGATATAATTGTATTTAGATTTTTTAAAAAAATATATAATGCTTATGATTTAACATATATTATAATATATATATATATATATATATATATATATATATATATATATATATATATATATTAATCAAAATAATATAACCTGAATTTTTTTAATTATATATTTTGGAGTCCTACTAACTTTCTGCCCTAATTCTACCACTATCCACAATTATATCCTGAGGTGAGATTCAAAGTTGAAATAACCAATTAAAAAACAACTACTTATTTATCATTACAAGTCTTCATTGATGTTCCTATAATCATTTTGACTTAGGTTGCAAAATCAACTTCTTTTCTACTTTATTAAAAAAATGAATGTAAATTCTTAAAATAAAATGCCAAAACCTTGTAATTTTTTTATAACCAAATTCGTACTCAACAGATAGATGTTAAATTAGATTTTCTTTGAAATTTTATTTTATTTTGATTAACCACAATTTTAAAATAAATATGATGTAATATTTAGTGTTAAGAATGTATTTAATGTAAAAATTAAAAGTTCTTGTGCTTATATTACGTGAAATAAATTTTTAAAATAACTAATACAATTTTTATGGACCAATTTAATAATAGTTTAATGTAAACTAAAAGTCACTACACCAAAAACAAAAAGGAAAATTACGTATAAAGATAGAATGAATACAATTATAAGCATAGGCTACGTGTGAGTCCAAACAACAAACCGTCACCTTTAATCCAAAGAGGCATGTGTGTTTGTCTTGTATCCCCAAAACCAAAAAGGCAAGGCCCCGCCTCATGTCTTGCGTGAAATTCTTAATACAAGAAAAATAGTCCATGGCAAGAATAATTGTGACCAATATTGACATCAAAATTATTGTTATTGGCATCTATTAATGATATTGTCGTCGACAATAAGTTTTCCCATAAAATTTCATATCGACAATATATATTGTTGTTATAATAAAATATATTATATTGATAATAATTGTCATCGCAATTGAATAAATGAATATAGCCAATTTTTTTGTTTTTTTTTCCTTGGAAATGCTTAAAATTTTACAATAATTAATTTTGTTTTTATTTTAATAATATTAAGTATTATTTCTAAATATTTTTTATAATTAATATTGTTACATTGATTACAATGCTAAATAAAACAAAAAAATAAAATATATAAAGTAAAATAGTAAATAATATACTATAACAAAATTATAATATAATAATAAAATTATATACAATAATAAACTCTATATCTTATGAATATCTTTCTATATCAAACCAGGAAAGAAGTACACATTACTAAGGTAGCTAAACTTCTCATTATACTTCAAAAGTACTATTAGTAAGAAAAAGTAAATATTTTTAAAAAGGTTTGCTAATAATAATATTAAAGATAGATAATTGTTATAAACCTGATAATATGGAATTGCTTTGAAGAATTCATAAAGATAATTATTATCACTATTTATTTTTTCAATTATGTAGTTACATTTAAATACCCAATTGTCTATACTTGTTCTTTAAAACCATGAAACCTATATTATACTACTCGATTATTTATGTTGTAGGCATGTAAAAATATTCAAATATTATCTCTTTTGATAATATTCCTACATAATTCTTTGTTTTTCTTGCTTTTCTCTTAATAATATTTTAGACTTATTTACAAACCATTTTTTCTAGATAATAAGACCATGAGTAGATACAACAACTAACCTACAACCAAATACAAAGGTGTAAATTTAATTCAATATAAATGCAAATATTTAATTAAAATACGAATATAATAAAACTAAATGCAAAATAAACACACCTCTTAAAAAAATATGTATTATTTAGTTGTAAACTTTTCAACATCTAAAAGATGAAATTCAAAAAACCAAATTTAAACATGAGATAATACAAATATATTAAAAATACAAACCCAAATACAAATTTTATTAAAAAAATTACTAATAAGAAAAAAATTTGAATAAATAAATCACTAAAAACTCTAAATATGTATAATTTTTTATTTAAAAAATTTTTAAGGATAATATAAACACAATAAAAATATACAAATTCATGTACAAATTTTATTGAAAAAAGTTACCAACATAAGAAAAAAATCCAAATAAACAAATCAATAAAACTAAATGAATAAAAAAATTTCAAATGTCCATCTAAACCTATCACTAATAAAAAATCTAAAGGAGATTCAATAAGGATAACCCTTATTTATAAGTCGAAGTTCATATGCTTAAAAGTATAATTGTGGATTCTACTATTATAAATTTCGAGATTTAACATTTTTAGTATAATCATTTATCAATAATACAGGAATATGTTTCCTAATAGTTATCAATCTTGAATGGACATTCTTTTGGTCATGGTACATTCTAAAGACTACCTATGAGTGCATTGTGTTAGAATGAATTAAGAGACGATACACTTACACAACCTTATGGACCAAGACACTATTATGTTAGAATTGTAGGCCTCTAATGGTCTATATTGTTCATTCGGATCTTCAACACTCGTTTGGAATATCATTTCTTTATTTTTTATTTTTTATTTTCTAAAAAAAAAATACAGCCATGGTGCAATGTCTGGCGCGTGTAAGACACGATCGAGACAGCTAAATCATCTTTAAGAAGTTGAAGACAGAATACGAGTCTAATAAGCCAGGCTTGCCCTTCAGTTGAATGCAACGTATCACCCACAAAATCCGAATCCAATGACAAAGAATTTGACTCTCCTTTTTTTTTTTTTACTATAATTTTTAAGAGAAAAAGATTAGAAATGTTAGGTTTGCCCCATAAAAATAAAAATATGGGTATATAAATGGTATATTTTCTTTAAAAAATTATAGAACAACTACAATGTAAAAGATTGAGATATATGGAAATTAGTTGAAAACAACATGGTGTTGCATAAGATGATACCACAGAAGAAAAAATATTTATTTAAACAAGCTTTGTACAAATTTGAATATTAAAAATAATTTTCATTAAATTTTTTTTAATGTTTTAATTTTTAAAATATTTCTTTTTCATTTAGTGTTTTATCACAAAAATTAAAATTAAAAAATTTTAAAATAATCTCCATTCTCCATCATTTTACAATCAGTCAACTACATAATTTTCACGTGATAATTTAAAGAAGTATCACAATGTTATGAAGCATTGATTTATCATTTTTTTTTTGGGCAAAACTTTCAATGCATTGATATGATATATAATTAATAAAAATCTTACACATGTAAAATTTTAAATAACATAAAAATGAATTAAAATTATGTAAAAAAAATAACATAACAAATTAAAATCTAATGATATTTCGTTCTTATTTAAAAAAATGTTTGAAAATCACGTTGTCAAGAGCAACACTATGGACTGATGAAGTTAATTCTAATGTTTATTAAATTTGAACTTTCAATCCGCCTATGACGAAACCACTTCAATTTAAAAAAAAAAATGCAGATTCATTGAAATAACAAAATAATATTGATATTAATGTGGACCCCACTGTAACGTGGAAAATGATTTGGACCCTCCACCAACAAATGGACGGCTGAGATTTTCATGTGCAAATCACAAAGGAACAGTCAGAACGTCGAACCCTGCAGGCGATTTGACCGAGACGTACGAAAAGTATTTCTCCAATTGCTGCGCCGTAAAAATTAATTACCGAAACACTTAATTTTTTTTAAATACTTTTTGAATCACAGCATTTGGCAGGCCGTGATTCAGGTTTATTTATTTTTTATTTTTTTTAATCACGGCACGGGCAGCCGTGATTGATTTTTTTTTAATTTTTTTTTAATTTATTATCTAATTTAAATTCATTTTTTTCAATTTGGAATTACTTTATATTTTTTAATTATTTATATTTTGTGACTTTTAATTTTGATAATTTGTACTTGATTTAATTTTTTATGTTTTATATTTTTTATACTAATTAACTAATGCTCTAAACTATAATAAAAAATTATTAAAAATTTATATTTTACAATGCTTTAATTCTTGTTTAAAAATAAAAAAAAATTACATCATTAGATAAAATATTTAATTAATTATGAAAATTAATGTATGTTAAAGTGATAAAAAGAATTGCATCATTAAATAAAATATTTAATTAATTATGAAAATTAATGTATGTTAAATTTAGATAAAAAATCACATCATTAGATAAAATATTTAATTATGAAATATATGATAAATTATTTAATTGTATAATAACAAGAAAATAAATTGTATTAAAATTATATTATTCAATATATTATGACTTTGAACTTCAAAAAATAGGAATGAATAATATATATATATATATATATAATAGATTAGATGAAATGAGAAAAAATAATATGTGGATTGAAAATTCTTGAAAAAATCCTAATTGAGATATTTTTATTTTAAAATAATATTTAAAAAATATTAACAATAAAAAGGAATAAAATTTGAATAAATAAAATTTAATTTAATGTTACTTATTAGTCTTAAGAATAAAATACACAATTAATTAATTTTATTAATAATTTTAATATTAAAATTTTAATTCACTTAGAATACTTATATAAAATATCTAAGTATTCCCCGCAGGTGTGATAGTCTAATAAAGATCTAATTGTTGACATTTTGAATTTTAGTGTAATAGTTTCTATTGAAGATTTTAATTAATAATTAATAATTTAATTTACTATCTAAATATTGTATAATATACATAACATAATAAAATTGATAACTACCAAAAAATCAATGGAACAATTAAAATCTCAATAAATATAAATTTTAGTTGATTCTTTCATAGTTTTATTCTGGGGAAGATTTAAATTGTAAAATTAAATCCTTGAAAAATATTTTATCAATGGGTGATGTATATATCCATTAACAAATTTTTAATAAATTTTGACCAATATACGTAACGTAGAAAATCATTTTTCCCACACACTGCGCTGCTAAAACATATTCCGCAAATGCTTAATAATTTTTTTATTAAAATATTTTTGTTGGTTACGGAAGGGGGGTTCCAAGACAAAAGTGGTCCGTGACCCTTTTTTATTTTTTTTTTAATTTTTTACCCTGTGACTTTTTTTCCTTTTTTAATTTTTTCGTGGTTATGTTGTAATATTTTTTTTAACATATAAATAATTTTTATTAACTTCAAAATACTGAAATAATGTAATCAATATTTAATAATAATATTATGATATCATTAATAAAAATAAAAATAAAAATAGTATAATAGTTATTATTTATTTAATATCTAATAATACTATTATTATTTAAATACTAATTGATTACATAATAAATATTTTAAAAAAATTAGGTTATTACTTCTTTAATAATTAAAAATTAATAATTTTCTAGTCGAAGTATTTATCATTACTCTATAAATGTTAATTTGTTTTAAAAGTTTATTTATAGAATCAGATCAAAAGAATAATCGAGTAAAATATTGTCATGTTATTAATATAATTTAGTAGCAGAATAATATTAATTTTTTGTTATGTTAACAAGTTTTTAACGGCATTATAGTTACTATTAAAATGGCAGTTGTTTATTGTTTAGTAATATTGTACTAATATTATTAATTATTAGTAACTTAGAAAAATTTTAGTATTAAAAATGGTAGCTATTAAAAATATTCCAACATTATCAATATAAGTTAATATATTATAATATTTATTATTTATTTAATATGTGAGAACATTATTTATTTATTAAATAAATATAAGTATTACTATTGATGTGTAATAATAATTATTAGATTAGTTTGAGTTAATGGATAAGTATGGAGACAATATTTGGTTTGTGTAGTTTATTTACAAATTGAACATTATGATAAATGAAAAATGAGACAGAATTAATTCTGGATAGAAGAATGAATGAATGAATTAAATTATTAAATTAGCTATAAAAATTTTGTACATTAATAAAATAATCAGCTATCAAAGTAATGACTCCCAGTCCCACATCGAGGGCGTCATCTCGCTCGTCGCGGTCGCTGAACAAGGGATTGCTGTTGTTCATCTCCATCGTCACCCTCATCGGAGTCTGTTTGAGTGGGGTTGGCATAATCCGTGGTAAGTGGAATAGGATTTTATGGGGTAAAAAACCCTTGTTGCTGATGCGATGTGGATCCATTGGCGTACTCAGATGTAAATGCAAGCGGCTCAAATAAAAACGCCGTCAGAGAACCCGGGACTCGCTGGTGTGGGGGTGATGGCAATGGCGTGAAGAACGATAATGGGCCAGCATCTCCACCTGCCATGAAATGTGACGAGGGCATGTATGTAGATGGACCTGGACCTCCTGCATCGGGCTGCATCCAGCGAGGGGCGTAGCAGGAGGGGACATCCGCCGATGGCATCGATCGATGACCATAATGTGCTCTATCATCGTCATCATCAGGTCCAAGCAAAATGGGATCCCTAAAAGACATAAAGCCATGGGCCCTCCTACCACGCCTAGGCTCAGGGATGGGTGGTCTCGATAATTCGTCTGCAGGAAAAGCTGGCTGAGAAGCTGTCATGTCTCGATGCTCACCTAACGCACGCAGGATGCGATCACAATCCCGGTCCACTGTCTTTCTGAATTGGTTGTACCCGAGAGTTGGAGGATCCTCGACGCTCAGCGTGCGTAGTCTCTCAGCAACGTCGGCCTACATGATAAGTAAAAATAATTACAGTGTGTTAATTTATATTATAATATTTTGAAAAAATTATAAATCATATTATGAAGGACGAATGATTACCACAAATCCTGGACCACCGCTAGCTAGATGAATCCATCGTCTCGTGTGTGTCCAATACCATGACATGTAGCCCGAGCCACGATGAAGAGCATCAGTCTCCATCTCAGTCAGTGAAAGCGTGGCTCGCCATGCATCCCAAGCACTAATGTAGACCATGTGTTCTTGCCGCCAATCCTTCGATGTTTTTCCTCGAAGCTGTAAGGTATGACAAGAACCAAGATTGAATGGCTCCTGTGGGATTGGTTGCCGCCTACCAAACTAGCAAAGAACACGATCTGCATGGTGCCATTCCATGATGTGGAAGCATATGATCGGGACTGAAGCCAACCATATATCAGGTGAGATAAGGCAATACTCAGGCACAAGCTGCTGGACACTATCCATATCATAAGGTAGCTAAATAATCTGTACTAAGTAAATGAAAGATAAATAAGCATGTAACTACATATGAGACAGTCAATTTAGATACAACAAAGCAAGCCATAATTAACCTCTTCAGTCTTCATCTGATCAAGCAATATTCTGAATTGCCGTAGGGCATTTATTGGAGGCCGCTGAGGCAATCCGGTATTCTTCCACCTACGAGAGTTGCAAAATGTATATTATTTTCTATGCGTAATTTAATACTAATAGGGGAAATACATTAAATGAAAATATCAAAAATGGCCCACACCTGAAGCCCAATGGTGGTAGCACAGGGTAAATGTCTAAACGGGGATCTGGATACGGAGGTGCCATCGGTGCTAGAGTGGGAAATTGATCCCACGCCCATAGATGTAGAAGATGCAAACATCCACCGATGTTTACCTCGTTAGGGTTAGAGGCCGTGCACAATTCTCTATACAAGCATGCAAGAACTGCTGATCCCCAACTGAACCATCCAGTGTCAGCGAAGTTTGCTAGTAGGGGTAGATACATCAACAACACTCTATGGCCTGAAGTGTCAGGCATGAGATATCCGCCGATGAGTCTCAAAATGTAGGCACGTGTGAAGCGTTGTATTTGTTCGTCATCTGCATCTGCTGGCAAGTGTCCAAAATTCGCTGCTAGCCAAGGGATGCTCAGGCGCTGCCCTTGTAAATACTCATCGAGCGGTATAACCCCAAGAAGATCCTCGCACATCACCCGCCAGTCATATCCGGTGTACCCGGAGACAGGAACGCCCTCGCACGATAAACCCAGCTGGATGGCAACATCTTGTAATGTAATTGTGCACTCCCCGCAGGTGGTGTGGAAAGTGTGTGTCTCTGGCCGCCATTGCTCTACCAGTGCAGAAACGAGCGCTGCATTCAACTCAACATGGCCAAGACGACTGACACCGTAGAAACCAATCTGCTGAAGATATGGGACAATGGCAACTGGTGGATCAAAAAGACGACCTACATGTGCGACACGTCGTAACCTTAGGAGTTGATTCGCCTGAAAACAAAAATACCAAATCATAATGTGGTAAGAGTTTAAAAATCACAAAATGCATAATCATACATTACTAAACTTACATGGCCTAACCAAATGGCCTGTGAGATATGTCTAGATTGTAAGTACAAAAGGCACTCATCATCGGGACCAGGTGTGACAACATGGCGCTGACCAGCCATTACAGTCGAGGGGTATGATATCTGTCACATTGGAATAATTCAGTTAATTGCATAAAAGTATGCATTTAAACACAGCTATTATTCAAAGTAAGTGACCTAATAAAGCATCAGGGGATACTAATGCTGACGTATTATACTTGCCAGTGTGTTCATTAATTTATTGCTATTTATGACCTCAATACCAACAACCAATAGGGTGTGCACTCAAAAGTTCCTTTGATGGGCTGGACAGGTTGTGCGGTTGTGCCCTATCTACCTGCATAACCCACACCTCTGAGGATCGGATGGACCCTCCTGCCAGTCCATTTCGTTCCTTATACGCCTAGATCGTGGTCGACCGCTAGCACGTATTGCCAAGGGATCTGGAATGAGTTTTGGTCCATCGACCGCTGGCCAATGCTCCACACCGCCTATTGGTCGGAACTTACTGCTATATGCACTAAGCATTGTCTCCAATCGGAAAACACAATCGACAAACTACAGGGGATCCAATGAAACTTTCGAACATGCAGCAAATACATGTTGGCAGGGCTAGTGCTTGACTTGAAACTCGCTACAATCACATGTACGATCACGAAGGCTAACCTTGCAGGATCGATCGAACTGCTTCCACGTCAAGTCATATGGCTCCTCAACCTCAAATAAGAACCCCTGGCGGTCAAAACGGCGCACGTGGCAGGTTGACGCTTTCCGAATGCAATCTTGAATCTTTTTTCGGACGTCCTCGAAAAATACCTCTCCTGCTTGTAACTGTGCTGCAATTGTCTCTGATCTATTAACAAAATATGCATTTAATCGATACATTATTGCCTTGACCAACCCCATGATAGGCAAAAATCTAACCCCCTTGAGGACACTGTTGACACACTCCGCCAAGTTAGTTGTCATATGGCCCCATCGTCTGCCTCCTTCGTCATATGCACGACTCCACTGATATTTTGGGATATTCGCAATCCAATCGGCAGTTCTTGGGTGCAATGATTGTAGTTTCGCTAACTTTAAATCCACTACATGTCGCTCGTATTGGTAACCTGTACAACCCGACATTGTGACATAATTAACAAAGATAATAAGGTGTCATAATAATTAGAGAAGTTTTTCAAGAGTATTACGTACCAATGCTAATGAACAACTTTTTTAGCCACTCGGTCTTGAAGGTTGAGTTCATATTATTGGCGATATGTCGTAGGCAGAACACATGATAACCACGGGGTGGTCACCACCCTACGCGTGGGTTTGCAACGGCAGCAACTATCCCAGGATGTCTATCTGATATCAAGCAAACACCCTGCTTATCCTTGACGACATGCCGTCGGACGTTTGATAGGAACCAAGCCCATGTCTCGTATGTTTCGCTTTCTACTACAGCAAATGTAAGGGGAACAATTTTTCTATCCCCATCTTGTGAAGTTGCGATCAGTAACACCCCCTTATACTTTCCATATAAAAATATGCCATCAACTTGGACCATAGGTTTTAAATGATCAAACGTATCAATGCATGGCTTGAATGTCCAAAACACCTGATGGAACAGTGTTACTGGCGCACTCTCACTGCTGCTTGACGGGTATTCCCTGCTCACAATCTCGAAGTATGACCCAGGATTATAATGTCGTACAGCCGCTAACCACCTCGGTAGTAAAGCATATGATTTTTCTCAATTCCCAAAAGCGAGTGCAAGAGCTCGGTGTTTACCCTTCCACACCTTCTTATATGAAACTGAATACCCAAATATACCGTGGATATGCTCAATAACCCCTCGAATGGAGATGCTGGGGTTCTCAGTCACTAACCCCACAATGTAAGATGAAATGACATCTGTGTCCAATTTCGGATGATCACTCGAAAGAGAAACAGACACACATGAATGAGGTCCATTGTATCTAGTTATTTGCCAGTGGTTCTCTCTCGGCTTATGGCAGGCTCTAACCCTCCAATTGCATTGTCCACCGTAGTGAGGGCATCAATACTCTTCATACTTGGCCAAAGAGTAATGTGAGTAAAATGTGTGGTGGGTTTGAATTGAATATATTTTCATCGCGCGACGGAACGATTTTTGGTCCATATACAGCCAACCCACATCTGGCTCTTGGTCATTGAGTACATTCATGGCACCTCCCATACCGAGAAAATCATTACTGTCGGCTGCATCTATATTTATTCTTCCAAAAAAGGCAGTTGCCGATTCCACATATTGGTTCACGGGTGTTGCAGGGATCACTGGGATCACATCTTCACCACCATCAACTTCATCATCATCACAACTGTCATTATCCTAATTAAATCCTTCGGGAATGTCGTTATGTACATCATTCTCTTCAAAATCATCCATTATGTCGTCTAATTCCTCCGGGATAGAGGGGGATGGAAGGAGACCATAGCCGAGCTGGGAAGAACATGGCTCTGTAGTGTAATCAACAACAGGAGATTGAAACTGTTGTCCAAGACCCACATGTCCACCCACTGGTTCCAGACTACCATGGTACGGGTTATAATTTGATGGCCCTTCACCAAAGTTAGAAAATAGGTTGGTGGATGGTTGTGTGCATGGCCCACTCTCGTCAACTGGTTGACTACCAACGTTCAGATCCAATCCCTTGCTTGTGATGTGTGCATACAATTCTGGGCAAGACAATTGAGTGGGGAATCTGGCATTCGTCTCCCACATTCGTTGAATGTCATCATCATCCTCTAATAGACAAGCTTTGTATCACGTCGAGTTCAGTGAAAGTGGATGCCTATACTCCAACTCAGTCACAGCTTGATTCTCTACAAGTCTTAACTTTCGGCCAATTACAATTTTCAATGCATCCAAGGTGATATCCAATTTAATTCTCATAACTTTGACTCTTCGACACTTAAATGTATCGCCATCATCCGCTTCATAAATTTCTCCGTTCGCATAGATACATACATTTTTTTTCCTGGTACTCATGGTGATTCCTACCATATCCGGGGTGTTAAAGTGACTTCAGGGATTAAAACATACTTATAAAAAATAAATAACACTCAGATTTATTTTCATGTCATCTAATATTATAACTAAAAGTCTTACCTGGAGGGACATATTTTATCTGCACTAGAAAGTTAGACTGCATAGACTTCATAAGCAAAACATGTACTCAATTATTACAATAATACAAAGAAATTAGAATAATATACACAAATTATGATATGTACAATAGCAAATATGATGTACAGAAATAAAATATCTAATCAAGTAGAATAATACAGAATTCTAATTAAAAATAAATACAGCTCAAAATTAAGTTTCTTCCGACTAAAATACAATAAAAACTTATAGTCTATGGATAAATAGATTAAAGAATAAATTCAATAGTATTTTAATTAAAGTAAATTAAATAAATTTAAAAGAATAACAATAATATTATTATTTTCAATAACAACTTCTTACACATATTAAATATCATTATCTCAATAGATTAAAGGTATTAAATAAATTAACTCCAACAAATAAATTAGTTTTACTAAATATATTAAATAGATTTAATCCAATAAATTAATTAGCTAAATTAAATCAAATAAATAAATTAAATAAATTGACTTCAAACAAACAAATTAACTAAATTAAATCAACTAAATTAAAATAAATTAATTAATTAACTAAATTAAATCAAACAAGTAAATCAAAATATTAACGCAAACAAATTAATTAACTAAATTAAATCAAACAAACAAATCAACTAAATTAAATCAAACAAATAAATCAACTAAATTAAAATAATTAAATAAATTAACTAAATTAAATCAAACAAGTAAATAAAATATTAACGTAAATAAATAAATTAAATAAATTAAATCATATAAATAAATAAACAAAATTAAATCCAATAAATAAATCAACTAAATCAAATAAATTATTTAACTAAATTAAATAAAATAAATAAATTAATTACATTAAATCAGATAAATTAATTAACAAGCTTAAATCAAATAAATTAATTAACTAAATTAAATCAAACAAGTAAATTAAAAATATTGACTCAAATAAATAAATTAAATTAAAAAATAAATTAAATACATTAAATCAAATGAATAAATTAACTAAATTAAATAAAATAAATAAATTAACTACATTAAATCAGATAAATTAATCAACTAGATTAAATCAAATAAATTAATTAACCAAATTAAATCAGATAAATTAATCAACTAGATTAAATCAAATAAATTAATTAACTAAATTAAATCAAACAAGTAAATCAAAAATATTAAATCAAATAAATAAATTAAATTAAATTAATAAATTAACTAAATTAAATCAAGTAAATTAACTAACTAAATCAAATCAATTAAATAAAACTAACTAAATTAAATCAAATAAATAAATTAAATATATTAAATCAAATAAAAAAATTTAAATTAAATTAAATAAATAAATTAACTACATTAAATCAGATAAATTAATCAACTAGATTAAATTAAATAAATTAATTAACTAAATTAAATCAAACAAGTAAATTAAAATTTTTAAATCAAATAAATAAATTAAATTAAATTAATAAATTAACTAAATTAAATCAAGTAAATTAACTAACTAAATCAAATCAATTAAATAAAACTAACTAAATTAAATCAAATAAATAAATTAAATATATTAAATCAAATAAATAAATTAACTAAATTAAATTAAATAAATAAATTAATTACATTAAATCACATAAATTAATCAACTAGATTAAATCAAATAAATTAATTAACTAAATTAAATCAGATAAATTAATCAACTAGATTAAATCAAATAAATTAATTAACTAGATTAAATCAAACAAGTAAATAAAAAATATTAAATCAAATAAATAAATTAAATACATTAAATCAAATAAATAAATTAACTAAATTAAATCAAGTAAATTAACTAACTAAATCAAATCAATTAAATAAAATTAATTAAATCAAATCAAATAAATAAATTAAATATATTAAATCAAATAAATAAATAAACTAAATTAAATCAAATAAATAAATTAACTAATTTAAATCAAATAAATTAATTAACTAAATTAAATCAAATAAGTAAATTAAGAAAATTAACTCAAACATATTAATTAAACAAATAAACTAAATAAATAAATCAAATAAATAAACTAACTAAATTAAATTAAATGAATAAAACTAACTAAATTAAATCAAACAATTTAATTAATTAAATTAAATCAAGTAAATAAATTAAATATATTAAATTAAATAAATTCATAAATACATAAATTTAATTAAATAAATAAATTAAAATTATAAAATCAAGAAAATAAATAAATTTAATTTAATTAAACATAATTAAAATAATATATTAAATTAAAAATTTACCTCGCAGTCTTCCTTCTCTCTCTGCTTCAATACGCACAGCACTCCTTCCTTCTCAACACTTGGCAACTTCGGCAACTTTGGCGAGAGATGCACTTCAGTAAGGCGAGATTTATAGCGTTTAAACGCTCACGGATGAACAGTAGCCGACGCTCACGGAGGAACAGTAAACACTGATCACGGCCTGCATGAGGACGTGATCAGCTCTGATCACGTCCTTCTGCAGGATATGACCGTCGTGTCAAGCAGGCTTGGCGTCGGGTCGCGTCGTCTGATCACGTTCCACTTCGGTCCATGATCCACAAAAGTAAAGCTTTCGGTCATATGTTTTGTCGGCGTAGGGAAACGGAAATTTTTTTTTCCCGTTGCAGTCCGTCGGTAATTTTGCCAACCCTGCACGTTCTGACAGCTCACGCGCGGTTGGTGCGAGATGGTGGGGTATACGTCAGCGTTGGCCTAACGTGCGACCAATCACGTTGCTTGGTCTTGCCACGTCACGCAAGCCAACACGTCAATACTCCCCCCCCACCCCAGATTATGACTATTGAGACCTTACAATCGCCACACTCTTACATTTCCCACGTTCCTCCACAGTACCTTCTGTTGGCTTTTCAATCATTGGTTCGTTCACAATTTGGCCTTTTTACCCTTCTTTCTACTGTACTCTACCTTATTTCATTATTGGTGTTGTTTCAACATGTCCACACGGTAATTATGGTTATGAAATGATGATTGCGTTTATACAAACTCCTCTTATTTTCACAATTTATTTTTTATTTTCACTTATTTTTATTAAAAAAATAGTTTTCATTATAAATCTCGCACTCTATGTGAGATATGATTAAGATTGTAAATGAATTGAGTTAACTTATAGACTTCTTATAATTCAAATTAAAAATTAATTTAATGAATTGAGTTTATAAATTGAATGAATTAAATTTAATCTTAAAAAATTCATTGATTCAATTATTAAATGAGTCAAACTCAACTTAATTTAATTTGTTTTATTTATAAACAAATTCAATAAATTAATTTTATATAAATATATTTTAATAATATTTATAAAATAAATTATGATATTAAATATAATATTATATATTTAAGTGAATTTAAATATTAAATTATTAAATAATTTTAGATTAAATAAATAAAATGAGCTAAACTAATAAACTATTAATACTAGCTAACTTGATTTATTTTTATTTAGATGTGTTTAATTAAAATTTTGTTTCATTTTAATTAGATCAAGCAGGCCATTGTGCTGAATGGAATGATTTGCAAACTTAATTTAAGCCAAGTTAAATTCACTAAATTGAATCAAACTAATTTTTCAATCAATTCAATTCATATCAAATCCTATGCAGTACTTACATTCAATTTTAAAAATAGAAAAGTATAATAATGCTCCTTCTACTTTTTCAAATTTATTTTTGTTTTCATTTTTCTTATATAGTTGTAAAATTTAAATCTAAACCTCAAACATTTGAGGATAAGTATATAGAATGTAAATTAAAATTAGTAGGTTAATTGATTTCCATTGTATTATATATTCCTTTCGTTCCTATTTATCTATCATAATTAATCGATTTCACTCATATTAAAAAAATAGTTTTATTTATTTATTTTTAGTGAACTTTACAAAAATATCTTTTATGCATAAAATTTAAGATAATTGAATATACGGAAAGAAATGTAAAAGAATAAATGCAAACTAATTAATAATATAAAATAATAAAATATTTATTAATAAAAAAGAAGGGTAAATTTAGAAAAAAAGCATTTAATACTTCATTAAAATTATAAAATAATAGATAAAAAGAAACAAAAATACTCCTTCAAAATATGACAAATAAAAAGGAATGGAGAAAGTATCTCTTTGCACTATTCGTATATACAAATAACTTTATTTCTAAATAATATGATTGAAAGACAAAAATATATATACTAATTATTATTTAAGAATAAAATTAAAGTACAAAATTTTAAAAATTATTTTATCATTATTTTACAAATTCAAAAATAAAATTATTAATTTTATTACAAATATATATTATTACTTGCCATAAACAATACTAATATAAAAATTAATAATTTTTTTAACAAAATATACAATTCTATTCCTAAAATTATTAAGCATTAATAAAATTATTCATATTAATAAAATTATTTATAAATTATATAAAATTATAATTTCATCCTTGATAGTGATTCATACAGATAATTATATCCCTTTATACAATAAGTTAAGAACAAAATTATTTGTACAGATGGAATTATCTATATAAATTATTATAATTCTATAATTAAGGATTATTTTGCCAATATCTTGTATTTCAGAAATAAAATTATTAATTTTATCTTCCTTTTTTTTAACTTTCTAACCGTCAATCTTTCTTCTACCTCATTTCACGACATAACTTATATCCATTGTGAGATCCCAATTGGTTTTTGGAATTTAACGTTAGGGAATCTATAGCAGCACATGAATGAAGCTAAATAATAATGAGTTTTTGTCAGACATTGTAGACAATATATGAGCCAAAACGTTTCATTAGCTAAGTGCAAATAAATCTCCTCATCTTCACACCTTCCAAACATAAATTGTCCTCTTCTTAGTTAATTCAGCCACCTAATCTTCATTAATTAGACATTTATCATTTTTCATTGGCAAAATCTCCAAAATAAACCCTTAAGCACTCTATCTGAATTGTTTAAATGGAAAAATTTGCTGGCATCCTCCTTTTGCGATTCTCGCCAATCACTTAATGTGAAAATGAATGCAATAATTGTAGAGTTACTTAAAAGGGTGTATTCTATATCTTTTTAAGTATACATTTGCTTCCAATTAGGTTCTTTCATATAAAATTTATAGATAAGATAAGATAATCTGCTCCGAAGCAAATTAGTAACTTCTTATAATAATTTATAGTGATATTTATAAATCATCTTAAAATTATTGGCTTATAGAAATATTTACAAATCTTTTTAAAATTAATAGCAACAAAATTCAAATTTAAAAAAAATTAATATATTATTAATATAATAATATATTTATATATCATTAAATTTAATTACATATCAAATTAATAATTTCCCGCGATACCATACGATATCATATCAGCCTTGAGCGGGGTGGTGCAGTAGCATCACAGTCCGTGATAAATAAGTGTGATTACGAACGGCAAACCTTACCTGACAGTGTCAATTAAGGAGTTTCCCGTTTCATCTGTACCGTATGAGCTAATATAGTATATAGTATCAATCATTAATCTCTGAAACAAACTTTGTGAAGGGACAGAAAGCTGTAAAATTTCACCCCAAATTGCTTGCGGTGACAGTTAAACTAGAAAGACAACAAAAACCTGTAGTGACAGTTAAAGACAGGGAGGGATTAGTGGCAGAAAAGTAATTGGTGCAGCTCCTATTAAATCTATCTATTCCAGTTCATTGAAAGCTCGTACCCCTCCACTCTTTCTTTCCGCAAATCTCTCTCTCTCTCTCTCTCTCTCTCAGCGTCATCAACTTCAGCTTTCAGCTTCAACTCTTAAAACACTAGTGCTTCTATTCCAAACCCACCATCCATTATCATATTCATTCAATCTTCTCCATGATTCTGTATTAGAATTCATTAGTTTAATCCTTAATCCCCATACTTTTTCTGGGTTTAAAAGAGAGTGCTGCTTACAAACCCAGTCAGTGATCAAGCACATAACTTTCAGAGGTATGCACAATGTTCTTTTATGTCTTCTTTATCTGGGGTTCTAAATTTTCACTTTTCTGTTTGTTCCCCTGATAGACTTAGTCCTTCTGTTATTGTGGTTTTGGGATCAGAAAGGTCTTTTTAAAAAATTAAAAAAAAAAAAATTCTATGTATATTCCAGTTTTAATCAGGCGTGTCATATCAAGGCCTGCATTGAGCTTGTTATAGGTCTACAGGGGATGTAGATTCGTTGTAATTCTGTGTTTGGTACCCGAGAAATGTAAGATTTGTTACAGAGTTAAAAATAGCAATGTTATGTTAGAATCTGCCTACCATTAGATGCAAAAACTTCGTAGCCGATAGGAGTCAGTTCAACGTCACATGTTTCTTGCAGAATCTGTTCAGCCGTTAGCGAAAACTGGAAATTTACACCTAATAATGCGCTGGATTTTCCATTAATGGTCATACTGTTTGATTGTTTGTTTATGAGAAAATTACAGTATATTTGTCTTTTCCGGCGGATCCAGCTGCAAACATCTGTCTTTACTTTTCTACCTTTCTTAGTAACGCAATGGAGTCTGAAAATGGGGTCACAGTGGAGGAAGAGAAGCGTATTATTGAGATAACAACAACGGAGAATATGAACAAGGAAGTCCAAAATGATTATAATGGTACAGAAATTCAAATCATGAATGATGAGCCCATACCCAAAGCAGAAGCTGAAAAACCCACTTTGGGTAAAGCAGCCGTTGAAGCCTCTGTGACTTCTTCTGCAAGGAAAACCTCAAAAACTGCCAAGGTACCATCAGAATCTGTCTTCAACGATTGTTGTGTTGGGTATTTACAATTTTATAGCATTTGATATATGATAGGAGAACTTTATATATTTAAATACTTGAAATTTATGTGCTTAGGAACCTAGTGGCAAAGCTGGTGTTGCTGCTTCAAAGACCAATAAATCTATCACTCTGAAAAACCCATCATCTGTATCTCAAAGGCAAAGGCCAGTTCTTTCTCAGAGCCTTTCTTTTCCAGCCAAACCAGCTCGAGGGGACAATATGAAGAAAAGTGTTGCTGGTCACCTCATAAAGACAGAAACTAAACATGCTCAAGGTAATGGGAATAGGGCCGAGACTTCTGCTTGTCATTCAAGCAAGCTTACAAACTCTGAAGTGAACTCCAAGGAAGCAAAATCTAGCCACAGAGCTTCTTTGACATCCTCGCCAAGCATGAAACAATCTGCGGTAGAGTTTTCTTTCTGTGTTTTTGTTCATGTTGCTTCCTTCTATTGGATTTTACGCTTCCTGAAGTCTGTCCTGTCTCGCAGTTTGGAAGGTCTACACCAGTGAATGCAGTTGCTAAGAGCCAGGCATCTGAAGTACCCCTGTAAGATTTACTAAATCTTTCATCATAATTTGTCTTAAGAGCAATATTTTCAATCTTCTATTTGACATTTTTTATTTGGCCTAAACCATCAATTATGTTCTAAGGATAGTATTCTGCATTTCTCAGCTGTATGGATAATCAGCTTATTTTGTTTGACATATGCAGATCCATTGATCAGATTTCGAGCCCAGCAAAAAGTGCAAATCCAAATAAGGAGGAGGAGGATGCCTATTCCACAACTTCGTATGTTTTATACCCTTTTACCCTCCCTAATCTTTGATGCTCTCTTTTCTATTTCTATTCAGCAATTGGTTTCTGCTGATACATCTATGACATTATTTTATGATGAGTTGCCTTCAATTCTTCTACTCTGGTGGAAATGTCCATAATGTTTTTTGTTTATATGCATCAGAAGTGCCACCCCTGGACGGAGGAGCAGTGGCTCCGGATTTTCCTTCAGACTGGAAGAACGGGCTGAAAAGCGGAAGGAGGTTGTTGCATAAACGTTCATATGAACCCTATGATATCAATGTAATCACTCTAAATACCAGATACTAACCATTTTGTCTTTTGTATATCAGTTCTTCACGAAGCTAGAAGAGAAAATTCAGGCAAAGGAAGCAGAGAAAACAAACATGCAAGAAAAATCAAAGGTGACACCACTGACAACTTAATGAACTTGAAATAGAATTATGCGTCCATATTGTGGCTTGGTTTTCTGCTCGCAGCTTATGTGATGCCTTCAGCTTATTTTTTTGGTTCGGTGATCTCTAATTCTGGCAGGAAACCCAGGAGGCTGAGATCAAGAAATTGAGGAAGAGCATGACATTCAAAGCCACTCCAATGCCTACCTTCTATAAGGAGCCTCCTCCAAAAGTTGAACTGAAGAAGGTAACTCGTCTGTTGCACGTTCTTCAAGTTCAACAGAATCTTTCTTTAATTTCTCTTTTCCAGTATACATTCCTAGGCTAGTAAACGAAGCCCATACAATCCTCAGTCTTATTTATATGTATGTTTTGTGAAATTAGATACCAACAACTCGTGCCATATCACCAAAGCTTGGAAGACACAAAGGTTCTTCTGTGAACAACAATTCAGAGGAAAAATCTTGCTCTAGTCCACTAGCTAAACGACAGCAGAAAACTTCAACCGGGGCAGTGAAGGAAAAGTGTGATAAAGACGTTCTCTCAAAGAAACCAATCCGAAAATCTCAGGCTAAGCTACAATCTCAGGGAACTGCAACCAGTAAAACTGAAGGAGAGATCGTTAGGTCTGCGGAAGGGTTCACAGAAGAAAGCCAAAATGAAAAAGCATGCCCAGAAATCAATGAAGAGAGCCAGGATACATGCGTTTATAATTCTGAATGCAAAAATGATATACAGATGGAGTCTGAGAAAAATATTGCTTCAAACGGTGCACTTGTCTTGAATTCTGGTCCAGCTACTCCTGAGATTGTTTCCTATGAAGTCACTGTTGGAGTTTAGATTGATATCAGCAGACCTTGTATTTACCTAAAGTTAGGACTTCGTAATTATTTGATTTCATTGCTCTGTGAATACAGCCGTTGTTTGTTGCTCATTATAAACGTGTCTGTCAAATACGTAGTTGTTTCTTAAATTGAACTGTTACCCTTTGTGATGTGATGTATAAATGCTTTATCAATTCACTTACTGAGGCTTTCTTGTATACCACGTGCTTGGAAACCGATATTGCTATTTCCTTCCTTTATATCTGAGCGAATGCAAGCAAGGTGATCCTCTTTCATGCTCATGATCAAGCCATTTTCCATTGTCATTAATGAACCTTCAATAATTTGGCCCTGAATGCATCATTTTAGCATTTCCTCTTCCAATTGATGAGCAGTTACGGGATTTGAACAAATGTTTCTAACCAGTTCGGGGGGAGATATATTGATGCTTACATCAATCAATAACTTACTAGAAAAATTTTTGGGTAATTAAAAATGGTGACTGAGTAGAATAATCACTTCCAAGATTAATGAAACCTTTAATGAGATTTTTTATCCAACTGTTCATTTACAAGTAATTATAATATCATCTTTCATACATAATTTGAAAAAAATTGGATCACGATAACTATGTGATAGCTAAAACTCACTAATATTTAAGAGACGTCATTTTTAGAACTTACTAATTTGATGATAACTAATCTGGAATTGATATTATAAAATTTTGTGAATAAAATCTTCATAATAAAGAGATTGAATTCAACAATGGATTTCATTAGAAAAAAAATTATATTGTAAAAAGTATACAATGGTGTAAGCATAATACTTTTTTGAGACACGTATCAATTAATCCTTTACCTAACCAATTCAGACACCCAAGATACAAGAAGCTAAACGTTACATATTACGGATTTCCATGTGCGTTTAACAAAGAAAGTTCAGGCAAGGCCATCTAAAATTATATGAAGGTGCATTTTCAATTCATGAAATTGGATCATAAATTCTGAAATCAGCAGTATTTCATAAAAGGAGAAACTTTGACGCACTATTATAATAGTACACTAGTAGATTTAATAACTCAGATTCATTGATTTGCATAATATTGCACAAATTAAATAAAATCCAACAATTTTAAAGCAGTGATGCAGGATAAGATGGTGTACTATAATTTATACCTTTCATAAAATATACAAGCTGCCACCTTTTTCATTCAAGACGGCATTTGCTATATTGTGCTATATTGTACATTTGAACATTAAGTCCCCCCCCCCCCCAACTCCGGAGGAATTAGATCAGATATAATTTTATCTTTGCTTTGGAGCCAGCGATGCATCATGTTGTTTTCACTAAAAGGAAGCATTTCCATCAAATCCCTCTGCATCAAGTTGTTTTCACAAGAAGGGAGCTTTTCCATCAAATCCTTCAAAAGTAACTTCACACTGTCCCGCAAAAAATGGCACTGGAATCATGAAAATGTCAGGAGAACTGATTAACAAATTCCAAACGAAACAGGATTCAAGATGGAAGTTCCATAATTGTCATGCTCCACTTTGAGCAGAGAAATGAGGTGCCCGGCCAAGTGGTATTATGAGATCCTTCAAAACTTCATATTCTTCCATACCTATTTCAGTACCTTCCAAAACCTGTTTTGCCAAACCAAGGCACAGCAATGGTTAAGCCAAAACAAAGAGAAATATTTTCCATACTACGCTCTCAATTCTCCATCTGCTCATCGATTTGGCACAAAGTACAACGCAACCATAGGAAAACCACACGTTACTGAACAATCATTTAAATAGTATAACATGTACAAGGGACCTCACCTTGTGAAACAACATCCTCCTGTCCATCGTGTATGAGATGAGACCGGGTATTCTAGAAACAGACAGCGCATCAATGAACAAGAGAACCACCACTTGCCATTGTCTCATTCTGAATGCCGGAAGTGCATCCATAAATGTCATTGTATCCAGCAAGCGTGCCTACCAAAAGGTTATTAGAACTCAGTCAAATATAATCCCACCATTTAGGAGTGCTCGGATAGATTTAATGAGGGGACAGATTAAGCTTTAACGTAAACAGAATTAAAAACCATTTTTTACAGTTATATCCTCAAAATCAAAGCCGTATCTCACCTCAATGTGTCAAATTGATCAACCTCATACAAAAAATACAAAAGCAAGAAGATCTAAGTAGACATAAAATAGCATAGCATAATCGGCCCTGTTCAGCAGCAATTTTTTCATAATGTTTAAACCCTAAACCCTTAATAGAAGTTTCTCATACATTTAGATTAACCCAAGATACAATTGATGAGGTGGTGGTCAATAAATTTTAATGCCAGAAACAGCTACATGTAATAAAATGTTTTGAAACAAGCTATTCCAATTTATTTTAGATTAAGCACATATTCCAACACCCAGTTTAGATTGGACTAAAAAAACTTAGTAATTTTAGTAACTTGACTATGAGATGTTTGATGCTTATGCTCTATTCTTAATTGCTAAAAAGCATGCGCGCGCTCACACACCAAAAGAGGAAAAAGAAAAAAACACCCTTTAACTGCAACTTGAGGTTACCATATCCCATACACTTCTCTTGCTGCTCCTCTGTGCCATTCTAAAAGAGGATTTTTAACCAGACCATATTAAGTCTGAGTGATCACTTACCGAAATTGCATGATTGGATAACATATTATGGAGAAGCAGACAACTACATAATCTTACCAGTCCTTGCTCCAAAGTTGATACTGGTGTTGGCAACCTAAGATCAGCAACAAGACCAGGTAAAGCTCGAGCAAGACAACTAGCCAAAGTTTGTTTTATTTCAGAAGAACGCCCATCTGCCAAGATAGTTTTGAGTGGATACTCTCTCCCATTAACTGATAGATATTCCTCATGAAAACTTTCATCCCTCCCATATATATAAGCCAAAGAAGACGATGTTATCCATGAAAAGAGAGCATTCCACATTGTTGCAAAAGGTGACAACTACATGAATGGGGTGAAAGAGCATCAGATTATGTATGCCATAAGGACTGTACCTTTAAAATGGAAGCAATTCAGAAGATCTTGAAAAAATTGACAGAAAACTTACAGTCAAACTGAAACCCTCAGGAGGATCATCATACCATGAGTCTTCTGAATCAAAGAAATCAGCACTCGAAATTCCAGATTTTCTTGGCCACTTTGAAGTAACTGACTCAGGTTCCAGCATATCAACATCATCCACTGTTTCATCTTCTCCAGCATCATGTGGCGGTGGCAATATAATCAGTCCAGCATCAGAAACTGGGCAATACCAACAGGAAAAAAGGGTTAAAAAGAGGGGAAAAAAACTGTCAGAATGGGCTAAAATACCGATCACAACCAACTGAAGAAAACAGTACTTACCAGCATCATTGACACCAAATTTCCCAGAAGCAACTGCTACTGATGCCTGGCTTAATGCAATTGCACAGGCTTCTGCTGATGTGCGGCGTAAAGTAACTTCATCATCTTCAACATCAATATTATCAACCATTTCAGGTTCAATTTTGATATCTTTCACTTCTCTAACCTCACAAAGGCTTTTACTCCCAGAACTGTTACTTTTCTCATCAGCCCAGGTTACCGAGCGACTAAGCTTCTTTTCACCCTTGGATTTAAGTGAGGACTTGGGTTTTGAGTTGTTTATAGTCTTTTCACCATGGGATTCCAAACCAGCTTTTGCAGCATTTAAATTGGACGGAGAAGCACTATTATTAGCAGTGATTATATTATTTTCCTTGCACAATTGTGTAGATTCCTTTTCAGAGACATTTCTTTCCACTTCACTTTGTTTTTCTGATATGGTGACACATTGTGCAGTATTTAAATTGGATGAAGAAGCACTTTCTGATTTGGTTTCTTTGATGGAAGCCGGTTCATTGTCTGTTTCTAAGGTACTTAAATTTAAATTGCTCTCAAAAGCTGAAGACAGCTCTTGAATACCAGGATCATCTTTTCTACTGATCCCTTCAGAGTCCATTTTGAAGGGAGCAGATTTCACTTCTGCTGTTGGCTTCATTTTATAATCTGAAGTCCTCTCTGTTTGACTTGATGATAATTTTGAAACACTATACTCATCTTGAGTAATTATAGTGCTGATGAAGTCCATCTCATTGATAATTAAGTTTTTGTCACCACCCAACTTGCTGTGACCAGCTTTAGACCCTGCAATGCACAAAAATTGATCACTTCAACAACCACCCATAAGGAGAGAAGAGGGAAAAGACAGAAGGAGAAAAGGAAAAAAAAAAAAAGGGAACATGATACAAGAAACAAAATACTCCTCAGTCCTCGGCACAAACAATGCATGCATACATCAGATCACCATTGTTATTTGAGATATGTATTTTCATGCTAATGGAGGATCCCATAAATTTCTGACCTTTTTTAAGATTTTTCCGAGACGAACACTTAGAATCATTATCTCTTTGTTTTGGTACATAGCCTTCAATTGCATTTGAGGGACCAATCCACTCTTCCAAAGGCACCTCGCCGGTACTAGTTTCTGTTTTCTCCTGGATTTTCAAGTCAGATAACCCTAAATCCTCATCATTTACAGAGTTCTCCTCTGGTCCCAGACTCATATTCCCAAATAACCTAAGAATTTCATTAAGTTTCTGTGGGTCCAGAGCTGAGCTTCTCTTTTCTGGCAAGCTGCCAGCAAAAGCTTTGCTATTAACGACACAACTGGAAGAACAATACATATATGTCTCGTGCAGATCATAAACCTTGTGCTCCTTCAAGGAAATGCGATATCTGCCCTTCCGAGGGCGGTCAGATGGCAAAGGATTGTTGCAGAGGGGATAACCACAGATGTTCGTGATGGACCTTTCAGTCACAACATCTTCATAGTCACTCCTTGACATGAGAGACCCACCTGCAAACAGTTGGTCTTCATTTTGGATGCCTTCAAGCATGGACAGTTGCAGCTTGAAAACAGCATCTTTCACTGAAATTGGCTGATCCTTTTCCATTGGATAAGGGCTTCCGAAGTAACTATCTGCAAGTGAATTACAAGCAGAAAACTCCATCACATCATTAAATTCAAGTTCAATTATTTTGTACACAAACAAAATTAAATTTCAGAGCTTTGTCACAATTACTCATACCAACCAGTTGCCTGAAGATCACTGAATAAAAAGTTGCATCTTTTCAGTCAATACACGTGGAAATTTTCCATTTACTTGGTAACTATAGGAAATAGAGAAGGAATACATAAAATTTTCATGACACAGAAGAATATTGATAACCAACAACATAAGAATCTTGATCTCTTGTTTAGGCTTCCAAAGTAACAATCTGCAAGTGCATTGCAAGCTCATCACATCATTATATTCAAGTTCAATTATATTCTCCACAAACGAAATTAAATTTCAGAGCTTTGTAACAAATTACACGAACCAAACCAGTTGCCTGAAGATCAATAAATTAAAAGTTGCATCCTTTCAGTCAATGCACATGGAAATTTTCCATTTACTTGGTCACTATAGGAAATAGAGAAGAGAAGCAATAGGTAAAATTTTCATGACACAATCGAATATTGAAAACAGATAACATAAGAATCCTGATCTCATGTTTAGGTTTCACTTTACAGCATAACAACCAAACAGATTAAAGTTAAAGCGCAGGTCCCTTGGTGGTTTGAAACTGAATATAGCGAATTAGGGTTCGAATTCTTTCAGCTCTCAACTTGTAAAATTTGGGCAAAATTTTTAAGCTTTTTCCCTTATTATTATTGTTATTATAAAAGGTTAAACTACTTTATAAACCTTTCTATTTATTCACACTTTGCTAGTTTCTTGAATCAAGTACACGTACTGTTACCTAGTTTTAAAATGAGCATGAAATTTCACAAATTTTTTTCTACTTCTTACTTTCTGTTACACTCAAACAGCAAGGATCAATTTTTTTCTACTTGGAGTGGCACTGCTTATTCATTGTTCTCTTAGAAAGAGTAATAATATATTTGTATTTTCCATCAGGAATTACTATTTATTGAACATTTGATAAACCGTGCATATAAATATATTTTTACTTATAATTTAGTGCTTAGCTAACATTAAGTATACAATTAAAAATGCACTAAAATTTTATATACCAGATTAAAAATTGTTAAAAATATAAATATCTATCTAAAAAATAGTGCAAACTTTAAGGATCTATGGAACAATTTAAGCTTAATAAAAGTAAAAAGTTAAAACAGGATTGTTGTAGAACAATTTAACTACAATGCAAGAAAAAGAAATAAGAAAAAATTTACGGTTGATCTAATCAAATTATAGTTTAATTTCAGTTCATCCATCTATAATTTAAAAAATGATTCTTAACTAGCACACTAGCAAGGTACTCACCAACAAATTTTATACCAATTTTTTAAACAAAAAAAGCATGTGTCAATTATATAATCTGAATTTTCCCTATTTTCTTCTTTAATCAGATCTAGGGTAGTCCACAGAGCAACCATGAATTATGGATTTATCCAACCCAAAAATCAAACAAAGGCAGAACAGATAACTAACTTAGTTCTAATCCAACAATGGAACACGATGAAGTCTTGCAAGAGAAACAAGCAGAGGTACCACATGAAATTCTTTCAAGTGGCGCTGCAAACCTCAAGCAAAAGACCAGCTATGTTCAATTTTGGGCAATGGTTCATTCTATCAGGAGAAAAAGTTAGAGCAATAGTTCGATTTTTGGGCAGAAATAGAAGTTTACTGGCTTGTGGTGTTTCTAGACAGACATACATGAGATTTAGAATTGTTCCATTATGACAAGCATCAAATAAGCTTCGAGTGTGACATCTTTCTATAGTTATCAGATCAGACTTACAGAGTTCTCAATAATCATAACTTTGCCAATGACATCAACATGACAAAGAGTTGGAGACCACTTCAACGTATTTCTCTCTGTTGAAACTAAATTAGACTCTTGTTTTCCATTATGGCTTATTTTTTGGATAGATTAATCTGACATCTTGCAACTCCAATTTAAGTCACATAATTGGCACATGCAATTTCCAATCAAGACATGAACTAGAAAATTTAAAACAAGTTAATTATTTTTTAAGCTATATGTATACATAATAAAATTAGATTATACCACAAACTGATGAATTTAAATTATGTAAGAAAATGATCATGTTCTGGAAGTTCCTATAAGACGGTAAAGTCTCAGACTTCACTTATAGAGAAATTGCAAACAGTGTGTAAATCTCTTCTTATTTGTGAAATTAACAAATTACTTAGCTTTTTTATTTTTCCCTGTTACACATGGATGACGATGCATATACCAGCAGAAAAAATTAGTTAGGTTTAGGATGTGAATGTTTATCAGTTTATGTCATTACTCCATTTACTTCATATTATTATGAAGGTTCAATCTTAGTTTCTGAACTTTGGAAAATGTTTGTGGCAGCAATCCTACATCACCAAACAAAGAAGCTAAAAGGAAATTAATGATTGAAAGCCCAACAAGGAACAGAAGCTCTACTGGGACTTGACCCACACTCTCATATCAATGCATATACAATTTTGCTGCCAATTTCTTCTCTTTCTCCAGTTGTACTCTCTCTCTCTTTCATACATACTCTTGTATAAAAAAAATGCTACATATGCATAAACATGTATTTTCTTAAAAGTCACAGAATGAATGGCTAAATGATAAACAATAACCACGTCAAAAGTGTGTCGAAAAAATGAAGAGTTAGCTGATCAAGAATGTATAACTGGGGTCAACTTTCACACTTCTATATATTCTCAATTTCTTTATACATAAAATATTCTCTCATACCTAAACAAATAAAAACATATAATAGAAATGAGTTATACTAATTCTAACCCTTTTGTAATTGATATTTCCAACAAGAATCATTGGAGAATCCTTCCTTTTATCAGGTTTAATTTTACTAACCATCATTTAGGATCTTTATATGATCACTGGCTGAGTTTTTTGCTCACGCCATTCACCAATTCAAGTATTTTGTTGCTGAACATGATCATCCTATGCATCTAGTGGAAACTACTCGTTTTGGCATGTCAAAGAAAAGTGTCTCAAGTGCAAGCTTATGATATTAATATGGCTGATGACTCAGAAATCAAGCAAAAGCAACAGCAAAGCTTTATAGCGACCAAGGCCCCCTCAAAATTTTTAAAACCATGTATTAGTATCATGCAACTTTGTAAAAACTTTTTTAACATAAGTCACCCCCCCCCCTTCCAAAAGAATATTAAGTCAACATTTGTAATTGAGCAAAAGGCTCATTTGAATTGATGAACACACAAGTTGGTGGAAGAGCTAATTTTGGTTACACACATTTAGGCCAGAAAAATTATATTTGGGTAAAAGGTCAACGAACTTAGTGTATGAAGAGGCATGTAGTTTATTGTGATATTTCCAACTGGAATCATTGGAGAATTCTTCATTTTATCAAATCCTTTCGATGATATGTCTCATTTTAGTTACCATCATTCAGTATTTTAGGTAGATCATCCATTCTCATTACAATGCTATCACAATTTTTCAACAGCCTTTTCCTCCCCTTAAAAATTTGCAGGTTCTAGTTCTCTGTTCTCCCATATTTCAACTGTCGGAAATTTCTTTGGCTTGTTAGATGAAGGCACAACCGAATTTGTTTAGCAATTCTTTTTCCAAATGAGAATTTTGTCTCATGTTATTGTAATGTTGTTTTGAATGTAAAACGAAGAACGATATATTGTTCGGTATACATTTGACAGTCATACTTCTGCCCAACACATTGAAAATTTCAAATAAATTCTTATATGCAGCAATTAATGGATTTCATAATCCTAATTCAATAGAAACAATTCATCAAACACCTAATGTGCAATGTTAATTGTCTTGCTCACATAACTCAAACCATTACCACTACTCTCATCATTCAACTTCAGAATTTACAAAAGAAAAAAAAATGATAGAAGTCTGATACCAACAAATTCAATAGTTAGTTTTGGTCCAAACTTGAAAACCTGAGACTGAAGACGACAAGCTTGTCTTTGCATTAATCGACCCGAGATTTTCGTTGAAAAACTCGCATTTGCGCCTGAGTCTAATCGCTCTGGTGGTCTTGCCGTTGTCGGAGAAATATCACTGAAAGGCGAGTCTGGTGGCTGCACTTCGGTGGTGTGCTCGTTTTGTGAGGCAGAAGAGGAACGCTGGTACGGTCGAAAAAAAAAACAAATCCCTCGAATGAATTACGATGGATTCTAATTTGATAAAAATATATTATTTATCGTTGATGGTTGAAGCCCAAACAAGAATCCTCCACATTAATTAATGTATGAAATTAAAATTGAACTTAGACCTACAATTGACCTTTCCACAAAAAAAAAAAAAGAAGGGTGAAATACAATGGTGATAATTAAAAGGAGACTAGCTTCTAATAATTCGGGACACCTCCAAGCCACAAATATTAAATTTGGCTTCAATCATAAATAATATAAATTTATATAATATATTGATAAAATATATATTTATATACACAAAAGTTTGGTCAACGAGAAATTATTTAAATTTATAAAAAGATATAATGTATGAATGCACAAAATTAATAACTTCAAAATTTTTAATTTTGAAAATTAAGACTACAAGAATTACATATACGGTGTAATGAAAGTGTTAACATCATTAAACTAATGCAATAGTAAAATGATACTATTATCAATGATGTACATAGTTTGCAAGTTAGTGTGAATTATAATATATTAAGGAACTTATTTGTACTAGCTAACTCATCATTTATTTTGTTTTTCTTAGGACAAAGAACAAAAATACATCAAAAGCTTGTCGCTTAACTAGTACCTGACATTCCTTAAAAATTTTATACTTTTTGTTGTATCCATGATTCTCATGTGTATACTCCAAAAATTTAACCACTCTCATTATTATAAAAAAAATTAAAAATACATAGAGAAAAAATAGACAAAACTCTAAAGACTTAAAGGAGTTGGTGCTTGCTACGGTACCCTGGGGGTTTCAAACCCGGGGTGACGTGGCACAATGCAAGCCATTGGATGAGATTACTAAGAATTTTGGTAATCTCATCCAATGGTCTACAATGCACCACGTCACCCCGGGTTTGAAATCCCCCGAGGTACCGTAGAATTGACCAAAGGAGTTTTCAATGGAGAGAATCTGAAGCAAAGGTGGAGGAGATCTCACAACCTGATCCAAAAGGCACACCCCCTTAATAGAAGTTTTAGCAAGCCAATCAGCAACCTTGTTTGATGAACAAAGAGAGAAGGAAATTGGCAAAAACCTTAAATCATTAGCAGTCACACAAATATCCTCAATGATATGAAAAATCTTCCAATTAGGGACAAGCTTTTTGAAGTGATACCATTCACAACTACCTAATATCTGATTCAATACAGAAGGGAAGAGTTTCCAAGCTAACACCCAAGAGCACTCCTTACTTCACAACAAAAGCTTCTACCTAGAAAAAGCATTACATCTATTAACATTACTCATTATAACCTTTCTAAAGGACTTATAAGCTACTACAACAAAAACACTTTGAGATGAAGTGTGTGAAAAGGTAGTATCCACATTGATCTTTAAAATACCAAGAATAGGAGGGATCTAGGATGGAGAAGTGGGCTTCCTAATGGAATCAATGTGCCTAGCAAAAACAAAACTCTATGAAAATAGCTTATGCATTAAAGAAACTTCAATAATTTAGTTCATGTGAAATAAGAACTTGAATGAAAACCGTTTTTTTAGTTTGTAGCTATATTTATAATACTTATTATATGTTTGCATTTATTAAATAATCATTATTATTATTCTATAAAATAAATACACATTTTATATAATTATGTAACTGCTATATCACAATATTTCAAATGTTTTGTATTTTATAAATGTGGCCACAATGGAATAACAAGAAAAAAAGTCCATTTAAAACAATAAAATAAAAGGTTCAACACTATATAACCTAAATATATTTTATATAATGACATCCATCAACAAAACATCATGAAATAATTTGTTAGCGAAAACTTTTATTAAGCAATAAAATAGCATATTACATAAATTGTTATCTCTTAATAATTAATGGTCGAATATAAATGAGTTAAGTAAAAAGTAATATTAGTTAACTGAAATAAGCCTTTTAAAAGGATTAATCATGGATATGTTAGGCTATTTCAATCTAGACTTAGCTTATTCAAATGAAATCACATAAAATATATTTGATGCTATTGTTCAGAGTATAAGATCAACGTAATAAACAAGCAAGTCATACAATGACAAAAAAAAAGGTAATCATATACTTGAGAATGTAAAAATGGTTTCAATTCATCGTTAATACCATATATGTAATGGTGAATTAAAAGTGATCAAAGATAGTAAGAAAACTTGAATAGCACCATATATATAAGAGATTCTTAGTTACCCAATGGGCATCAAATGTGCCAATTATCAATTAAAATTAAGAAAAACTAGAAAGAGTTAGTTGAGGAAGAAATTATTGTATTAATTTTTTAATAAGAATGAATAAGTAAATTTTTATTGGTAGTATATACGCAAATTTTATGCTCACTAAGCAATACAAATTCCCCCATATGTACTTACATTTGATCTACTTTAGAAAGAATAATTAATGCAATGACTATTGTATTTATTTATCAATGTTAGATTTATTCCATTCTTAATTTTGTACATCTTATCACTAGAATTTCATTTTTTTCAATTGTAATTAATTTTTAGCTATATATCTTTTTAATGAAAAACCTAAATTGAAATTTATCTAACATTAAAAAAATCATTTCACAAATTGAATAAAATAGCAAATTCATATTTAATATGAAAAAGTATCAAAATAAAATAAGTATAAAATTCAGAAATAATAGTAATACTAATGTAGAAATTAACTTATAATTGTGCTATTAGTTTAAATCTATGGTAATATAAAAATGTTATTTTCATATTCCTTTTCAAATCCTAGTGACATTTTACAAGTTTCATATTATTTTAGGATTACGGTCAATACGAATTATGTACAAGATGTAGTCTAAAATTAATAACTTAAGAGCTTGCCCATAAGTTGTCGCGACTCGTAATTGATCATGATCAATATGGATCTTAATTTCTAGTTCAACTAGCCTAGTTAGTAGAGTCATTTTCACACCTAATGACCTACAAAAAGCCCATTTCTATAATGTTTATCACAAAAAGAACTATAATTACTATAATAGTAAGGAAGTAATTGTTTCTTCCCATATTAAAATTAAATTTATTCTACCTAAGCTATACCTTTCCTTACCATAATTCAAGCTATATCATTTGCCCCAGTGAAATGGACATTGAATGGTAGTGACCTTTTCTTTGGAAATCCTTTAAAACATAACATATAAAAGAATAAGTCTAAAACTTAATAAATGAATAAATTAGTACAACATAAAGTTAACATTTAAGACAACTTATTAATTAGGATTATACCCTTTTCTTATCTTACCATCCAAAGGTTAATTTATAGCCTCAAACAAGTGCTAGCTTAACCAAGTTTGATGGTTTATCTATAATTTTTTTTTTGTCTTTTATAAGTTTCATACCAATGTAACAAGCTACATACTATCACATAGTAACATTCACATGAATTAACAAGAGTTCATCATAATATACTATTATTATCAATAAAAATAAAGCAATAAACTTCTTTACGACTCTCAATCAACTTTATACCTTTCAAAAGCTCTATCATTATCCCTCTAGGATTAACCTTATACTCTTCATAAGTTATTTTCCCTAAACTTTATTTTTGCACAATCAATATGTCTTATCACACAATTCAACAATCCCATCAATCTTAATCAGGAACCTTTATGCCTTATTTTCATGGCTACATTTATGTCACAGTTCAATTATAACTCATTTAATCATAATCACCTTCATAATACATAGCAATATTTCCATGCCTTCAACACATAACCATATGAATCATAAGAATGTTGTGTAAATAATTTGTCATCATTCCATTCAATATAATAAAATGGATGATTAAGAAATATTATAACAATTTCCTTTTTGCTTGTTGGAGGTTTACATTATGGTTCTTAGGTTAATCAATTTATTTCTTGTTAGTTCATATAGTAACATTACCTTTTATTTTATTAAGTTTATCCTTACCATGGTCTTTTATCATTTAAAGCAACAAAATGTATTTATTATTAGAAACAAGAAATAATAATCAACTATTTTAGCTCGAATAATCAGCTATTTGCTATCAAGTAAGGATTTTAGTGAATGTTTAGTACAATTATTGATTGTTTCATGCATAACGGGTGGCCATCTTGCTAGGTTTTTGTAAAAGTCTCATTGCAAAGCTATTGTTCACATAGGGCCTTTATCCCTGTCAAACCTAACCATTACTTATTTTAAGCCTATCAAGTCATCAATACCTCTTATGAAAACCTAGTTTGAGTTATTTACATTATTAATTTTCACTTATCTCACCATTATCTAAAGATTCCTTGAATTACCAAGAATTTATTTAACAATTTGTAAATGTCTCAACACTTAGAGAATTAAGATTATCACCTTGCTTAAAGAAAGGTTGAATTCATTGCTCTTCCTCCTTAATCATCCAATATTTCAAAAGTCATAGGTTAGGGTTCCATTTTCTTTCCCTAAACTCTAGATAAACTTCATTTAATGCTAAAGAGAGAAAAATGATGTAAGATTGATAATGGTCAGGGAGTTCTTACTTTGATTACATAACAATTTCAACTTAATCTTTAGCCCTTATTCCATGATTCATGAGAATTTTCAAGAAGTTAAAAGTGAGAAGAAAAAGAGAGAGAAGGAATCAAGAGAAAGAAAAAAAAAATAAAGGCCTTAAGTTGTTATAAGCCTTATATAGGCTCAAGGGGAATTTTCATTTGTAGTCTATATTTCCTCCTATACTTACTTTCACATTTGCACCCATCTACAACTGGTGTCCTTTCCTTAAGATTCTATCATTACTTACTAGTCGTATTTTCCATATTTCTTTGAGTCCTCTTTCCCTTCTTGTAAAGAACAATTAGAATAAAATTAGTAAATATTTAAAAAAAATCTAAAGGCATAACCTAAGTCATAAAGGACTAAGGTAAAAGATGTCAACATGTTCATTTTTCAATTTTTTATCATATTTTGGGTCAAAATTGAAAAAGTTTTTAGGGGATTTTACTTAAGTTTTTTTTTTTTTACCACTAATTTTGTTTTATAAGCTAGAATGTAAAAATTCAATAAGTATTATTCTTTCATGGGATTAAAAGTATAATTTTTCACTTTTTAATCTACCTAATCAAAGAGTTATTCAACTTACTTCTCAATCTCTTACTTGTCATTCATTCCTTATATGTTTAATTCTTATTTATGTGTTAGTCCCAATATCCATACCCAAACTCTAGGTGTGGAAGAATTATTACAGATACAATATTTAGTTTATTGTTTATAAAGATATTGATTATTATACTCTCAAATTTCATAATTATCACTATAAATTCATAATTTTTCCTTTTGTTGTAATTATCTATCCCTTCTATCACTTATAATACTTAAATTAATGATAAAAAGAAAGAATATAATTAAAAAGTTGGTATATATTTAATAATTTTAATATTTTTATTTATTTTAATATTTCAAATGAATTGATGCTAATGGAAAGATATCAACAATAATTACTGGTAGTAGATAGTAATCAACTAAGAAACATTAGCAATGGATAATAGTGACTGTGATCACTTGTGGTGAGTATTAGCCAATGATAATTATCAATTGTAAGTAGTGGTTGATGAATATTATTGGCGATATGTGGTAGCAAAGACAATCACTTATATCAAGCGCTAGATGATAATAGATAGTGAAATATAGCAGTTAATGATGATATATGATAGCTGGAGATGATTAATCGTAGTAATAAAAAAGTAGACAAAATAATTTATTTATATTATTAAAATAATTTCATATTATAAGAATGTAGAATATTTTTCTCTTCGTATTAGAATATTTTGGGAGAATATTGAGTTAAAAATATTCTTGAAAATATTTTTTTAAAAGTTAAATCAAACATAAGAATCCTACAATCCCTTCAAACATTTTCAAGAATGTGAAAAAAAAATTATGAACTATATGCCACCTTATTGTGCATTTGATACCATGCACATAAATTTATTTAAATGCACAAATATTGACTATATTGATTATTTTAAGTTACAAATACATGCTTAGCTACTAACATTAGACAAAAATTAAAAATGCACTAAAATATTCACATGAAAATTTCTTATATATTCTATTTATGATTTATTCTTAGCCAATAACATAAAAGCAGTTATAAATTTCAATGTTTTGAAATTTAAAAAGTACAATTTTCAATGTATATTGGTCAAATAAACTTGATAATTAGTTTCATATTATTGGCCAAAAGCAATGACACCTATTAATGTTATAGTTAAAATGTATAAAAATTTCTCCATTTTACCAACTTATTTTTTTTATCAGACAATTTAACCTTAATAACAAGGTTAAACGTTGGATTTATGTAAAGGAGATTTTTATGGTTCTCAAGGTAAATCTTAAAGCATCCAAGGCTATAACCATTAACATAATTTATCTATTGTAATGATGTATTTAAAAATTAAAAGTTATAATTAATATTTTTGTAAATATTGTAACTGTCCACTTCCTTTCGTTCTTTATTCTCTTTCTCTCCATTTCATTTATCTTTCCTAAAGCGGTGAAGCCTCATCTTTTGTGCCATTCTTTATTGAAGCCACCAATGCTTCTTTCATCATTAGTCACTTACACAACTTAAAGACGCCACCAAGGGTAGAAGGAATGTTGTTTTCTATCTCTTCCACCCCTTCATAGCAGGTTTCATTTTATGTGCAATCCTTTCTAATGGAATCCCTACCCACTTTTGATGGGTATTCAACATTGGAAAAGTTTCTAAAATCATTGTTACAAGATTTTCCTTTTAGCTTTCTTCATAATCATAACCGTGAATGTCAATAATTTTTTATCCTAAAAGTCACAAATTTTTATGTTGAGACAAATCTATTTTAAGAGAAGTTATAAACAAATGAATGGTTAAGATCATCTTTCAAAATCAAAATTTAATAATATGTTGTGACACAACCTAAAGCATTATCTCATTTAGTTTTAACACAAACCTAAATTTAAATTATTGTTAATTTGTAACTATTTTCTATTATAAGTTACATTTCTATTTAAGTTATATTTTTGTATTAGAGTGGGAATAAGATTCTTTGTTAATTCAGAATTTTTTACTTATAAATATTTGTATTAACCTAAGTTTGAAATATAAAAGAGATTTGATGTAAATAACTATATAAGTTATGTGGAAACTCTTATAGAGATTTGTGAAAGATATAGGGAGGGTGGGATTATAGTTGGCAATTTTCACAAACATCATCCTATAATATTTGACAATGACATAATAAATCTTTTTTTATCTATAATTTTTTCACTATAATTTTGGATTTTCTACGTTAGATTATTTGTATACCTTATTGCATTATTTTAATTAATTTAATTATTAATGCTTGTATGTTTGAAAATGGAATATTTTCTCCAACAATTGATGTCAAAACATGTTTAGTCTCATTGGAAAGTAGTAAACCAAAAGAGAAAGAATATGATTTAGTTCCATGTAGAAGATGGTGATGATGAATAGAGTTGATAGTAATAATGATAATAATAATAATTTACAGAGTTTATAGATATTATAACTCAATGTTCACTAATTTGATATTCCTTTATATGTGAAAATTTCCCATAAATGAGAAGATCACATATAAATTCTGATGAAACTTACCACATTTGATTAAGATAAAGTTGCTTAACAAAAACATAATTGCTACAATTTGAGAAAATTATAATAATAAAAGACTTTGACGACCCCTAATTAATCTCATTTAATAAATAGATAATAAATAGAGCATAGAGATGAATGAAAATCTAGATCAAAATTATTAAATTTAACTCAAATTTAAATCATTATCAATTTCCTACAATGATTTATTTCTCCGTCAAATTATGTTTTTGTAGAATTGACATTCTATACCAAACAAATATTGACAGAAATCTGATGCAAATATTTATGAATTATACAAAAAATTATAAAAATTTGTGAGAAATATAGATAAGTCACAAAAAAATGACTTTTTCCACTGTGTTGGCGGTGCTGTATTTCAGAGAAAATGGCGATGGACTAGGTTGGGTTGCAGAAGGGGAGATATAGGTTTGGAGGTTAACACATGGATTTGCCAATGAAACATAGGTTTGAATCTTGATCAGAGAAATCCCTATTTTTCATCTATGTAACGATATAATCTATCTGATATTAACATATTTTAACAAAAGCATAAATTGACATGAATTGCATCACAATTGGCTTCAAAATAGCCACCGACACTCGTGTTTTCTTATTTTATTGGATTTGGAGACGCCCAAATCATAGGTTAGGCTGTCCCATTCCCCTAAATAATTAATTAATTAATCCCATAACCACCCTTCACGAAGCGCGCATTTCAACTAACAGAAGAAAAACAAACACGAAATGTGTACAGTGGGAAAAAAGAAAAGCTTCATTCATGAGAAAAGGATAGCATCCCAATGTCATTTATGCATACAGAACAGAGACAGGGAATTAACATGAAAATTAATTTAAAAAAAAACATGATATGTAATAGTTACAAATATTAAAGTAAAAGAAAACTTTATCTGTGCGTGTTTCCACCAAGATCCTGTCAACTTAATTCCACCCTCCTCTGATTTTATTTAAACTGATTACTCTACAACTGCACCAATCATTATGAAAAATATATACTTCAGATTTCAGTCACAGAATGAAGGAATTAAATATAAATAAAAAAATATTATAGTACAACAAATAGAAATCGAAATTGAATTTTATATTCTTTGTATTCATAGAATTAAATTTTATAAATTTATTTCACTATCTTATATATAATATTAACTTTGATTTACATTTAGAATCCAATTTCAAATTCTATTTTCTATACATATAACATTGTTAAATATAAATATAAACCAAGCAATGAATTGAGCGTGTATACTTACCATTTATACTTTTGTTTACACAAATTTACTTTTTTATTTTATTTTGTGTTTATTTTTCTTAGGAGATATGATTAGCAGGCTTGTCCAAAAGCCCCGAGCATGCCACAGGCTACTTCCAGCAACTTCCCTGCCACAAGCAATTAGGTAAAATAAGTTGTTAAAGTCAACTGATAATGAGTCATCTCAACACTTTCATTCATTAATATTGTATATAGACATAACAAGTAGCAAATAAAATATAATTGGTAATCTTTTCAATGGATGCAACATATAACATAAGTTAAATAGAAACATCCTAGTTGACTACTTACATAATTTTTTACAGACTTGAGATATGAAACAAAAGAATGAAGGAGAATGTGGCTCACAGGGCTTGGGGAAACAGACTCATTGACCTAACAAAGTTTTTATGAGAGTAATAAGATTTCCTATTTAGCAAATTCTGGGCTGGTTCCATCAAAATAGAGCCAAATGGCTCCAAATCCTAACTCTAACGGCACGCAGATGGAATATTACTCCAACAGAAAGCTTTCCCCTCTCCTAGGTACCAATGAAAACTAAACATGGAGGCTCCCTCTCTTTCCACAAAAAACATTTTCCTTATGAAGAGTTTGGAGTTTTAGATAGGAATTTATTTATTTTTATTACTATAATTTTTAATATAATTTTTTTAGTTACAAATATAAATAACATATCATTTATTTATTAATACAAATATAATATTTTCTTTCAAAAAAATGACGAAATTTGAACGTGAAAAAAACTGCTTGACCCCTAAAAGATAAGTCAAATGAAATGCAAAAGAGGAACAGAGGGATCAATTCATATGGATCACAAATTTCACTTTGTGATAGGTCAAGTCAAGTAATGGATTAATCACATGGTGTGCTATTCTACAGTTGACCCCGTCTTGCAAGGCAAAGCTAAAGGTTGCTTCAGGTCAATCCAAAATCCAAAATTCTATTAGGTTGCATACTTACTAATACATGGTTTAAATCAAGCGGCCCACTTTCAACTAAATTGGCTGACTCCTCTCTTTAATAGCGAGTGACTAATTTAATTAGTAACAGTATACAAATGTAAGAGATAGAATAAAGCTTTCTCCTATACAAGTAACGTTGAGTATTTTGACAGAAAAAATTCCTAGAGCAAATGTAACTCTTACCAAATCTAAGGTTGATGACTAGTTGATATCCATTAAAAATGATTGAGGAGCACTAATTCCAGGTTAAAAAAATAAAAAGAAAAAGAAAGGGAACTAATCTCCAAGAATCTGGAAGAGTTTATCAATCCCAAGGTTGAAACTTCAGAGACTAGACAACTAAATATGCCATGATCCCATTGATTCAATCTCTAAATTAACCTCATAGTGGCTGGAATTTCTACCTTTTTCCATTCACACAACTTATCGTTCAAAATTTATCCTGATAGACTCCAAATAGTCATACTTAGAAGGAACAAAGCCCTAAATCACTGAAAAATTTAAATCATCAAACGTTGGTCTAGCCTCTGTCTTCTGACACCACAAAGCAAATTGTAAGCAATTAAAAACAGAACAAAACCAAGGAAATAAGCAACATACCTCTCCGTGATGGTTTAGAGGCAACCTTAACAACGGGCGTCGTTTTCCGCTCTGTCTTTGTCTCCTCCTCCTCCGGCGGAAACAGAACTCTGTCAATACCCTGCACCGAAATCCTTCCATCCGTATATATATCAGGATCAAACAGATACGCAGCCCCGTCACCTTCCCCAAATTTCACCGACCCATCGGCCTCCTTGGCCACAACCTTATGCGGCAACCGGAGCGTATCATACCGAACCTTTCCGAACCTTCTCACCGCATTGTACATACTCTCCTCCGTTTGATATTCCGGTATGATATGGTAGTATATAATCTGCTCCGGCGCACCCGGTTCGCTCAATTGGTCCGTGGTTAACTTGGCCATGGCTTCGTCGTTCGGAGCCAACACCGTCAAAACGTAGCCTTCCGAGACTAACCTTCCCATTTCGGTGGCTAAAGACGTAAGGTTCACCAGAATATCGGCCATTTCGTTGTAACCGCCGTAATGCAACAGGGTGTGGATGAAGTCCTTGACTTGGCGCATGCCGTTGAAGTGGTGGTGGGGACCACCGGGTCCTGGTGCCGGTGCCGGGGCCAGTGAAGGTCCTGGTGCCATCGCATCGTAAATCGGTAACACTGGTGGAGCTCCGGCGGGGACCGGAGCAGGTTTCTTCAACCGGTGGGTTCTCGGATCCACCTCCGGTGCTCCTTCTGGTAGAACCGCCGAGATTGCACGCAGATTCCTCCTCCGGTTGAAATCTTCCTGCACTGACCTCGGAATCAACAGCCGTTCAATCCCGTGGATGACACCGTCGGGTCGCACGACGTCGTCTGGGCAGACAATCTCGGCCAAGTCAACGACTTTCTTTCCGGAGCTCTTGCTCGTCAAATGCACATGGTCTTGGCTGAGGGTCTGGTGGCGAACAGACCCGGAACTGCCAATGGGCCATTGGTTCGACCCGATTCGTTGGGGAACAATGTGGAACATGAGAAGCGTCTGCAGTGACCTCAAATTCCCTGGTTCAAGTAAGAAGCGCTTAAACTCAGGATCAAGCTGGCGCTCCAGGGCTTCATTTCGCGGGGCAAAAATGGTGATATTGTTCTTCCCGACGGTCTCCTCAAGAGTCTGCAACAGAAGCGCTTTTTCAACAAGCTCGGCGAGCTCTGTGTAATGGGAATCGAGAAGCGCGACGAGAACGGAGTTAGAGTTAATCTGACCCGAGGTTGAAGATGAAGATTTCTGAGGCAATGCGGAATGGGAAGGTGGAAGGGAGAGAAAGAGATGCGTAATGAAGCAGGCGAAGACGAGAGGTTTTGAGACACCATAGAAGAAGGAATCCATGGTGCTTGTGGGGTAAGAGAAGCTTGCAGAGCTTGTTTTTGATAGCGAAGATAATGAAGATTCTGGGTTTGGGATTGAACGGGGATAGATTGGTCTAGGGGAGTTTAGAATGGTGGAAGAGCGAGAAGGAAAGTGAGTGACGCGCGAGGAGAAGACCTTGGGAGGGAGTATTATTGTCGAGACTTGCGGACAAGCAGAATTGGAAAATGGAAGAGAGGGAGAGAGACGGCGAGTTGGCTATCGGTACACATTGAGAGTATGGAGGGGGACGAGACAGGCTGGATGTGGGAACCACCTGGGAATTCTCCTACAAACTATACAGCCACCGCTCCCAGCCATCAATTGCAACTCGTAAGCTCTGCCAAGCCGCGCTCTTCACTGCAAAGGTGTTGAAATATAGCTTCGTTTGTCTTGTAAAAATCAAGAATTTAAATTTGATTGACGGATTATGTAAATAAATTTTATATTATTATTTCTATATATATAATTATATAAATATATTATTAAAAAATATTATTATTTTTTAATTTTTTTAATTACATTATATCCTTTGATTCATTAATAATATAAATGATATCAGCAGTCATTCAAGTCTAAACCCTAAAAAGTAAAAACAACGCTGAACATTAATTTATTTGCCTACTGACGTGCAGTTTACAATCATAGGAGCATTTATGAAAAATGTCTAATACACCTTTCTTTTAGCGTATTGGATTATGTACTTTTTTTAATATATAATAAAATTTATAAAATTTTAAATTTCACAATTTGTAGAAAGAGGAAAAAATGAAGAAGTAAGTCGCCGGGAAAAAACAGTAGCATTATTTCCAAGGAAAAGAGTTTATTTTTACACAAAATATTGAATTTGCTATTTTTTAAAGTTATTTGATTTGGTTTAATTCAGGTACATGTTTGCCTGTATATTTTGTTTTTATATTTGAATCAACACTCGTCGGTAAGTGAATTTAAACCTTTTAATAAGGCATGAGCTCAATATTTTAAGTGCTTATTTATTGAATGCTGCTTGGGCTAACTGATTCAATGTTTTTTTAGGGGACAAAAAAATCTCAATGCAAGACATTGCTTCACTCATCTTTTATGACAAAATTTATAATTAAGTAATGTCTTGTTGAGCAGATATATTTCATTTTTTTGAGTGGTTTAAGAATAAATTTGGCTTGACGACATTTTTTATAATGTAATGACATCTAATATTATTTTCAAAACTTTATTTTTCTTTTATATTAGACAATTTTATGTATATATTAAATAAATTATCACCTATATAATTAAAAAATAAATAAATTTGGCTTGGAGGCTTTGTAAACGGTTTGGGAAAATGCAATTCTTTAGTGTGGAATCTTAACGGTGGAAAAGGTATACACGAACTTAATAATTGAAAAATTAGTTGGTAATTGATAGAAAAAATTTATAATTAATTATGATAGAAGTATTTAATAAAATTATTCTATAAATTAATTAAAAACATGAAATAATATGTTTAGTAAATGTATAAATGAAATTAATTTAAATTTATTTTAGGATTAAATTAAACAAATTCAATTAAAATATTTAAACAATAATATACTTATATAAGATTTAATTAATTATATTTATGATATTATGTATTTATTTATTATTTAGTTTTCATTTATTTATATTCAAAATAATAATATAATAGTCTAATATCTAATTAATTATATATTATAAAATTATGTATTTATTTATATGCATAATTATCATTTATTTATGTTGAATTGATAAGGATATGTTAAGTATTTATTTATATAATTAATACACAAATAATTACTTATTTAAAATAATAGAAATAAATTTTTAAAAAAATTAAAAGCTATTACATTACTTTATGAAATTTATCAAATAAAAACTTATTGGGTACTACTTTGTTACTCCAGTTTGCTTCCAGTGTAAAGCAAATCTATACAAGGAATATATGTTAGAAGTATATGGCGGCAGGATGGTCTACCAAATATATTTCAATGCTTGAGTTGATGAATATTTTAGATAATAACAGTAGAAGTTAGAACTTGAGGAAGATGAAATCATACCTTATCTTTATATAGACATTGTAAGGTTTAAAGGTGACAAAAGGTGTGGTCTAGATAGCCAATCAAAAGTGTACACATGGTTAAGTTAGTTATGAAAGGAATATCGAGACTAAACTAATAAAAAAACATGGTTTGTCCAATGTGAACTTTGTGTGATTTATATGCTTTGAAAGGTATTTAAGTCATTGAATTATTTTGTAATGGCAAGTTTTTGTTAAGTTAAGAGATTAGGTCACTTAGACAACTCAATTTGATCTAAATTAACTGACTTTATCTTATTTGCCAACTTTATTAGGTTACTTGCTATTTGATAATTTAGTTAATTATATTGGATTCAGTCATTTGGCTAGAAATAATATTATCATTTTCTTTTTAAATAAGTTAACATGCTATATCAAATATCTTTAAAGGCTAACATATAATTTATGAGCCAAATAAATAAATTATTACAAACTAATATATTTATTATATCCAATGCATATTAAAATTAAACTCAAATATAGTAGTTAAAACTCTTCTAAACTATGAACTATCCATCCTTACTTGGATAACGTGGAAGGACTCTTACATAAAAATGAAAAGTCATTACATTTTTAAGAAGTAAATATTTTATTTATATATGTATATCTAAAAAAGCAACATTATCAAATATGAACATTTCAATAGTTGGAGGAACCTAGAATAAATATATGGTACCATTCCTAATGATATTTACAATCTACTTGATAGATTCATGAGCAATTGTGTTATAATCCATTGGAAATCACAAGAAGACAACATTATTCAAAGAACAAAACAAATAAAAGACAGATTCAAATATAGGAATCATACCATAGGGGCATTAAAGTTCTCTCAAAAACAAATAAAAGACAGATTCAAATATAGGAATCATACCATAAGGGCATTAAAGTTCTCTCAAAAAAGCATTAACAACTACTTTGCAACCATTCTCAATAAACACCTCTTTATCAAAATAATTAAAAGATACTATCAACATTTTTTAGATAGTAAGCAATCCATGGCTAGCTCAGAAGCAAACTTAAAATTGTCATACAACATTAATGCTAATATGTAGGCTTCATTTAGGTATCAGATAAATAAGAAAACAAATAAATAAAGAGAAAAGATAATTTTTCTTTCTTTAAGTTTAATTAAAAAAATATAAAAAAATATTTTCTCTTCTTTAGTGGTATAGAAACATGAAGAAAAAGATAAATTATTAAATTAAATTAAATAATAATATCCTCATTGTAAATCAAATATTAGCTTTAACATAATAATAATAATAATTTTAAAATTAACAGAAAATATAAAGAATAAATTTAAATAAGTAATAGAAGAAAATATTTTTTAAAAAATGTTTCTATATAACATAGCAATTGGATTAATTTGTATACCTAATTAAATTAATAGTATTTTTTATTAATTTTTCCCAAATAATGCAAGTATATAGTTAACTTATGCGATGGAAAGGAGATAAGAATTCAAAAAACACTTTTAATAGTAAAATATGGGCAAAATAGAAAGCTTAATTTGTCTTAGTGCATAAAGAGGATTTTTCTCCTCCTTTCTATTCACTTGTGGAGAGAATAAGGATGCTTAACAAGTTGAAAGCTTGTGGGTCAAATGGACTAGTACATGGACCAGCCTACAAAAAGTATAAGGATATTTAATGGGTCAAAAGCTTGTAGGCTATATAGACTATCTTGTAGACTTTTTATGAATTAAACCTTAAAAATTAGGTCAATTAAAAAAAAGGTTTAAATGAATTAACTTACATTCGCCACAAACTAAAAATGGCTAGTTCATTAGTCTAAATGGGCTAACTCTTTTTTTAACTTTATATTTAATAATTTAAATAATATTTATATTAAAAATAATTTTTTAATTATATTTATATTATAAATTAACATAAAATATAATTTAATTATTAAAAAATTAAACATATATATTTAAAATAATTAATACATATAAAAATAAATATAAAAATAAAATAATAAATATTAAAAGATAAAATATAAGTTAAAATTAAAAAAAAGGTTAGCTCGCAAACCAATTCGACGAGTTTGCAAACCAAATCAACTAAAGTGCGACAATTTAAAAATAGGCCTTAATAAGTTAGGCCTAAATAAATTTCAACTCAATTCAACGTGACCTCTCTATTAAAGATTCTTGAAAGAGAAATAAGGAAGAAATAAAATTATATGAATCTGCCAATTTTTCCTATCAAATTTTCTTTCTTCCTTATTTTTTCTTATCATTCAAATAAAGAATTACATGATTTTGTTTAATTTTTTCTATTCCATTTTTTCCTCTGCATCCTTTGCAACCAAATCAAATCAAATCAACTAAAGAATTACAACCAAATCAATTAAAGTGCGACAATTTAAAAATAGGCCTTAATAAGTTAAGCCTAAATAAATTTTAACTCAATTCAACGTGACCCCTCTATTAAAGATCCTTGAAAGAGAAATAAGGAAGAAATAAAATTATATGAATCTACCAATTTTTCCTATCAAATTTTCTTTCGTCCTTATTTTTTCTTATCATTCAAATAAAGAATTACATGATTTTGTTTAATTTTTTCTATTCCATTTTTTCCTCTACATCCTTTGCAACCAAATAAGGGGTAAGATTCTTTAAGTAATACTATATGTCACTTAAATTAAAATTTTTTGAGAAATAATAATATTTTGGAGTATGGACTGCGTTATTGTTATTGTTAGAAAATTAAGGGTTTACTTCTTTTTAATAAGATTAAGAGCTTATTTAGTATAATAATTGTATAATTTTTTATTAATAAATTTAAATGTATAATATAATTTTATGTTTGCCATAATTATTAACAATAATTGATTTGTTTCAGAGAAAATTGATGTGAAATATTTGTAGGAAAAAATTATAATTAAATAATAAATTATTTTTATAATATATTTTTCAAAGAAGAGATTATTTATGTGAAGGGATGAAATTAAGGTTAGAATTGAGTTGAGTTAAGTTTTAACTTAATCAAATAGGGCTCCAAAAAAATTATAGGGATTTAAGGTTAAATTATAATAGAAAAATTAAGTTTTGCTCAACTCGACTTAGAATAATAAGGTTAGATGATCAACTTGATTAAGTTCATAATGACAAAAAAATAAAATTTTGTCAAATTATAAACGAGTTTCATGTTTGATTTAAACTTAATTGATTAGAAAATTAGTTATTTTGTATAAAATTTAATTTTATAATAAATATACAAATTTAAAATATAAATTAGTGAAAAATCAAAATAAAATCCTATCAACACTTTCAAATTAGATAAAAATAAAATCATAATTCTATTAATATTAACACTTAGTTAAAAAAGTGAAATAAATTATTGATATTTTCTTAATATATTTTTAAAAAAATTACGTATACACATACATATGAACCATTAGTGAGCTAAACAAGTCATATAAAAATATTGTATTTTATTCAAATTATTAGATGAGTTAAATTTTTTACTTGGAATTTCAAACCAAATTGAATCAATCATTCTCGAATTAAGTTCAATGAGTAACTGAACAGTTTGACTCAAATGTTATCTTAAATAAAATTGTATATATAAATTATCATTAAAAATAAAATTATAATTTTATATAATTTAATAATTATTTTTTCATTACTTTATAAATTTAGAAATAAAATTATTAACACGCACGCGAGTAGAGAGGCTCCAAACCCCAAGCAGAAGCTGAGCCAAAGGATGAAGAGAGTGCATGTGTCTATACGCGTGCCGAAATGAACTGGAAGGTAGAGAAAAAGGGGCAGAGCGTCGGTGTGGGGGGAAAAATGAATAAGACGGCCTCATTTCTACGCTAAGTTACAAACAAATATAGCCCAACCTTCTATTCCAAACGCAACCTCTCATGCGTGAACGTCACTCACTGCTCCGCTCACCCCCGTCCAAACTACAAAACGGCGACGTCTCTTCCGACGGTGGTTCCTTTCTCATTCTCAACCCCCACCCCTTTTCTTTCATTTTTTATTTCATTGCCAACTTTTTTTTATTAAATTAATTTTTCTCATGGTCACGTTTTAGTTTAGCTTGCAATCAGTGTATTGGTGTATATTTATATAATAACGTTATATGCATGAAAATATAATTTAAAAATTATTATTAAATATAAAATAATAAAATAAATTTATAAAATTTAATTTAATAAAAAAAAATTTTAAAATTTAATTTTAGATCTATTTTTTATATTTACAGTATTTTTTATATTTATATTTGGCTTAAACTTGGAATGAGCGGTACCGCAGGAATGTAAAGCAGAGGTTTCAGATCGGTTTGGATTGATTCTTTATGTATTTCGGTATGTATGGACTTAAGAAAAAAATGAATTATATCTTGTGTCGTCCGATTCGATTGATATTCATAATTTAATCTGCACATTCACTGATTTTAGTTATAAATTTATGAATTAATTCGATTTAAATTGATTCATACAAATTTTAATTTGAATAAATTGATTTGTATAAATTTGTAAAAAATAAATTAAATTTTAAGAAATTTAATTTACGAATTGTCAGTCATTTTACAAATCTACTCCATTGTGTTTCATTATTGGAATCAATTGTGGTTTACAATTATTATTATTTTATGAATTTTATTGCTTGTCAAATTTAAAATTCAAAATTAAAATTTATGGATATATATTAAACAAATTATTATTTCCTTTCATTAAAAAAATAATTGTAAGAAATTTTCTTTTACCCACATGTATGCACGCAATTATAGGACAAAAATTTTCAATTGAAGTGATTTAAATATATAATTTTTTAGTTTTTCAGAAAAATAATACGATATGATTGCTCCCTACTCCCTCCCTCTGTATATATATGAGTATATATATGAAGAAAAAAAAGATAAACAGATGTAAAATATCCACGTTCTCGGTATATATTATATTTCTTGTTACTTTTCAAAAGAGAGAGAAACTAAGCTGTTTAAGCACAGCCTGGAGTCCTGGACTTTTGAGTTCTAACATTGTGTCCTTTTTGCTCCCATTGGAAAAGCTCAGAAACGTGATTTTTGTTAAATTAAGAAAAAGAATGTGCTTCATGTGAGAAAATGAAAGCGTGGAACATAAGTAGTAGCTTCACTATTTTCTTTATTAATTAATTAAGAATGAAAGATGAAGAATAAAGAGGTCTTGTCTAAATTTCTTGCATTGCACTCTTGCTTGTTTTTCATCCATGCAAAAGATACAAAAGTTTAATTGGATTTCTAAGAAGTGTAAAATATATTTTAAATAATAAAATGAAATATTATAATTTTTGATAAAAAATTAAGAATTTAAATTTAATAAATATATTATGAAAATATTAAGCACTTAGGGAATAATAAAAGAAAGAAATGAAGAAAAGATGAAGGAGAAATATCAAGAAGAGAAAGAAAATATAAGGGAAAGGAGAATATCTCATTCAATTGTATGCAAAATGATTTATACAACCCATATTTATAGGGTAAATTGATCAAATATTATAATCTCATAATGATAATTTATAAATAGAATTAATTACAATTGGGGTATAATTAATCATAATTGGAACCTAATAATATGATCATAATTGGAGATATAATTGATCATAATTAAATCCTAATAATTGGGGATATAACATTTGACCTGTGGACATCTATATTTAATAATTATTCATAACACTCCCCCTTGGATGTCCATATAATACGCAATAAAATACTGCCTCATTAAAAACCTTGCTAGGAAAAATTCAGTGGGACAAAAATCATAGCTAAGGAAAAAAAAATATAGTGTGTATTAACTCCCCCTCTTAACAATGTGGCAGCCAATGTTTATTTAGTGAAATGTCATAAAATAGTTGTATTATCACTTGTAAATAAATAGTTTGTTTGAGATCGAACTCTGTGTGGTTCAAATAAATATCCAATATTTGCATAACCTATGAGCTATGATTTATCTATTTGTATATAATAAGCCCATATTAATAGTACCTTGGAAGTATCGAAAGACATGTTTAATCTCATTCCAATGTCTTTGAGCTGAAGAGGAACTAAATCCTGCTAAGAAACTCACAACAAAAGCTATATCAGGTCTTATATTGTTAGCAAGATACATTAATGTACCAATAGCACTAAGATGTGGTACTTCAGGACTAAGAACCTTTTCATTATCCTCTCAAGGTCAAAAAAATATCCTTTTTCACATCAAATGACCAAACAACTATTAGGGTACTCAATGGATGTGCTTTATCCATGTAAAATCTTTTAAGGATATTTTGGGTATAAGTTGATTAATATATAAAAATTTCATCTTTTAAATGTTCGATCTGCAAGCTAAGGCAAAACTTTATTTTCCAAGATCTTTTATTTCAAATTCTTTCTTTAAACAATCAACTGCCTTTTGAATCTCTTCAGAAGTTCCAATAATATTCAAATCATTAACATATACAATAATGATGACAAATTCAAAATTTGTTCACTTTATGAAAATACATGGACATATTTGGTCATTATTATACCTTTCCTTTGACAGGTATTCACTAAGACGATTATACAACATTCGTCCAGACTGCTTTAATCCATATAAAGATTTTGTAATTTAATTGAATAAAGTTCTTGGGACTTTGAATTATATGCTTTAGGTATTTTAAATCCTTCTAGGATTTTCATATAGACTTCATAATCAAGTGAGGTATATAAGTAGGTTGTAACAATATCCATAAGATGCATATCAAGTTTTTCATGTACTACCAAACTAATGAGATAACAAAATGTAATTGCATCTACCACAGGAGAATAAGTGAACTCATAATGAATTTTAGGTCTTTGCATAAAATCTTGGACAACAAGCCATGTTTTATATCTTACAACTTCATTTTTCTCATTTCATTTACACATGAATACCCTTTTGTACCTAATGGGTATTACACCTTCAGGTGTTTGGACTACAGGTCCAAAAACTTTACATTTTTTAAGTGAATTCAATTCCTCTTGAATTGCGTCTTTCCATTTTGGCTAATTATATCTACGTCAACATTTATCGATAGATGATCCTCATTATCATTCATAATATTAAGCACTACATTATAAGCAAAAATGTTATCGACAATAATTTCTTTGCAATTCAATCTTTTCCCCATAGAGACATAGTTTATTGAGATCTCTTTATTTTCATCTTCTTCATCATTTTCAGGTACCTGAACTTCTTTTGGAGTTATATTGTTTCTTATGTCTCTAGACTCTTTAGGGGTATCTATTTCTTTCATGGGCTTATCTTCAATAATTGCTCTTTTTTTACGGGAATTTTTATCTTTTGAACTTATTAGTCTACCATACTTCTAGCGTGCCTTAAACTCATTAGCTTTCTCATTGATGGATTATCTTTCGGGGATATCAATCCTTATTGGATCATTAGCAGCTAATATATGTGACTTAGTACTCTCTTTAGGTCAATGATTGCATCTGGTAGTTGATTATCTTTTGAACTTCAAGTTCACATTGCTTTGTGCGAGAATCAATATTTTACAAAGTATTCCATGTAATTTCTTTGACCAGCTACTTATCCTTTTCTCCCCCTAATGTTGGAAAAATTGATTTATTAAAATGACAATCAACAAAACATGTTATAAATAAGTCCCCTATCATTAGCTCAGGATATTTTATAATAGAAAAGGAATCATACCCAACATATATTCCCAATCTCCTTTAAGGTCTCATCTTAGTACATTGTGGTGGAGCTATTGGAATATATACTACACATCCAAAAATTCTAAGATATGAAATAATTGGCTCCTAACCATAAGCCAATTGTAAAGGAGAGTATTTATGGTAACTAGTTGCTTTGATATGCACAAGTGTTGCTGCTTGTAGAATTTCATGTCCTTAAGCAGAAATAGGAAGTTTTTATTCTCATAAGCATAAGTCTTGCTATTAATTGAAGTCATTTAATAAATGATTCAATTAAGCCATTTTGTGTATGAACATAAGCTACAGGATGTTCAACATTCATTCCTATTGACATATAATAGTCGTTAAAAGTTTGAGAAAAGAATTCACCAGCATTATCAAGATGAATAGACTTGATAGGATAATCTGGAAATTGTCCTCTTAATTGAATAATTTGAGCAAGTAATCTTGCAAAAGTTAAATTACAAGTTAATAGTAAATATACATGAGACCATTTGTTGGATGCATCTATTGATATCATAAAATATCTAAATGGTCTACATAGTAGTATAGGCCCACATATGTAACCCTATATACATTCCAGAAATGTTGGAGATTCAGTTTTAACTTTAGCTGGTGATATCTTAATAATCAATTTACCCAAAGAACATGCAGCGCACAAGAATTCTTTAGATTGAAAAATCTTCAGGTTTTTCAATAGGTGCCTATATGAATTCTTAATAATTTTCTTTATCATTAATGATCTGGGATGCCCCAATCATTCATGTCAAATAGTAAATATTTTGAATTAATAAACTTCTAATTTATTATAGCATGTATTCCAATTGTACTAATATATATGCAGTACAAACCAAATGAAAGAACAGGTAATTTTTCAAATATGCATTTGTTACCTAAGATCATATCGGCAATAAAAAGATATTCAATATTTCCTTCATTAATTGTTTCGATATGAAATCCGTTTTAACATATATCTTTAAAACTCAATAAGTTTCTATGAGACTTAGTAAAATATAACACATTATCAATGTGTGATTTTATTTCTCCAGATAACAAAACATTAGCTCTTCTGGAGCCTTCAATTAAATTTATAGTACTAGATAGTATTAACATTGGCCTTTTACATTACTAAATAAGAAAAGAAAAATTTTACATGCAATAGATAGTAAATATCCTTAACCCAATGAGTCATAAAAAGTTAGGGTATACATATATTGTGACTTACCTTTAATATCTCCACCTATAATTCTGCTTGGTTCAACAGTGCACAATTTTATGCTATACTGCAATCTAAAACTTTTCAATAACCATATAATATCTTCTAAGAAAGAGGTTGTGACACATTTAAGTAAAATTGACTCGTATTAAAGTGATATCATGGTAACCATAAAAGAACAAACCATAATAAGGTGTATATTTACATATCCAGATATTATGATTACTTATATAAATGAATTTCGAGTAACTTGATATAAAATAAAATGATAGATATTATGGAAATGCTTTTAAAATTAGCTAATGAAAAAGACCATTAAAATAAAACTAATTTATGAATATATGAATAATGGGCATAAATTAAATGTCTTGATGTAATAAGGATGCTTTGCCAATCAAATTTTCAAAAGAAATAAGGTGAAGGTCAAACATTTGTATTTAGTAATTTTTTTATTTAATAAAATCTTCTCAACAGCTTTGAGATAAGTATACTTATAGAGAATTAAGTAGACAATAGACAACTACAAGCCTTCTTTAAGAAAATCAATTCAAATCCCTTTTCATATGCAAAATTTATCTTTTATATATATATTTTCTTCAAGTAATTCTTTGTAAAGCTTAACAAAATGATTTGGTGTATGACAGATACGAGACTAATGACCTTTACCATCATATACGTTCTTATTATTTTGCCCTTTTTTATCATTCTTTTCTTTATTTTTCCACTTCTTATGAAAAGTTGAGTTCTTGATATAAGAAATATGATCACGACTATATATGAGGTTATAAGTTTTTTAATAAGTAAAATGGTTGTGTGTTGCTATATTCGCCTCAGGAAATGGAGCAAAGTTAGTCAAATGGGGCTTATCAAAAGTTTATTATTTTGTTTAATCACAAGGAGATAAGAAATTAACTCAGAATGTTTCTTGAAACCCTTTTTCTTAATATTGCTACTACAGAAGCAAATTGTATACATGAAAGTAGAGAATTTTTTTTTCTTTTGATCATATATTTATTTTAAACTATAACAAAGAATAAGTGAATCTTTTATCGTAAGGTAAAAATTTTTAACAAAGAATAATTGAATCTTTTATCATAAAGTAAATTTTTTTTCATAATATTAAGAGTCACAAATCAAGATCTGCCATAATACTATTACAAACATGTAAAAATGAATAAGAAAAATTTCAAAATAATAGAGTTTGAATATTGAAGAAATTATTAATCATATAATTATTAATCTAATTTTCTATTTCATTGTCAATTTATATGGTGATCAAACATTGCAAAAATTATTAAATTTATGAAAAGTATACTTTAGATTATATGTATATTTATACACTAATTGCTTCTAGATAATTTTTTTCTTTTTTCAAACTTTGTTTCTTCAATATTTGCATTCATCTTTGTATAAAGTCAAACCTTATGATGCAAGTAAATTTTATTTAATTCTTTCTATATCAACATAACATATATTATATATTTTTTTCATATAGCAAATTTTCAATCATGAGATAATAATATAATTAAGAATTTACCACATATCCGTAATTGCATACCATATATATATATATATAATACTCACATATTTTATAAAAACTAACATGCATTTCAAAATAATTCATTCATTTAGCATTTAGGAATAAATTTTCAAATGTATAATATGTCATATGAATTGTTTTCTTTTTCTCAATTTAATTCATTATTTATTTGTATTCCTATATATCATATTCAATCTTTTGCAACTATTATTTCTTTGAATAAGATTAGAAAAATGTTAAAATCATTATAGAAATTATTTTCAAAATATGAAGGAAATAAGGAAGAAGAATGTGATGAGATGGAAGGATTACTATACTAGCATAAAGTAACAAGATTAAGTAAAATAATTTATACTTGAAAGAAGTTACTTCAGTAGATCAAAGTCTCGTGCTGATAACGTGTTATGAAAATATTAAACATTTAGGAAATGATAAAAGAAAGAGAAGAAAAGATAAAGGAGAAATATCATTAAGAGAAAAAAAATACAAAGGGGAGGAGAATATTTGATTCAACTTTATACAAAATGATTTGTACAACCTATATTTTATAGGATAAATTAATCAAATATTGTAATCTCATAATAATAATTCATAAATAGAATTAATCACAATTAGGAGTATAATTAATCATAATTGAAACTTAATAATATGATCATAATTAGGGATATAATTGATCATAATTGAATCCTAATAATTGATCATAATTGAATCCTAATAATTGATCATAATTGGGGATATAACATTTGACTTGTGGATATCCACATTTAATAATTATTCATAACAAAATGATAATTAATTAAAAAATAATTTTTAAATTCATAATTGCTTATTTTTTTATTTTGTCATTTGAAATTATGATATTTCATTTTTATCATGTAAAAAATCTCATACTTTAAAGAAGTCCAATGCATAAATCACTATGCACGGTACATTATGCTCAGGTTGTATTTCATCACTCAATTTTATGGTGAACAATATTTGTCCTCAATGATTTCAAAGTCCTCCATAGCATTGAAATTTTAATGCCACTTTCTATTATATTTGAATGAATGCTAAAATTATGAAAGCAGCTTTTGACATGTTGAAGAGGGAATCATCATTTCAACACCTTAAATAATACAACAACACTCCATATTACTTTAAAAATTCTAGTCTCCTTAATTTAGTTTGGAATCTAGAATGGTAAGGGTGTTGGTTAAAGAGAATTGTTACTTCTACCATTACAAATTTGATGTAATTACACTCATACTTTCACTATTTTTAAAAATATACACTTATGTCTCTTCTCATGTACATTTACTTCCCCCTTCCCTTTTTTTTTTTTGTAATGACAAGAATGGTACTTTATTTAATATACAAACAAGAGGTTCTAGGTTCAAACTTCAAACAAAATGGGACTGGGATTCTTAAAACAACTTGGATTGTTACTGCACTATTAAGATATCAAACTCCTTTTCCTTATTTTAAACATTTGCTCTCCTCCCCTGATTTTGAAAATTAGAGAATATGAATGTATATTTATAGAAGTTGAAAGAATATGAATGTAAATAAATTAAATTTTAAGAAAAGTAAGTGCAATTTACCTTGAAGTTAATTCATGGCCAAAAAAAAGTCAAAGTTAATTTAGAATAATATTTTGACCTGTCAAAAATAATAAGAAATGATAGTGAAATTTTTAATGTTAGGATAAAATTAGAAATATTTTGCCTCAACAAATTTTTTATTTTTGACTCTTTATCAGGTTTAAGCTTAGTTTTCAACATATAATAATCTCTCCACATTTGTCCCCGGCAAGCACTCATATTGCCACACTGCTACATGAATCTTTCACAGAAGGGACCTCAAGTTAAATAGAAATTAATGTGTTTAAATATATTTTTATTTTTATATTTTTTAAAAAATTATTTTCAAAAACTATTTTCAACTTAAAAGAGAATAAATATTAAAAGGTGTTCAATATTACAAATAAAAAAATATTTCATATAATTATAAAATTAACATTAAGAACACGAAAAGATTTAATAAATTTTAAAAATTATTTTTATTTTTCTATTTTTAAGTTATATACTTAAAAATAAATTTTGAAAACGGATTCCTAAACAGAAGAAGTAGACCCTCCATCTTACTTCCAGAATAACAAAATTTTCCAAGAAAGATACAAACTCATGCATATAAATGAATCCCACTTGTGTGAGATTCACATAACTCTCTGAATCCAACCAAAATAAATCCATTGCCTGAAGAATTTTTCCACAAATAAGATAGAATTCTTCCAAGTTATGAACATAATATTCATTAGAATTTATACACTTCATCCCATAGATAAATTGCCGGTTCCAAACTGTGCACCCAAACAACTTGAACGCATACCATTTAACTGATCCCGGCATCATATATCATCATATATCATATATACATAAAACCGATGTTTTTTAAGCTGAGTGCAGATGTTAAGTCTTCCGGACCTAAAATCTATTGCAAACTGGAGCATCGTCCTGAAGACTATTTCCCAAGTGGCACCGCCCTCCTTCTGGACTGTAATCTAAAGCATCTGCTCCTCAGCATGTCATGTCTGGATAGATAATTAACCTGAAAAACCAGATGAAGCTAAGTATTTCAAAGAAAGCACACAGGGGCAGACTCAGACAAATTGTTTCACAGAATACAATAAACTCAGACAAACTTAAGCTTATTTTATTGCCAAGTTCCATTTGTTGAATTTGAGCCTGCATCGATTCGGAGTATTTCACTAATTTTTAGAGTGTCATACTGCGACTGGAGTTACACTTCTCCCACATATGACATCGCTAATAAAGGATGATTGCCACATTATAATATTCTAAGTTTAAAAGGATGATTGCCACATTATAATATTCTAAGTTTAAAAGGAAAAAGAAAGAAATCTTTCACCTCAAGTGTTTGATTTGTGGCACCCTTCCAACTTAAGGAAATTTTAAAATTCAAATCATGCTTGATAGCATGAAGTAAAAGTTGGAGTATAAAAAAAGAAGAGGGAAATGAAAAGCAAAAGCATTAGAGGCTTTGATTCTCAGCGCTGCACAAATTGAAAAGGTAAAATTTTACATAGAAAAGAGGTTCATTCTGCTTACTAGAGGACTTTTGGGCAGGATCGAATCTCGCCCAAGTCCTACAAAGAAATCATGATCCAACACAGGTGTTTGATCCTTAAATGGATAACAATATTTATCCTGAACCCATGAAGTGCAGACAAGATCAAAGCTCACCTCCAAATATGAGATGCTGAGGAAAGATGCAGAAGCTGAAACATCCGAGATCTCAATTTGAATGTGAGCTAGCAGCACAAGCAGCTGGAGTGCTGGCTGTGCTGCTTCCAGTCAAAGAGTTTTCCCTGTGGGCTTCAGCACTATTTTGATTGCTTGTCTCTGCAATGGAAGAATTGGCCAAACGATTACCTCCAGTTCTATTATTGTCCCTAGTTTCAAGCCGCTCCATCAATCGAGATACACTGGCAATTCCAGCATTCAACTCTCTCTTAACTTCTGAACCAAGATCTGACATGGAAGAAGTACGAGAGAACAGCCTGTCTTTCCATTCCCTAGTTCCCTTGGTAATAGACTCTTTATATCTTGGTAACGAAAAGAAAGTATACTATTAGTTATGATTTGCCAAATACATGAGATCAATTCATACGTGCACTTTTGATCAATTCATACGTGCACTTTTGTCAAGTTCATCGTACCCATTAGCCAAAAGATAGCTTCCCAAGAAATCATACCTCATGGATACAGCACTGAGTTTGGACCGCAAAGACCCAGAAAAGGATTGGAATTCTGATGGTCCTGCTCGATCGAGATTTGATGATGAAGAATGAGCAGTAGAGCCTCTGCAAGCAAACACATGCACAATGTATATAAGCAGATAACTTGATCAACCTATATAACAACCGGAGCCTTAAGAAAATAACATCAAGCTCATAAGCAATTACCGGTCAATAAAGTAATTTCCATGATGATGTGCTGCCATGACAGGAGATCTAGGAGCTAAAGAAGAGATCTGAGTTTGAAGGTGTGGGATATGTTGTGGCATTTCATCAGCATCCCGTGCAAGTGGGGCAGATGGATTTCCTACAGTAATTGGAGCTGGTTCTGTTCCCCATCCAGCAGCTGAAACAGGACCAGATGGTGGTGCACTGGGCTGAGTTGAGAAAACCAAGAACTGCGGATGACCATGAGCAGATGACCTAGATCTGGGCCCTTCCCTCCTACTAAGGTGGTGTTCTCTTGCCATGGCTGCTGCAGCTAAATGTCGAATTATCTGCTCTTCAATGTTAGAATCATTTACACCCAAGGGTAACTGCTGTACAAGTAAGATCACAAAGTAAATCGTATTGTCCCTAAGAAACAAGACAATCCAATCAACGTTCTGGTACTGATAGTGATAGATAACTAACATGCTGCAATTCAAAATCACCAAATGCAGGGCGATGAAATATAGAAGCATTTCTTGACGAAGCAGCCCTCAAACTCCTCTCATGCACCACAGCTTCAAGCAATTCTTGACTGCCATAATATGCATATTAGTTTGATGAGATAATCCACCAAAAAAAAAAGACTATAGTCAATTCCAAATAACAAAGTCATCATCAACCTGGTGGAATCCTTTAGGCTAATAGACTGCATACACATAGGACACTGGGAGCTTCTTTGACACCTATAAATAAAATCAGTTACAAATGCTTACATATATGAACCAAAAAAACATACCAGCAGCAAAACATGTTCTATTGGATACAAAATCAAAAACTCTTGACTGTTTAGGGTCTGGAAACAACGTAATATTCTCAACAGCAACTCACCCTTCGTTTCCAAAACCAATGCAAAGGTGCATTTATGCACAGATGAGGTGAAGGATGGATAACTAGAAATTTATTCAGCAAACTATTCTAAGCTATCCTTAATTTATTTTGTATTGTTTTTTTAGGGGCAATGCATTACTGCACCACCAGTTTACAGGTGCTACCCAGACCAGAGAGAAATCAAGTTCCGATATTCAAAGTCACAACCAGCACTAATATCTTTAAGATTAAACTAAACAGCCTAGCAAGCTTCCTTTTCTTGGCATTCAGCAACTATAGCATAAATGTAGTATCAACATCTGAATTCTATGGAAAAATGAATTTGAAACCAGTTGTATATAAATGCGTACCACTCAAGTATACACTGAAGGTGAAAATTATGCTTACAAGTTGTCACCTGAAAGGGAAAAGGAATGGAAGTGAACATATATGTATATACATTCATAGTTGCACATATTCTTATTATTGAACAACATTGAATATTACCGTTGAAGGATCACTTTCACAAAAATCCTCAAGGCAAATGCTGCAAGCATCATCACAGGCTTCTTGAATCCCCCCTTCCACAAAGGCTGCAGCTGATGTCATTTGACATTCAGTCTTCTTGTCTTTTATCTCCGGAACCTTTTAATATTATTTCTCAAAAGAAAGAGTCAAAATGTGAAATTAAAATTTTTGGCGAGTGTTGTTTGTGAACATTACAAGAAGGACTTTCACTGAGGTATCAATCATATTTACTTTGATTACTAAACTCAGAATTCAGACTATACCCGGAAACAACAACATTTTTAAAGGAAATCTTTTTTTATATTTTTATGTACAACTATTTAAGAAAAAGCTCCATTATAAATCAACTTAAATAAATGTAGTTTCTAACAGCAAAAAACATGCAAAAGCTGATAAGCTTCAATGCTTCATGAATTCTTCATGGAAGTCAACATATCGTGTGAATGAACAACACTTAATCGTCTTTTCACCAACCACCTGGAAGGCATCAATATAAGTTCTGTTCCTGTTGCAAAGCATGCCTCAAAGGCTCAAACTTTTGATCTCCTCTATAATTACCCATGAAATTCTAGCTGGAAAAATCCTTTGTGCTACCCGCCATATAACCACCAAAAAAAAAAGAAAAGGAGAAAACTTTAAACATTCATAACACATGAGGATCACGCCAGGATACAATCTGATCAAAACCCAGATTAAAAAATTGATTCTTCTGACAGAAACGAGAAACACACACACACACACACAAATGACAATAGCCGTTTACAGCCATAACAAAAATGCAATTAAAATTTTCAACAAAGGCTTCTGGGTTTACCTCCATTGAGAATTTAGAATGCTCCAGAAAGAAAGGGTCAGAAAGGAGAGAAACACCTCTCGACGGGAGATCGAAGCCTCGAATTCACAATGCAGAGAATGCTACAGATCCATTGCAGAGAAATCAGCGAGAGAAGAAATAAGAGGAAAAAACAAACAAACAAACAGAAATAAAACTGAAGAGAGATGAGAATGGCGCACTTCACCTACCTTACCTGCAATTACCTAATGGATTTATTGGCTAATATTCGATCGTGTGTTGGAAAATAAACAGACTTCTTCCCTCCCACAAAACATAAGAGAGAGGTAACAAACATCAAAAACCTCACCTTTTTTCTGGCTTCTCCATCTTTAAATAATAATTAGTTGTTGTCACTTTATGTCAGCTTTAGATACTTTTTCTCATCTTGGAATATTATATTTTCACACCACTAATTATTTCTTTGATAGATTGGTAGGATTAGGAAGCTCATAATGCTTGAAGTTGAAAGAACAAAGGGAATATAGTAATGATCACGCAATAATATTCATTTAATAGCATGTTATCCTTAGCAGTTTGCTCACCAAAGGGAAATGCTATACTTCGACAAGAAAATTGGTACGCTTGTCTTGAATAATTAAGGTTTTATAATACAAAAATGACTTACATTTATATTACTTTCCTAGATATAATGTAAAACTTATAATATTTCCTGGCATCTAATGGAGAAGTGACTTCTAATAGAATTTTGCTATATGCACCGGCACGGACGAGCCGAAACGGTTCCTAATAATAAAGTGAGATCATCTCACCATTTAATTTAATAATTACAATTAATTTTATAAAAATATAAAAAAGCTCCTTTATTTGTGATGTAATTAAATTTTATCCTCTTTTAAATATCACCCATATTTTACCTAAATTGATTATTTTATTGAATTATATAATTTTTTAACAATTTTTCAAAATTAAAATTAAAATGTTATTATATGATGATTTATTATATTGTCATAAATAATTATATAACTTATTTATAAGTATCTAATTAAAATATAATACATCTGATTTAATTTTTACTCAGTATATAACACATAAATTGTGTGAAAAAATGATGGGATAAACTGACATATAATAATACTATGATTTTTATACAAAAAATTTATAAAAAAAATTAAGTAATTTATCAAGATAATCAATTTAAAAATTAAATAAATTTTTTGTTTTAATTTAGTTTAAAATTTAATATTAAATGTTTAAAATCAGAGTAATTGGAATGCATAATGAAGGAGATATTTTTATTTTTTCAAAAGCATTTAATACTAAGCACAGTCATTTCGGGATATAATTTGAGCATCTAGCATTTCCCTTTCTAATATTACTACTGAAAAATTTTCCTTCGCTGCTTCTGATTTTAGCGTTCTTAATTTACATGAGAAATGCACTAATAATTTCTGTTTTAATAAAATTATAATACATGTTGTTATTTTTAGAAAAATTATATCATAAAGAAATAATGCAATCACTAGTGAAGACAAAAAATTAAAAAATAAGAGTTTCCAACTTTCTCAAAAATTTTAATATTTTTATTTAAACATGATAATTTTATATTAGTTTTTTAAAAATTAAAAAGTATTTATATCTTATAATAATCTTGTTATATTTAACCTCTAAAATTAAAAATTCTAGCTCCATTGTCTTAAGCAATCCATTGAAATATAGGTTTTTTTATGATTATACATAAATTTAAAATATATTATGATTAATTTATAAATAAAGATATGATAATTTTAAATAATTTTTTTATCATTTAAAAATTAAAACATTTATTTTAAAAAAATTAAAAAACCACAAATTAATCCAAATCCGCAAAGGACTAGACCAAAACCTCTAAAATAAAAATTCATAAAAAAAAAAAATCGAACGAATCCAACTTGACCCATTTAACGGTCAACTCACATGGATCAATCCGGCCTGCTCGGTTACCAACTCTTAAGAGGAGACAACTAACAACTTGTAAATGGGGTTTGAATGATCAAGCACCGACACGTAGAAACTAACAAATGCAGGGCCACTAGTTGAAATTTCCGTCGGAGAATCGTAAGACTTTGAATTTGATGCACTTGTCTTTACTTCCCCTCCATTCCTTTTTCTTTTTAAATTCCCTATTCTCGCAAAAAAAGAAATTTTTTTTAACATAATCCACATATTTCCTCATCACATGTTATTAACTATTCGAGAAAAATGTGAAAAGTTTGCGATCCTTTAAGAGCAATAATAAAGGCAATTGAAGAAAAAAAATCCACATTAGCAATGAAAATTAAAAATCTATACTATTAACATTTGATTTTTAACAAAGTAAGAATTATTTTTCAAGTTTTAACATTCAAATTTGATTATAATTTATAAAAATAATAATTTCTCGAAAATACAAGGCAATAGCACTCCATTTTCCGTGCTCTGTCCTCCACAAAGATGGAGCTGTTCATCTCCAACGAGTCCAACCAACCCATCTAGTCAGTGTTTGATGCAAAACGGACAAGCAGGCTTATGTGAATCACGTTCCCACGGGCTAATTTGCATATATCCATATTTTTAAAGGATTAAAAAAGGTAAATTCGATTCGTTTTATGATTAGCTCATATTAACTCGTCAGCTGGCTTGTACAATTTATAATTTATAAATTATATTGAATTAAATTATTAAACTTTCAATATATTAAATAATTTTTATTATAATTAGAAAAAATATATTATATACAAAGTTAGTGACCCACAAACTAGCCTATGCCCATACAAGTTAATTCATTTAGATTTTGGTCAATACCTATTTAAGCTTGCAAGGTTCACCACTCCAAGCCGGTTTCTGCATCTCTTTTGGTTCCAATGTTTTAGGGGCTGGAGATTGAATCAAAAAATTAATTTCTTTATTAAGCATTTAGTTTCAACATAGTAAATTTTATTATCTTTACTTATCTTTAATAAGTTCTCTAATTTGATTTCCTTTCTTTTTACTAAAATTTTAAATTACATTACCTAATGAAAATAGAAAATACTTATATTTTATCACCACTATCACCTATAACTACCATCCCCACCACTGCCACAATTGTTAACGTCACTATTATCATTGATGTCGTTATCATCATACCACCAATATTATCATAATCATTATTATCATTACCACTATCATTATTGTCATTGTAATCACCTATCACTATTATCATTGCAGTACCATTATTGTTACCATTACAAAATTTTTATCATCATTTCTATCACTACTAAGGATGCTAAATGGGTCAGTAACCTGCAAGTCCAAAGGCTTTTTGCAGGTTGGGCTTACTTTTGTAATCCAAACTTGCTATTGCAGGCCTAAATAGGGCTCAACCTATGTGGATCGGATCCAGATAAATCGTGGACTGATATGCAGGCCAAGTCTATTTATAAACAAAAATTTACAAACTTGGTGAGCTTCTTTATAAATTAAACTGATTTTTTGTAAGCTCAAGTCTTAGCAAATTAAGCCTAATCGAATTTGGCCCACATAGGCCTTGACCTAATTCATTGGGCTTGCTCCATTAAGCATCCCTAATCACCACATTGATGTTGCCATTAATATCAATTGTCACCGCTATTGCTATTATCACCTACTCTTTTACTAGTACATTAAATAATAAAAAAAGGAAACTATAAATAGTGTAATTCTATTTTCGAGGGAACCAAACAAATTTAAATATATAATAGTTTTTTCTCTTACTTTCTTTTATCTAATTTCATTTTATTTCTATTCCCACAAATTAAACCAAATGCTACCTTACAATACACATAATTTTGTTACATTTTTTTAAAAAAAATCTTTCTTCATAAGTTATTTCTTATTTATTAATAAGAAGAAGATTTGTACTTAAAAATTTTAATATATTATTCAAATTCCTTACCATTAACTCATTTCCCAATAACATCCTTCATAATTTATTTTTATATCTATTCATACTAACTTTCACTATAAAATTTATTTATGATAAGATATAGGGGCAAGGAAAAAAAGGTTATGATTATATATAAGACTCACTTTTTTTATTATGAATCAATCTTATTGTGTAAATTATTTTTTTTTAATAATATACTTCAAATTATAGATTTATCATTATTAGGATCTAAGCTTTCGAATTTAACAATAGATTAAAAATCAATCAAAGTACATACTAAAACCCTATATATATGTATTCAATTATTCACCTTCTCTTTTTTACTTTATATATTTATCTAGCATTTCAAAGCAAGTAAAAAAAAGGGCAAGCAAACCTCACTTATAAAGGGTAGGGATATTACGTCTAAACTGACACCAACCTGATGGATTTTGAAGTAGGGATACAAATAGGTTAGGCAACCTAGTAGTGGTTTATGGCCTAAATAAACCTATTAGACCAGCTTATTTAATTATAAATATATTTATAAATAATATAATATTATACATATTATACATACAAATAATATAAATATTTTAATATATATATAGACTTAATTAGGTTATTGGATAATTTTGAATCTTAAAAAAAATTTAATCTATTAACAAATTTGAAAATTTATTTATATAAAGAGACTTTTAAATAAACTAACAAATTAAGTTAGACTTTTTTAATAAGTTAAATTGAGCCTGAATTTTAACCTTATATAGGTTAATAAGTCAAGTTCAGACCAATGATTTAGAAAGTAGGCCTAACCTATTTAGGATAAAGCCTAATTTGGCTTAACTCATTTACAACCTATTTTGAATTAATCAAAACCATTTATTAGCCTAATATTGATGTAATACTAAATTACATAATGTGATGTAAATAGTGAAATTTGTTCCGAACAGTTAACTCCAAACAATTTCTAGGGTCACATAGCGGCTCCCACGACATAATGTTTGGTTGGGTGTAAAGAAACAGAACTAACATAGACGGATGCAATTTGGTCAACAAAAACTGCAAGGACATTCTTCTAATTTCTGGTAGGAAATTGGTAGCCTCGTGCCATATGATTCAATCCACAATTTAATGCCGTTTTTGTTGATTTTATATATGGCTTTTTTAAAAATATATATATGGCTTATTTTAAATTTGAATTCCAAATTTTATGCATGTTAAGTAATTTGTTTTTATTATTAAAAGAATAAACCATATAAAAACAAATTAAAACAAATAATAATTACCTTTGAATTATTAAAAGTGCTGGCAAATTTATGCGCACTTTATCCATTAACATCTATACTAACGGCATATTCAGATGTAAGAAAAAAAAAAAAAGGAAATCACTAGGAAGAACAGGGGAGGAGAATATCGGATTAAGTTATAATTTTTTCCCTTGTTGGATGTCTAAAATTATATAATAAAAAATATCAGAAGATTAAATTAAAATATATAACTAATTAGCATATAATTTTATTCTTTTATAAAAACTTAATTTATTATTATAAAAACATTTTTAAAATATGTTTATTTAAATTTTTTATATAAAATATTTTCTCTTTCTAAAAAAAATCTTTATGCAAAATGATATAGTAGATCTACATACAACAATGTTATAATTATTAATAAAAAGGTTTGAGAAAAAATTATTATGAATTAACTTATATAACCTTTATTTGATGAGGTCAACAATGACTCAACTCACATTCATCTTAATGTTAATATGTATGAGTCAAAATAAAAATAGATATAAATAAATAAATAAATATATGTCATAATTATTAAATTTAATTATTATTAAATAAGGAAAAAGATGAATTTATATTTTTATTAAAAGAATTCTACAATTATAATATATATTTTCACACACTAGGTATATTTCAAAAAATGTAAATAATGTATTTTTATTTAAATGTAAATTATAATAAAATAGTGAGAATATAAATATAAATATAAATTAAAAATAAAATATAATTAAAATTATAAATTAAGCAGATAATTTTTCAAAACCTCTCAATTCAGAGAAATAGAAAATATTCAAGAATGAAACCCTCTCAATTTTTGAAATAAAAACTACTCAAAAGTGAAGGATTTTGAAGAATTAATCATAAATTTTCAATTTTTTCCATCTCCTTACGCAAAACCCCAAAACTCTCAATATATATATATATATATTATAACCTTCGCTTTTTTCTCTCTTCGCTTCGATCCCCACCATTTAAATAGACCGTAAAAGTAAAAAATTAACAAGATGAAGATTGATCCAGGGTACGCAAGATGAAGAATATTGACGAATGACTATCAAAAAGACGAAGTTGTCCACGCAGCCTCTGCTCGTTTTTTTTTTTTTCTTTGGGTCATATACTCGTGTTTGTCCAAAAACAGTTTTTTCGAAGAAAATATTTACCGATTGTATTTAAAATTTTGGGATATAATAACTTGTGTAAAATCTCTTTTAAAATTTTATACATAATTATGTAATATCAATACATATTTTTTAAAAATTTGAGGTGTACTTTCTTAGTTTCATTATTATTTATATATATTATGATTAAAAATAATACATAATATTATGAAAAGATATTATTTTTATCTAACTGCATTTCATATTAAATAAATAAAATAATATTTTAAATTTATAAAAAAATTTGGATAAGTAACATATTATTGAAATTCAAATTTGAATTTATAATGAATATGAATGTAAATAAATTTATATAACTATATCCAAATAATCTGTATTTGATCTAAATTTGAGGATATAAAACATATCTTTCATAAATAAATTAAATATCAATTTTTTTAATCTTATTTTATTTATTAATATAATTTTTATGCAATTGTTAAAATTTATTAAAAATACTTAAAAGTTGTTACACACTATAATAAGTTGTCACTTGTATCACATATCATATTATGAAAATTGAAAAATCACGGTAATATTATCTCTTGTCATGAGAATGAAAAATTCAAATAAATATACAAAAAGTTAAAAGTTTATATCACGAAAAAACTTTACTTGTGATGAAGTGTCATTTGTATTACAATTTAAATAATGAAAATACTTTATTTACAATAAAGTATCACTTATGATATAATATAAATGAAAAAACTTTACCCATACTAAAATATCATTTATACCATAATGTAATAAACAGGAAAATTATACTTGTGGTAAATATACATATAAAAATTATCACATTAATTGAGTTTCCTTCCTAAAATTTGAAAGGATAAATTTAAACTATTTATAGGAGTCCTTTGGTGAACTTGGTGGTATAAATAAATTATAGTCATATGAATTAAATTGGTAAGCAGAAGTAGTAATATGATTATATATAATAATATAAAAATACATATTATAATAATTTTAAATTAATTATACCTAATAACATGTTTTACATTTATCATTTTAATAGATATTATAAATAAAAATTAAAAAAATAAATTTATAATGATTTAGATATTAATTTATAATTAAACTTTAAATATGAATTATAGTTTAAAATTATAACTAATATGGTATTTATTTCATGTAATTCAACCTTTGTTGAATAAATTTTTATAAAATAAAAAAAATTACTAAAAAATATAGAAAAATTACTTTTATCTCACAATAACTTAATTAATAAAAATCTATTACTTTGAAATTAATTTTTTTGTAATAACTTAATTATATTTATTATAATCATACACATCCAAAAAAATATACAAACATGCACAATTTTCAAGCTTATGTGTGTATAATTTTAAATAACTAGTTACAAACTTAAACATTTTATACACATTTAAAGTTTTATAAAAATTTATATTTAAATTATTATTGATTAATTTTTAAAATTTTTCCTTTTATATTAGATCCCTTACAAATATAGGTTATATCAATTTGATATCTTATACAATTTCAATATCAAATTCGTCCATTGCATATTATTTATTTGTTATTTTAATCATTCTATTTCTATAATCATTAACCTTTTAATGGAAATACTAATAGATAGACCAAATAATTAATTTATTATTAGTGAAAGATAACATTAATATAAGATATTTATGAGAGACAAATTTGAAGCAAGTAAAATTAGTAATAAAATAAATGAAATTTTAATCTATAAAAAATATTTTTCAAAATAAAGTCACAAAATATTTTTGCATGGATCAAGATTGTATGTATGTATATATGTTATATTTTATTATTATAAAATAAATATGCCACGAATTCATCTAACCAATATTCTCATGATTAAGCAGCATAACCATGAAAATTTTAAACTTATGTGACATTTTAATCATAACATAAGTGATAATTTATTGTAATGACATAATATCAGCAATTACACTTATCATATGGTAATAAATCCTAAAAAGTTAATTACGTCAACCAAAGCATCATATTTCTTCATGTAAACTTAATAATTACTAATGTAATTATATCCATTAATAATATAAAACTAAAAATATACTTTTTATTATTAAACTTATTTGCAATTGCAAATAGTTTGAACTAAGTAATATAAAATTAGCTTAGCTTGTATATTAATCAAGCTTGTCTCATTTAAGCTTAATTAAAATTAAACTTGAACCGAGTTTTTGTAAGTGATCTCAAGTTGCTTGTGAGTTTATATGTTTGTTGTTACCTTTCAAGCCACTATGTTTCTATCTAATTGTTGCTTTATTGCTCTTAAATGATCTTATGTTGAGTTTCACCTAAATTCAAACTGTTGCCAATTTGTGATTGTTTCTTATTGTAAGTTACCTTCTTATTCAAGTTTTTTTTTTTATGTTTGAGTATAATTAGAATTCCTTGTTAAGCAAGTATCTATGGATTATAAATAATTGTCTTAGCTAAAAGTTTGATTTATAAGAGAGATGTAATGTATTGCCTATAAGGGTTATATGAGAACTCTCATAAAGATTTGAAAAAGATGTAAAAGTAGTCGCTAAGATATTGTAGGATTATGGTTCATATACATTATGTTATGCTTATTAGGATTAAAATGTTTTATTTGAAATAGGTTAATAAATTAAGAATAGCATATGAATTTTATTTGATAAGATCATAAGTGAAAATATTTTAAAGTTAAATGTGATCAAAGGTAAGTATATGAGTTTGGAGGAAATTTAAAAATAAGTTTCCCATTTTAACCTTAAGACTTTTGGCTTCTTCATTTTCTAACCTTTAGCACCCATCTCTATTTCTTCCTCTAAAAAATGAGCTCAACCTTCTCTTCTTCTTTCTCTATTTCCATAAGAAAAAGCACTTATTTTCTGTAACTTCCTATCTTTCATTTAATTTAAGCAAAAAGCAATTTGATCCTCAATTTTACTACCTATTGCCTCATTTAATAATGGTATAGAACATCTAAATTTTTTGGTTTAATTTCATTTATTTTCCTGAATATTGACTATTATAAGGTTACATAAGGATTTGAATGAATTTTATGTTTTTAGCTTTGAAATTATAATTTCTAGAATGAATCTTGTTGTTGTTGTATGTTTCTTATGAATTTTAAGGTTATGATAGAGAAAAGTATTAAATGAATAGTAAATTTTGAGTAAAAACCTATAGAATTTCATCGATAAATTGATTTATTAGGTTTAGGATTGTTTCTAAATGGCCTAAATCAATTCAAGAATTAATTCAACTTGACATCATTAAAGGAATTGACCCCTTAATTAATTCAACCTATATAGAGTGCTTTTATAAGGCCCAAATGGACTTTTCATTCATTTTATCCTACTTATAAGGCCTAAATCAACTTCTTGATCAATTTAGCCTATATAAAATGTTTTTATAAGGCTTAAATTGACTCAGCAATTGATTCACCCTATTTTTTTATTTTTCAAAATTTTAAATGTTTTAAAGATTTTCCATACATTTACCCCATATATGAGCCATATGGAAATGAATAATCTTGATATGAATAATTGTGAGTGAAATAAGTAAATAAACATGTATACAATTGTGACATGATTGAGTATACAATATTTAGTCTAGTTATGCTATATGAGTTTGAAATTTAGACCTTCATATATGCTATAAAAACATGTTAGATTGTTACTGAAGATGAAAGCACTTGAAACAAATTTGTGCTTTTCTATCTAAAAAGCCATAGTAATCAATCACTATAGATTTATTTTGATTCTCTTTATAAAACATTAAGACTAATTGAGACTTTATCCTACAGAACTATGTTTTAAGTTAACTTATGTCCATGTATATATATGTTAGATTATATCAAACTTGTTGCTGTTTTATAGACCTCATTATTATTATGTATATCATTAATTAACAAATTTAAACTTTTATCATTTTTATTGCATGAACTTTATACCAAACTCGTGCATTGCATAATTTTCAACACTAGTTATTATAAAATTAAAGTGTGTTAGGCATTAAGGCTGCTGATATAATGTACAACAATGACATTAAAGCTTAAAGTCATGTGATTTTTCCTATACATGCATACATATATTATGTCAAATTTAAATTACATCTAAATTGATATGTTAGTTAAGGCATTTATGTATTTGTATGAATGTTAATGTTTTTATAGCAATGAGATTAATGTGTTAATCAAGATATTCGTTTATATTTGATAAATTATACTATGTATGAGTTATGATAATGATATTATTATTATTATGGCTTTACATACTAGATCCGTATGCTTGTTTGAGAAAGGATAAGATTAACTTAAAGAAATAAGGTTAGATTTTATAAAGTGATAAAAATGAATAGAGTCATGAGGAAGTTTAATTACTTTATATTACTTTGTTGAATGATATTCTTATAAAAGTTTTACGCTGACATCTGTTGGCATATTTAAATTTTGTTGTACATTTATTTTCCTAAAATGACTTGTTGGGATAGAAACTCCTTACGATCAAATGATTAGCAAAAATAAGACCTTAATAAGGTAGCTTGTTAAAGTGTGAAAACTAGTACTGACTATAAGGTGGGGTAAATCCTCCCTTATACTTTAATTCCATTTACTGCAAAAGTTTATGTATATGCTTTCTTTATTTAGTAAACTTAGATTGTTTCCTTTTTTTTATTTAGAAGATATAAATAAAAATGGTTTTAAGTTATTATTTTTTCATGATAAGCTATTCACTAAGTTTTCTTAAAATTCATTGTTATTTCCTTTCCTTTTCTTTTCTATAGGGACCTTTCCCCTTAGGTGCTTAACTATTATTGGATGATTTGAAAGTGGGATTGCTTGAAAATATTAGCATTGAGGTAAGTTTGGGTACAATTAGGTCAGACATTTATGATTGCATTATAGTGTGGGATGAATCCAAAATTTTAATTTGATTTTGACTTAATTCCACTGTGAAAAGGATGCACCATTATAAGTAAATTATTACATTAATCACATGTAGGAAAGTTTTATAGATAATTATCCATAGTGACTACCTATGTTAGTTATATGCACTGAGATGGATTGTAACACATTATCATGTAATCTTAATGATATAGTGAATATCTTATTATTCATGATTTTTTTTCATATTAAATCTATATGTACGTTATTGCAATATTCTGATTGATTTAATTACTTAATGTTTGATTATTTTAATGGAGATTTTTTTGGTTGACAATTAGTATCATAGCAGGCTTGGCTTCATTAGAGAGTGATAATCTAAGAAAGTAAAAGCCTGATTTTATTTAATGTGTAAGATGAAGATGATAGTGATAGTGATAAGGATAAGGATAATGGGGATGATAGTGATGAACAATGACATATGTTGTAGTGATAATTGATTCAATCACGTGTAATTTGAAGATGATGATTGCTTGATTTAATGAATATAGATGTTTCAGTCTAGACAAAAAGAAAGTAATAATTGATGATAAAGATAAAGATGTAAAGATATTATATTGGTTCATGAAAGTGTTCATAGGATTTAATGTTTTTGCAGATGTGAGAGATTTACGCAGATGAAGTAATTGAAGTTAGACTCAAGTAAATCTTGTAAAGCTCGGATTGAGGTAGAGATACTCAATCAGAAGAAAATTTTTGTAATTTGAAGAAATTGTAATGATGGAAGATTATTATAGTTGACACCCCATAATTGGTCTCATTTGGTAATATGTGAAACATGAAGATCGTTAAAGATGATAGGATTTATGTCATAGTAGAGATTATTGAGTTTGACCCAAATTTAAATTGTTATCAATTTTGTCATTGTTTCTTATTGTGCACTGCTTCCTATTAGATTTTTTTTTTAGTTGAAGTAAGATTGGGGGTTTTTATCAAGTAAGTATTTATAAGTTATAAATGTTCGTATTTCTCAAAAGTTTGAAGCATGAAAGAGACGTAATATGAATGCTTATAAAAATTATATAAGAACTCTTATAGAGGTTTGAGTTATAAGAGAGATGTTATTATATTACTCTGATCAATTTAATTATATGATACTTAATATTTGAATGGATATATTTTTTCCCAACCATTTCTGTTATTTTAAACAAATATGTAGGTATAACTCCCTTTGTCATCAAAATTCACTAGGAAGTCTATACTTGTAGTGTTGTATTTCATACAATAAAAATTGCTATTTTTTCTGTAAAATTTTTCTCTTATAAATATTAGTAAATAAAATTATTCTTCAAAAAAATATTTTTCATCAAAAAAATGAGATTTTTTATTAAAACATTCACTTAATTAATTAATAAACTATATTGGATTGTTTGAATAAGATACTATATTAACAAGGTATGGTAGATATTGATTTGGGTTCTGCTGGCAACATCGTCATATTATTCGTCATCGTGGCAAACGAAGTCCGTCTTTGGGAGGAATTGCATCAAGTTTGTAGTGTTTTCCATGAATCAGAGGATCTTTCCAGCCCAGCCCATACAAGTACTAGGTCCAGGCCCAACATGTTGGGCCTGGACATTTCGATAGAAATGCTCCGATGCCAGGAAGTTCATTTTTTTCATTTTCCCTAACCGATGATGCTTCATGCAAGAATTAGATGACAGCAAAACTTATCCTCACAATTATTATTTTTTAGTAAATTAACGGCGGTTCGAATCTGAGGCTTCCGAGATATACCGTTCAATCTTCTCCCCAATGGGCTACTCTCCAGTAGCTTCACAATTATCATTTATAACTGTAGTAAAAAAAAAAAACAGGAAGAAGAGATATATTATAATTTTAAAATCACAACAAATTATTAAGTTAAAAACTTTTCATGTGATATAATATAAAAATAATATTATATATATATATATATATATATATATATATATATATATATATATATATATATATATCATGAAATCAGTTAAAATATATTTGGTCTACGAGAATGTATGCATATGTCTAATATATAAAAATGAATTTTTAATTATGAATTACATATATGAGATAAAATAAATTTTATTAAATACAAATTTAGTTAGAACGACGTAATAACATTAAGTGGTGTCAGGAAGAATAAAAAGAGTTGATCCTTTATTATGTATTTAATGAAATTTATAAATAGTGATGTGTGAAAAATAAATTAATATATTTCAATTTATTAATTTAATAAGAATTTAAATAAATTATAAAACTTTACAATAAATATGCATTCCCATTACTTAGGGCTTCTTTTCCTTTTAAATTGAAAAATAGTTTATTTTGATATATTTAAAATTACAAGAGATAGTTCATATATATAAATGCAACTTATTAAATTTTAAAGAGAAAACTAAGGCAAAATTTCTTTATAAGATTCTTCAATCTCATCATGATATGTGTTTTAATTGTTTTATTTAAAAAAATCAATGCATTGATAATTATTGAAATTATCAACTTGTAGTTATTAATATTAATTAAATTGAACAATTAACATATATATTATGATTTAATTGAAAAACTTTATGACCAACAACTAAGAAGCTTTACCTAAAAAATTGTTTGATTCATATAAAAAGTAAATTTTTGTAAAAAGGTGAACTTTTCAGGTAGTGAATTTTCTTATGAATTTTTCAAAAAAGGTCAACTTTATATGAAGTGTTCAAAATTATTTGATTGATATTAAGAAATTAACATTTTCTAAAAACTAACTTTTCTTTTTTATTTGATTCAACTAAATATTATTAAAATGATTAATATATTTTTAAAATTATAATATAAAAAATAATAATAAAAATAAGATATCTTATATATACATAATTTTGATAATATATATCTTAAATTATTTTAATATAATTAAAATGAAATATAATTTAATGTAAAAAATATTTTTTAAATAATTAATATGATAAGTAATTAATTCTATCAGATTTATAAAAATAAATACAGAATATACAATTTTTTATAATTATATTTTAAAATAATAAATAATAATGATAATAATATAAACTAACGAATATTATAATGTAATAGATATATATAATAAATATAATAATATTTAGAATTAAATTTTTATTATAATAATATTCTTTATAATATTGACAATTTATATTTGTGATATAATATTTAACACATATTTTATATAATTTTACATAATACTTGTCCTATTGGTTATATAATTAATAACTATATTTAATTAAGTATATTTATATTTTATAATTATTAAAGTATATTTATTATAATTTTTAAATGATAATAATAAAAAGTTATAATGGTTATTAGTTAATTAAGCAGAGATACTTTTATATTCTATCAATAAAAAAAATGAAAATTCTTCTTATTGAAGAAATATGGTTAAACAACTTCTCATAACGAAATAGAATTATTTACAAAGTTTTATTTTTTTTCATTTTGATGGTTAATAACTAATTAAGTGATTCAAGGATTTTCTATTTTTTAGAAAATTACACTTTCCATACTAGCAAATCACACAACTTGTAAGTTTTGTCCTAATCTTTAACTTTAGTGATTGATCCAAAGCCAAACACAAAATAGTTTGGCATATAAATATCTGGTAATAAACTTATAACATTTACAATAATATAAATCTAAAAAAAAATTGTTATTGCAACTATGATACAAGGAAATTAAGTTGTGCATTTATTGATTTAGCTTTTTTCTTAGATTTCATTATTATTTATAAAAATATAAAAAATCAAACATATATAACTATTATATCTTTATTATTAAACACAAAATTATAAATAGAATATGTGTTAATATGTAATAAAAATTGAATACTATGTTTTTATTATCTTTATTATGCAATTCGGAAGATGTTGTTCTAAAATTAGAGGGACCAGAATTAAAAGAAAATGTAAATGAGAAATTTTGGGGAAAAATTTAAGAGAAAACAAATAATATGCTGTTGACGATGATCTTAGAAAATAAAAAGTGAAAATAAATTCAAATTTTCTTTCGAAGATCTAAATTGAAAAGAAAAAAGAATTTAAAAAAAAAAAACAATTCAAAGGTTCTCCTCCCTCGTCATGTATTAACAAATTGAAGGTACTCTCTCATTCATAATATTAACTATTTAGAAAATGCCACAATTATCGGAGAGATTTGAAATAATTATTGCTATTTATATTAAAATTTATAATTGTATAAATAGTATAATTCAACTTAAATTAGCTCAATCTATTCATTTAAAGAAGGCGGTGAATTAATATTACTCACTCTATTCTTTTTGAAGTGTCATTCTAAAAAAAAAAATTGAATCCTATTTATCTGTCATATTCAGAAACCACAAATTCAATCATTTTTTTTTCAAATATTATCCCTACTATCTAAATAAATACTTCACAACTTTACTTATTAACTAATTTTTAGTAAATAATATATTAATAAATTTTAATTTATCTTTTCTAAAATTAGATTTATTTATTATCTTCCTTAATCCTTATGTATTAACCTTAAATATTATTTAAAAAAGAATAGAGCAATTTTTTTTATGAATTATAAAGTGGGATAGAGAACCATTTTGTAGATTAAAGCATCAACGGATTTCTCCTATCCTTATAATTATCATCTTTGGAGTTTGAATCTCTATTCATTGACAAGTAAAATTCACCTAAGGCAAGCATACTTTCCATTAAATCAATACTTTATTAGCTAAGAATGATCAAAATATATTAAATCGCTCTTAACCAATTGACAAAACTTGAAGTTAGTCAATTAAAAGTTATCAGTATACTAATATTGTTCAAAATTGATAAAAAAATTTTTGCAAAATTCAATTGATTGGTTAGTAGAAATTAAAAAGCCCTTAACTACACAAATTCCATACTAATAAAAAAAATTAAAAAGAATGCAAAATTTGATTGTTTAGTTAAGGGGTTAGGAATTTTTACTTCATATTTTTTGATTATTTTTAGTATTCAAATTTCATATATAAATGTTCAAGTAATTGTTTTTAGACTTAACCAAATCCATTAATTAAATTGGTTAGGTTAAGACCCAATGTTCGAAACAAGTCGAATTGATGTTTAAATTTGATATAGGCTAAAAGTCATTTTGACCCATTGAAACTTAGTCAAACCTAACTAATCACTAGACTTGTCAAACCTAACCAATATTAACTATTTAAAAAATGTCATAGTTATTAGAGAGATTTGTAATAATTATTACTATTTATATTAAAATTTATAATTGTATAAATAGCACAATTAAATTGAAATTAGCTTAATTTGTTCATTTAAGGAAGGTGGTGAATTCATATTACTCCCTTTATTCCTTTCTAAGTGTAATTTTAGAGAAAAAAAAATTATTTCTTATTCATATTTCATATTAAGAAATGACAATTTCAATTATAGTTTCTTTCAAATATTACTTCTACTATCTAAATAAATTATTAACAACTTTACTTATCAATTAACTTTAAGTAGAAGATTATTAGCAGATTATAATTTATCTCTTTTAAAATTAAAGTTATTTATTATCTCCTTTAATTTTTATACATTAACTTTAAATGTCACTTAAAAAGGAATAGACGGAATTTTTTTAGGTGATTTAAATAAATCTTTTGACTTTTAGTATAGGATTATTAGTAAATTATAATTTATCTCTTTTAAAATTAAAGTTATTTATTGTATTCCTTAATTCTTGTGCATTAACTTTAAATGTCACTTAAAAAGGAATAGAGGGAATTTTTTTAAGTGAATCACAAAGTGGGATAGATAACCACTCTATGGATTAGAGCATTAATGGATTTCTCCTATCTCATTAAATGTCATCTCTAAGATAGGTTATCAAGCATTCTATTTAACTAACACCTTATTAGTTACGGGTGATCAAAATATGTCAAACTATTCTTAAATAATCAATTGAACTCAAAGTTGATTAATTAAAAATTGTTAGTATGATGATATCAATCAAAATTGGTAAAATGCAAAAAAGTTTGCAAAACTCTATTGATTGGTTAGTAATAGTTAAAAATCCCATAATTACATAAATTCCACAGTAATCAAATTTTTTTTAAATGCAAACTTTGATTGATTAGTTAAAGGTTAAGAATTATTCTGTTATATTTTTAACCATTTTAGTGTCTCTTCTAAAACTAAAGTTATTTATTATCTTTCTTAATTTTTTTGCATTAACCATAAATGGCATTTAAAAAAGAATATATAGATTTTTTTCTTGAGAAATCACAAAGTGGGATAGATAACCACTTTAAATATTAGAGTATTAATGAATTTCTCCCATCCAAATAAGTGTCATTTCTCAAATTTAAATCCCTATTCATTAACAAGTAAAATTTGCTCGGGGCTAACATGTTTTCTATTGGTCTAACACCTTATTTGTTAAAGGTGATCAAAATATGTTGAACCATTCTTAATTAACCAACTAAACTCAAGATTGGTCAATTAAGGGTTGTTAATATGCTAATATTAATAAAAATTGGTAAATTTTTTTTGTAAAATTCAATTAATTGGTTAGTAGCTATTAAAAATCCCTTAACCGTACAAATTCCTCATTAATAAAAAATTAAAAAATGTAAAATTTGATTAACTAGTTAAAGGTTAAGAACTTTTGCTTCATATTTTTTTATTATTTCTAGTGTCCAAATTTCATATATGAATGTTTAAATCATTATTTTCAAACCTAACTTGGCCCATTGGTTAAATTGGTTGGGTTAAGACCTAATGAAATAAGCTAAATCAATGCTTAAATTCGGCATAGGTTAAAACTTGTCTTAACCTATTGAAACTCAGTTAAAACCTAGCCAATTGTTAGATTGTTTTAACCTATTAAAACTCGGTTAAAACCTAGCCAATTGTTAGGCTAGTTAAACCTAGTTCCAATTTTTGAAAAAATGATTTCAAAAAATGTTAAAAGCAAGATTGAAACTTGAAACCTACACTAATAAATGGACAAGCCTAACCACTTAACTATTTTGCTAATTTGATATTTATGCTACTAATAATATATTAGTTCTTAATTTACTTTGTTTTGATACATAATTTTTTAATATAAAATACTTCACTTATTCCAATTTCAAATATATTTATATATATTGATTTTTCTTAAATTATATTATATGTTTAGGATATGAAAAATTTAAACAATGAAATTTATGATTTTCTAAAAATTACTTAAATAGTTTATTATTAACTTATTTCTAGTAGTGTGAAAACACTTATATTAATTATGTGGTATGATAAATTTTTACTATATATATTTATAAATATAAAAATGCTTTTATTGATTCAATCATTTGATTAAATTGATTCGATTTTAACCTAATTATCTTATAAGGTTGATCGCCAATCAAGTTTTAAAACATTGATTTAAATGTTAATATCATATTGTGTTTGAACGAAGGTTCATATTTTATATTTAATAATTATATCTATAATTTAATGCTAAAATTACTTATTATTATATTTTTTTCTCATAAAATCATGATTAACAAGTGTTTTTAGGTCAATTTTAGTTACTAATATCATAATGAAAAATAGTATTGTCATACCATAAATTTTTTAATGCTAAAATTACTTATTATTATTATTATTACTCATAAAATCATGATTAACAAGTGTTTTTAGGTCAATTTTAGCTATTAATACCATAATGAAAAATAGTATTGTAATACCATAAATTTTTTAGATTTTAACTTATTGACAATTAACTTTAATCGATTAAAACCAAAATAATTGGTCAAGTTCAATTAAGGTTTGGCCGTCGGTTGGTTTTGATTGGAAAAAAATAATAACAATTAGAGTTAGTCAATTAAAAGAATGGTTTTAACCATTTTTAATCGATTGATGATCAATTTTACTATCAATAGTGAAATTAGTATTATTTACCATATGTATAACTACACATTAGAATTGTAAAATATCAAGCCCTATTTGGCGGTGATTGGCATATAACCTGTTTTCTAATTTCTACAAGCTTGTCTAATTCTATATGGTATCATTATATAATTATTAATAGGGTAAACAATTAAACTAATTGATTTTACTTTATATACTAATTAAATATTTACAAACTACTTTATGTGGTAGCTTATATTGTATTGTTTATATAAGCCCACACTACTTCTTACTATTCTTTACAAGATTATGCTTACTCATAAGAGTAGTCTAAGAGATAATTATTCCTATGTTAACTGTGGTGGTCAGGAAGTTGCTACAAACAAATCTATTAAACATTTCAAAACAAATAATAGTGAGTCACAAACTCATAAGCAGATAACCTGCTTATTAATCACCACCAATTATATCTATATTTATATTATAATATTTCTACATGCAATCATAACAATTTACAACCATATTTATCATTCTAAATCACATATCCCACATCATTACCACCTATTAACAATAGCAAGCAATGTTTAATCAAGAAATACTGAATGTTACACATAAAAGCTACCTTTATTTAGATTCTACTTTTATAACCATTATATACATTACATTACTATACAATAATGTAATCTCATAGATATCAAATAACAAACAAAAATCACATTTATAACATAGATACATAGATAATGGAAATAATATTTAACTAACTTTAATATTATAAATTACTCTCATCATGCCTACTTAACCAATCTACCCACAATTCCTCCTATCTACTCCTTATAAGCATCTAAATAGAATATGATGTTTGACATGATGTGAGCACTTAGTCATCAAATATAAAGTGACAACTTCAAACATCTATTAAAATCACTTTAACTTTTATAGGAAGGGACTTTTGGATAGAGAGTTATGTTTCAGTATTGTTCATACACGAGATCTTCCAGGGCTTAATTTTCAATGCGTATACAAAGAAAATCTAAGCTTTGTTATCACATAAGTATCTTAATAACAATTATCCTACCTTATCCTTCGTTAATAATCTTATATTTTAATTTAATGCTATTTCATCATATTTCCATATTAATCCTCCTATTTCTCCTTTTCATTTATCAATACATCTACATTGGAATCTCATTATTATTAGCATTTTACAAATCTGTACACATGCACACACTCTTAAGTCAGTTCAAAAGTTATAAAAAAATCACCATCATATGTTGTAATAGTTTATATCATTACAATAATTCATTATACAAAATAATACTAGATAATTTAATTACGTTTTAGCATTTTAATTAAGAAATACTTTTAGCCAAGCCATCAATTGCATTCAAGCATAATATTAATTTTGTAAACATTTAATATACTACATTTAATAACTTGAAAACATTAAATAAGAGTATTCAACTACAGTTAGTTGACTGTGGAGTCTCAAAGGTGAATTCCAATAACCTATATTTGACTACGATAATTGATTACTACCATTCAAAAAATGTGGATTTCATTAATATTCGATTATGGTATTCTAATATATATACATATGTACAATCTTTCACAATACCCAAATAGATACTTATATATAAGCTATTATGGTACTCAAATGTAAAATTATATAATTGATCATGATAATTAAATGTGCTTACCTATAAAATCTTTTATAATAACTAATATATGATAGATGAGTTTATTATAATAATGAAATATATGTTAATATAATTTGATACTACTATAGGATATATCCTTAATATGATTTAATACCATAATGAAATATTAGGTAATATGATTCAATACTATAATAGAATATAACATAATATAGTAAAATGTAAGGTAATATAATTTATTACTATAATAGAATATAAGACAATGTGATTTATTACTATAATTGATTATAAGATGATAGATTTCAATACTATAATAGATTATAACTTAATATAATTTGATATTACAATAGATTATAACACATTATAATTTCATACTATAATAAAATATAATATAGTACAATTTAACATTATAATAGGATATAAGATACTATAATACAATATTACCATAGAATATAAGATAATAAAGTTCAAAACTATACTAGAATATACAATAATATAATTCAATGCTATAATAAAATATAGGAGAATGATACCTCACTTCTATAATGGAACATAAGCTATTGTCATTTAATACTATAATAATATAGACTACTATAATACCATAAACTAATATAGTCCAATACCATAACAAATTATAAACAAATACAATCCAATTCTATGTTGGATTATATACTACCATAATTCAATGTAATAGAGTAAATGCCTATATAATCATAATTTCATATTGTCTCAACATTATGATATCAAATTTCATTACTATAGTTCATATAACTAAGTTTCATTTGTCACATTTTAATTTATCTTAATCTTAAATAGTATTTTTACTATTAATTAAAAGATTATGAATATAATGATTATGTAATGTATCCTATATGAAACTAGACTAAAATAACTTCTCTTAGAATGGTTATTTATTGTAAAATGAATAAAATGTGAAATACTTATGATCTATACATATTAATCTAAAAAATTCACTTTTTTTGTAATTGAAGTTCTTAATATATGTTCACTAATTTAATAATATCTTAAAATATATATAAGATTTTAATATGAAATTAATTCCATTAAAAAGTAGATTCAATTACCTTTCCAATGATATATGATTCACTTAAAATGGATATAAAATAAGTAAGTTATGGCTTTTTAAAATTGATTAAATAGTGTTATCCCAATATGTTCAAATACTTTATTCAAATACTAGGGTATAAAAAGCAATGCTAGCACTATACTCAACTACCATAATCAAGCATTAGTGCCCTGAAAATCCTTGAAATCTTATATTCGAATATTGTATTTAAATATGGTTTGATTTCAGTTTTTCATTGAATTTTCACTAAAACTTAAACAAGTTTCAACCCAACATTATTAAAACATAACTCTAACCCTTAATAATATTCTTTAATATTTTCCTAGCTTATAAACTCAATTAAATAAACTTTATTTACATATTTTTGGTAGTAATCATCAATTTTAGTAAAAATTTGCATAATTATCTAGATTTACTAATAACAATAAATTAAGTTATTTCAAATAGATTATCTATTTCCCTTAAATTAGAGGAATAGGGGAAATTTGAGGCTTTCTAGAAAAACAAGAACTGATTTTTATCATTATAAATTAATCAAGAGGTTGTTTTCCCCAAATTCCATTTCAAAACCCTCAAAATCATATGAAACTAACTTTGAGAGACATACTTTACAAGAATCATACCTTATTCAAAGGAGACTTGATGATGACTTAAAAAAATCAATTGATTTCTTAAGATTTGACTTAGAAGACGCTAGAAATAAGATGAATTAGAGATGAAAACTTGAATGTTAGGGTAGATTGAAATCCATCAAAAAAATGAGAAAGGAAATAACCACCACCAACTTTATTTGACCCTAGGGACACATTAGGCATTTTTAAAATTCATAGGGGTAATTTTAAAAATAACAATCCTAAATCTCCTTCTAACATTCCATTTCAATTCTAATCTTACACAATATTATATTTAATTTAGTCACACTTATTCTTATATTAAAACTTTATTCCTTGAAAGTAAATATTTATCTTAATCATTTTGATAAATTTTCTTAATTATTGGTAAATATATGAAATTATCTATTAAAATAAATTCTAAAATTTTAAGAGTGTAACATAAAAATAAAATTGTAGGATTATTCTTATTAAGTCTATAAATGTTAAAAATAATGAAACCTTAGCTCTGCTTCTCCTTCTCTTATGTTCTCACCATCAACAAAGCAATTCATGTTGCCATTGTTAAGCCCTTCCACCTTTAATCCATTGACCGTTTCCCTATGCATGTATATTTGGAGGATTTGGCGATAAAAGCCTAATTTTTTTATTACTTGGTTTTAGATGTTCAACAAGTTTTATTGATCTCCTGCAATCCCTATTATTTAACTTCTCTTGGTGGCTAGCCCCAATTAGTGGAGTCTAAGACACTAATTTCATAGGTTTTCACCATTTTGTTATGTGATAAGGGGAATTTTTCCAAGAGAATATAACGACATTGAGATTTATTTTAGTAATTATGCTTGTTCTCTGAAGTTTTGTCAGAGTTTTGTTTAACTAAATAGTATGTGTTACATACCACTTTAAGGTTGGCCTTGAAATTCTACATGAATGTTGGGTTTCATATTTTGTTACTATTCCATGTCACTTATTTTTACTATTTTATTATGTCTTTGAGTTTATTATGCTCTCCTTATTGAATTGACGTAAATCTTAGTTAAGGAAAATTGAAAATTTGTAAATGAATTATGGTTTGATTTTTTTAGATTAATTGCTATGGCCAAGTAAAGGGTAATTAAAAATTCAATTTGTTAACATTTCACTATTTTCTACTAATCAATTTCAAATATGGATTTTGGAAAGACAATCTTGAGTTTTCAAAAAGGATTTTTGTTCAATGGCCATAATTCTATGATTGAGAAAGAAGAGCATTTACGACATGAAAAAAATTGAAACAACTTGTAGCCTTTAAAACTGAGTTCTTATGTTATGATAGCCTAAAAAATGCAATTTTCTTTAACTATTAGAGTTATAGCACTTGAAGAGTAATTGTCTGGATGCATTTGCTTCAAGGTCATAAATAGTTGAGGATGCATAAAGCAGTGAATCTTGGTTATTTGCTTTATTGTCAAGGGTTTTTTACAAAAGGTATCACAATCAGATAATTTCTAACATGGAATTGAGAAGAGGACAAGCAACTATTAAAAAGGTTGTTGATCTAGAATCTCAAATTTAAGATTTCAACTTAAGAAATGCGATATTACATCAATAGATTGATAGTTTAACTGTTCATCTTAGTGAACTTATGGATAATCTTAAAGACTATCGAAATCAAAGTGAAAATATAGAGCTACAAAAATAGATGAAAATTCTTAAGCAATAGTAAAATTTGAATCCATTTGGTGATTACCAGAAGAAATTGATTACAGTTAAATGCTTTGAAGTACTTGTTCCTTCTAATGAAAGACATAATTTTTTGGTATTTTTCAAGGAAAAAAAATTAAAGATAACTTGTAAAAACTATGGTCAAGTAAGACATTTCAATACACAATATGTTCATGCATCTCACCATAATTTCAACTTCATTGCTAATTTCTAGTGTTGCCATTTCTATGTGAAAAGTACTAAAGGACCCCTTTTACGTGATAGCTCAATTCGACTTACTTCATATGGCTTCCAAACAAATCAACCTATCATATTGTCAAATAAATTGCATAATGAATTTTCAACCATTACGAAGGAGGATTGGAGTTTCCATTACAATATGGAAAACTAGTGTATTGAGAAGTTAGAATTGGAGGAGAATGCTTGATCAGAATTATTGCAACAACACTCAGAATCAAAGATGGACTTGGAATTGTAATTGTCTCAACCTATGGATATAGTTGATAAAGGTTTCAATTGTTGGAATGATGATGGTTTACAATCTACTCAATTAACTCATAAAAATATTTTCACAAAGTATTAAAACTTCACCACAAGAGCTTTAAGCAATCTTCCAGGCAATTGATATCTTATAACACATCCACCTATCAACATATGTCTAATGTCTAATCTAGTTACGCACACAAACATACATATATATATACATATATATATTGTGGATTATGCTGCCAATTGAAGTCTTCTTTGGAATCCATTCGCCAAGATCAACCTCTAGATTGTTAGTAGATTTTACTGTTAATTTTATTAACATGTGTTTCTTTATGTTTTTAAGTTCTTTTTCCTTGGTTTTCTTTCATGTGTTTGTGTTTTTAGGTCCTGTACTTTATTATTGTTTAACGTGAAACATGAAAAAAATAAAATTCTTACCGAGTTTAATTTGCTTATCCACGTAGATGTAAAATATGCGTGGCCCACTTTCCATTCACAATGCAAACATCGTGTGAGAAGAGGGGTTTGCATCAAGCAGATTTGCATTATTAGGTTGAGAATATGAATACAAAATTAGAAGAAAGGGTTGATGGCCGAAAGAAGAAAAAGTATGCTAATTTCGGCCTTTTTTTATATAGAAAAAGTTTACATGCTTTCCGACCAAACAACGTTTAAAAGCTTAATTTTACAAATAAAAAAAAATCATGTTCAATTTGGATATGAATTTGCCGAACATTATAATAAAGAACGTGGGACCGGAATGGGATTCAATATTTTTTTCTTTATTAATATGTATACCAGAGAGGGAGAGAGAACAACAAAATAAAAATAATATTATTGTAATTTTAAAATTATGATATGTCATCATATTTTATTGAAAATTTATAATAACACTTATAAATTATCTAACTCTAAAATAATTGATAATTAAATATAAATTTAAAATATAAACATTTAATTTTAGATATAACAAATCTGGACAACTGTCAATTTGAACATTATTCATTTTAGTTCCATCACGCGTTAATTGGGTAAGGCTAAAGATACTGATCTTTTCCGTATCATATCTTACGCGACCAAAGCTTCATATCAAAATGGACCACCGTAACTTATCTACAACTTTCCTGAAAATCTTTCATTTTTGCTTACAATAACAAAAAAAAAAAATTGATATATTATCAATATGATTATATATTAATATATTATTAACTATAATTATATATTTAATTTATTTTTATAAAATTAAATTTTAAAAAAATTACAATAATTTATTAATTATTAAATTTAAAATTTTATTAATATATTATTATATTAATATTATACTGTAGCGCCTCCCGAGGACATGCATAATCGGTCGTTGGATAAGATGAGAGGGGGGGAGGAAGACGTGTGATTCACATTCCCAGGTCACCAGTGTCGATGACAGATTCCCCACTCCTTGTCTGCTCACAACTCTGACTTAATGCAATTGCCCGCGGCCAATGTCCAGACGTGTGGACCTGCTTTAACCCACGGTTTTTAGAACTGCTTTATTGTTCCGTTACCAGATTCTTCGTGTTAGATTTTTTTTAAGCTCGATTTAAATTTAAATTATTATAATTTAAATTTTTTATTATAATTACCTTTTATATTTAAGTATGATAGAATATGATTGAGATTATTTATTGAATAAATATTTATATTAATTATAAATTTAAAATATAAAAGATGTGATGTGAGTATTTATATGATTATGTGAAGCTCTTATAAAAATTTGTAAGATATAAAAATAATAATTAAAAATTTATAAGATTATGATTAAAATTTTTTACATGTATTATTTTGTAATATTTGATGATAAGATATAATAAATCCATTCTTATTCGTAATTTTTTAGTTTGGGGACTTTCCCATGATAAATTATTTGTGTGTTTTTGCTCTATTCTAACTAGTTTAATTGTTTGATGCTTGTGTATGTGAAAAATGAAAATATTTTTCCTAATAACCGATATTAAAGCGAGTTTGCTTCTAGAAAAAGTAATATTTTGAGAGGGCAAGAGTTTGATTCAATTCTATGTAAAAGTGGAAGATAATAGATGAAGTTCATAGTAATAGTGATATGATGATGATACTGACCAATGTTAATGTGTGAAGGTAGTTGGTTGGATTTGTATGAAAAATTATTATGAAAATGATGAAGGATGATGTGGTAAAAAAGAGAAAGAAGATGGTGTTGGCTTAGGAGGGAGGGAGGGAGGGAGGGAGTTGGATTAATGATAAAGATAAAAATGTAAATTATTTATGTTAGTTTACAAATGTATTTACAAGTTTAGTATTCCTACAAATGAGGAGATTATAATCAGATTGAGATGAAGGTTATGACATTTGATTGAAATGAAATAGTTTAATAGAAAGATAGTTGCTATGATTTGAAAAAAAATACAATAATGAAAGAATTTTATAGTTAATGCACCATGATTAATCTTGCTTAACAATAGAAGGAGCACGAGGATTGATGAAGATGATAAAATTCATGTCAAGTTAAAAATAATTGAATATAATCTAAATCCAAGTTATTATTAATTTGTAATTGTTTCTTATTATGAATTATTTTCTTATTTAAGTATGATTTTTGTGTTAGAGTAAAATTTAAATTCTTTATCAAATAAGTGTAGTATGATTTTTGTATTAAAGTAAAATTAAGATTACTTATCAAACAAGTATTTCTTAGCTATATATATATAAGAGAAATATGATGTAAGTTATTACATGGGTTATGTAAAATTCTTTGTAAAGGTTTGTGAAAAGTGTAGGGATTATGGATAAGATGCTATGGGATAATGGTTAAGAACATTTACATACATTATTTTATAATCTTTAATAATATAATAAATTTCTTATCATTCATAAATTTTTTTCCTAAAATTTAAAATATTTTCATGTTAAATTATTTATGTGTTTTTATTCTATTTTAATTAATTTAATTGATTAATATTTGTGTGTTTAAAGATGATGGTTTTTTCCCAACAACAATTGTATTATCTATTTTGTTTCTTTGCTTTCATAATTTTCATCTACTCATTTCCACGATTTTTTTCCTCTTAATGCAATTTTTTGTATTTTATTCACATTATTCTTCTCAATTTTGTTAGAATTTATATTTAATTTACTATATTACACTACTAATGAATAAAAATGTATATTATAAAAAAATAAAAAAATTTATTAATGATAAGATGGTGTAAACATATTCCAATGATATAATAATAATTGAATGAATGACATTAAAGTTAAATGCTTTTTTATACGATCGATGACATTATATGATCGATGACAGATCCCCCCACTCCTTGTCTGCCCACAACTCTCACTTAATGCAATTGCCCGCGGTCAATGTCCAGACGTGTGGACCTGCTTTAACCCACGGTCTTTAGAACTGCTTTATCGTTCCGTTACCAGATTCTTCGTATTAGATTTTTTTTAAGCTCGATTTAAATTTAAATTATTATAATTTAAAATTTTTATTATAATTACCTTTTATATTTAAGTATGATTGAGATTATTTATTGAATAAATATTTATATTAATTATAAATTTAAAATATAAAAGATGTGATGTGAGTATTTATATGATTATGTGAAGCTCTTATAGAAATTTGAAAGATATAAAAATAATAATTAAAAAATTATAAGATTATGATTAAAATTTTTTATATGTATTATTTTGTAATATTTGATGATAAGATATAATAAATCTCTTCTTATTCGTAATTTTTTATTTACAGTTTGGGAATTTTTCCATGATAAATTATTTGTGTGTTTTTGCGGTTAAAGTACCATTTTACTGTTTTTCGTAAAATTTATTTCTGTTTTACCGTCGTTTGAAAACTTATTACCAAAATACGTATGGTGGGGGGAGGCGCCACCCAAGATGGCGCCCCTGAGTGGCTTTGAGGGCGCCATTCAAGGTGGCGCCCTCGGTCCTATTTCCTTTAAAAATAATTAATTTTGATATCATTCCAAAATAAAAATTTTTAAAATAAATAATATATGATTGTGACTCAAAATAAATTTTTAAAAATAAATTATTCATTTCATAATTATATTTGATGTCATAAAAAAATATGTTAACTCCACTTTGATATTTAATACATAAATTTATTATAGAAATTAAATAAGAAAGTAGTTAATGATAATAATATAATTAATAAAAATAATAAATATTTAGTAAATAATTAAATATTATTAAAAAATATAGGATCAATAAAGAATAATTACATAATTTATATTAATGTCTCTCAAAATTTGATCCAATGACACTTAATATTTATTATTTTTTAGAATTATAAACTTCCAACGTTCGAAATTATATTATTACAAGTAATTATTTAATACGTTATTACACATAAGTAAATTTATTGAATTATTCAATAATATTCTTTATGTACGAAGTTGAAGATTGTTAAAAATGAAAAGAAATATAATGAAATAAATATATTTTTTTTATTTTGTATTTATTCCAATAATATTCTTGCTACTTTGTATTTATTTCAATAAAATTATTTTTATTTTGTAACAAAGTAAATATGAAATGACGAGGTTGAAGATAGCTAAAAATAAAAAAAATGTGGTTATTTCGTTGCAATAATATTTTCATTTTGTAATGAAATTAAAATTGTAACATTAATTAATTATTTTTTATTTCGTCACAATGATAAAATATTTTGACAATGAGAGGCAAAAGTACCGATTAACTATTTTTTAAGAAATGATTATTCGTTTTATCGTTCGTTCAAAATATTTTATAAACATACGCACAGTGGTGGAGAGACGGTAAATGGCGTGTCGAGGGACGCCAGACGAAATGGCATCGTTAACGCTTAAGGGAAGGAACGTCAGACGATATGGCACCTTTGGCCTACGGCACCCTCGCTCCTCATTTTTAAGTTAATTAGCCGGTGACCGTGTCTACTGTGAATCCAAAAGACTTGAATTTTGGTATTGTACATGACCAGCATCCTCATCTACGTTGACAATTGTGTTACGTATTTTTATTCTTAAATGTTTGGTGGACTCTCCTCATAACGTATTAAATAAACACAGCATTTAATGTCATTTACAAGGATGATGGTTATTTATCCTTCAAATATTATAATTAATATTATTAATTTTTTTATATTTATTATAACTATTTATTCCTTTCTTCACTAATAATATTAAAATAAATGATGATAAAAAATTTAATTTAAAAATAATATATATTTCATATTATGAAGATAAAATTTATTAATTGATTTTAATATTATTTATTTATTTTAACATGATAAATAAATAAAAGAATAGACAATTATAACAATTGTGAAAGTAATAAATTAATAATGTTAGTTATTATATTTGGGAGATGTCATTATCATCATTTTTTAAAAAAAACTAAATATTGTAATAATTTTAAAGTTTATTATTAAAGATATAAGTATCTACGCAAGCAGATAAAAATATCTTAATAATCATAATCATCCTAAATGTTGATATTTGCCAATAAAGTAGTAAGATAGATGTACATAAGTATACAATAAACATGAAAAAGGAAGCTAATGTCTACGTAAGTGATGTCCAGTCCCACATCCAGGATCGATAATGTGGCGGCCATATCTACTAACCCTCTGCGCAGGCTCGGGAGTCACATCTCCGGTGTCTGTGTCTCCTCTACCTCTAGCTCCCGCTCTGCCTCTGCCCCTGGCTCCTGCTCTACCTCCACCTCTACCTCTATCTACAAGCTCTGAGTCATCTGTCATCATGCCACCATATGCTAATCCCTGATCCTGAGTATGTGAATTAAATGCAGAACGATATGGCTCTGATGGACCAGCATCACCGGAAGGAAATGCATAGAATGAAGATGAAACTCCTGGTATATGTGGAAATGCTTGGAATGAGGATGGAACACCAGGAGGAAACTGGTACATCTGGGATGACGACGGATCATATAGTGCAGCCGGGAACATGGTGGAGGATGAAGGATCATCAGGTGCAGTAGGGTACACATGAGATGAGGCAGTAATATTAAGCATCATCATCATGGTCTCCTGGGCAGTCGATGGAGGAATCTGCTGCACTATCGAAGCGGACGGAACATCAGCCTGCGATGTATGTTGTGGAGCAGTGCGACGTCGTCGACGAGAGTAAGGCTGATCATGGTCACCCTCCGCAGGGTCTGGAATATGATGGGCATGAGGAGCTGGCTCCACATGTGAGTTAATAATCACATGATCAACCTCTTGAATGGCATGAAAGATAGAGTCCGTCGCTGATCTAAGCGCATCGAAGGTGAACATAGCCTGCCCCTCAGGTGTAGTGAAGTCCTGTAGTGTGGACACCTCATCTACCTGTGCAAATTTTTGACATTAAAGTTAGTTATAATACTAATGCATTTAAAGAAAATCAGACACAGAAAACTAGCACGCAGTATTACCACAAGGTCTAGCGCTCCCCCAATGGGCGTAATACATCGCCTGGTAACCCGTCTGTACCATGTCATGTAATTGGATCGTGGGCCTAGAACTAGGCGTGTGGTCGGCTCAGCGATAGCGCACAAGTCTCACCGGATATCCCAAAGTGCAATATACGACTGATGGCGGATGTGCCACTCCTCATCATGCCGACCGGACAAGTTAAGGCAATGGACCTCTGCCACCTGCTTCGGTGGCTCTGGAATAGCCTAGCGTAGTCCAAACTGCTGCAAAACCCTATCCGGCTGGTGCCACTCGACAATCTGAAAATGAATGAGCGACACCACTACTATCCACGTGTCACTCCCGTCAAAACAGTACTGAGGCAATGATGCGGTGACCTCCTCAGTGTACGGGATCCAGGTGATCTGAAGTTGTAAATTTATTTTATCATTTAAATACGATAATGAAATGGACAAAGCCCTGAAATAAAAATATCCATTATCCCCTACATACCTGGTCAAGTCGAAGACGGTCCAGCACGTATCTGTAATAGGGTAGGATGTGTGCCGGACTATCCTGGAACGTCTTCTGATAGTGCCACCTAGCAAGTACAATAACTAAGTTAAACAATTTCAAAGTAAACTTAATTATAAGTGAAAGTTGAAAAATTTTCTTACCTGCGGGCTAGGGGGCCAATCTCTGCATCCCCCTCTGGTATGTCTGAAACAGTAATTACGGGGGCGATAGTGGGAAATCTATCCCATGCCCAGAGCTGCAGTAGTAGGCAACACCCTCCTATCTCCCTGTAATTCGGAGCGGTGGCCTTGCAGAACTTTCTGAACAGATAGGCCAGGCAAGCAGATCCCCAACTGTACGTCCCAATCTCATGTAAGTGTCCGAGTAAGAGTAAGTGCATGAGGTGAACATATGTGCCGGAATGATTTGGAAATGAAATTTTATTATATTAATATTATTTAATATATTATATTTCAACTTTTAATAGAATGATTGAAGAAATAGAGAAGAAAAAATTCAACAAAGTACATGAAATGAAGAATAAATTATGTACGAACTGTGAACCCTTTGAGAACTCTTAATTGATGTATTTTAAATTTAAAATATAATATTTAAAAATTATCATTAACAAAAATTTAAAAATATTTATATAAATAATATTTAATTTAATTACTAACTATTTTTCTAAAAAATGTAATATGAAATTAATTATTTTTGTTAATAAAAAGTATATTAAAGCTTTAATTTACTTAAAATATTATAATAAATTAAAAAATTAAAACTTATTATGTTTATGTTAATTAATGATATTGATGTTTTAAACCATAAATAATAAGAACATATATAAAAAGAATACAGCAGAGTAAATAAGAAATAAATTATATGTACGGTATAAAGTTATAAGAAATTGATTGTATAATAAATTATTTCATTGAATGAATTATATAATTTATATAAAATATATTTATAATCAAAAAATTGGTATGTCATAATGCTAAAAAATATTAGTGTATATGACTTAAATACCATGAGTTAACAAAAAATAATAATAAAATAGTACAATAAAAAAGATAAAGTAAATAGAAATACTGCATAACATATCAAGACTTTATACTAAACCCTCAATTGATATTTATCTATTTTAACATATATTTATTTAGGATTAACATAAAAATATTGATCAATAATATAATATATTCTCGTAATAATAAACATACAATAAAAATAATCTTATTTTTATCATGTCCTATATCCTAAATAATTTTATATTTTCAAAATATCTAAATTTTTTTTTACCTAAAACGTATATTTTATTTTAAGATATTTTTCTTTATCCTTTTTATTTTTCTTTTAAAATTACAAACTATCATAGATCACATAAATTTATACAATTTTTTTCTAAATCCTAAATCATCATCTCACATCATAAATCATAATAATTAATATGAAATAAAAATTATAATATACATATAGAAATTATAAAAATACTAACTAGTAAAAATTATAAACTATCACATATCATATAAATTTGTACAAATTTTTTTTAAATCATAAATCATCATTTCACATCATAAATCATAATAATCAATATAAAATAAAAATTATAATATAAATATAAAAATTATCAAAATATTAACCAATAAAAATTATAGACTATCACAGATCATAAAAATTTGTATAAATTTTTTCTAAATCCTAGATCATCATTTCACATCATAAATTATAATAATTAACTTAAAATAAAAAATATAACATAAATATAAAAAATTATAAAAATACTAACCAAGGAAGAGTTGAAAGAAGATCAGATTTACTCCAAAGAAGAAAATACTTCCGAATGAAATGTACAAAAGTAAAAACAGATGATGATTTGTGAATGAAAGAAAGAGGAACTGCGGAGAGTAGCTGCGAGGTTTACGAAAAAGGAAGGGAAGAAGAGCGGCTACAAAGGTTTGGAGGGGGTGAGGCCGGGTGGGGATTTTATAGGGGGAGGAGGCGCCATTTCAGTAGGCGCCTCCCGGTTTGAATTTTAAAATGGCACCTGGAGGGCGCCTTTTCAAATGGCGCCCCCAAGGGGAGGGCGTCACTTTGAATGGCGCCTCCAAGGCTGGGGGCGCCTTTTCAAATGGTGCCCTCCCCTTGAGGGCGCTACTCCGAATGGCGCCTCCAAGTCTTCACGGGCGCCATTCAAAATGGCGCCCTGCGTATTCTGGTAAATAATTTTTAAAACACGGTAAAATGAAAAAATATTTATAAAATAACGGTAATCCGGTATTTTTGCCTATTTTTGCTCTATTCTAACTAATTTAATTGTTTGATGCTTGTGTATGTGAAAAATGAAAATATTTTCCTTAATAACCGATATTAAAACGAGTTCGCTTCTATGAAAAAGTAATATTTCAAGAAGGCAAGAGTTTGATTCAATTCTATGTAAAAATAGATGAAGTTCATAGTAATAGTGATATGATGATGGTACTTACCAATGTTAATGTGTGAATGAAGTTGGTTGGATTTGTATGAATTATTATGAAAATGATGAAGGATGATGTGGTAGAAAAGAGAAAGAAGATGGCGTTGGCTTAGGAGGGAAGGAGGGAGGGAGTTGGGTTAATGATAAAGATAAAAATGAAAATTATTTATGTTAGTTTACAAATGTATTTACAAGTTTAGTATTCCTGCAAATGAGGAGATTATAAATAGATTGAGATGAAGGTTATGACATTTGATTGAAATGAAATAGTTTAATAGAAAGATAGTTGCTATGATTTGGAGAGAAAAAATACAATAATGAAAGAATTTTATAGTTAATACACCATGATTAATCTTGCTTAATAATAGAAGAAGCATGAGGATTGATGAAGATGATAAAATTCATGTCAAGTTAGAAATAATTGAATATAATCTAAATCCAAATTATTATTAATTTGTAATTGTTTCTTATTGTGAATTATTTTCTTATTTAAGTATGATTTTTGTGTTAGAGTAAAATTTAAATTCTTTATCAAATAAGTGTAATATGATTTTTATATTAAAGTAAAATTAAGATTACTTATCAAATAAGTATTTCTATATATATATATATAAAAAAAAGAGAAATGTGATGTAAGTTATTACATGGGTTATGTAAAATTCTTTGTAAAGGTTTGTGAAAAGTGCAAGGATTATGGATAAGATGCTATGGGATAATGGTTAAGAACATTTACATATATTATTTTATAATCTTTAATAATATAATAAATTTCTTATCATTCATAAAATTTTTCCCTAAAATTTAAAATTTTTTCATGTTAAATTATTTATGTGTTTTTATTCTATTTTAATTAATTTAATTGATTAATATTTGTGTGTTTAAAGATGATGGTTTTTTCCCAACAACAATTGTATTATCTATTTTGTTTCTTTGCTTTCATAATTGTCATCTACTCATTTCCACGATTTTTTTCCTCTTAATGCAATTTTTTGTATTTTATTCGCATTATTCTTCTCAATTTTGTTAGAATTTATATTTAATTTACTATATTACACTACTAATGAATAAAAATGTATATTATAAAAAAATAAAAAAATTAAAAATTTTATTAATGATAAGACGATGTAAACATATTCCAATGATATAATAATAATTAAATGAATGACATTAAAGTTAAATGCTTTTTTATAATCTATTTCATAATTTATTTCATGCATTATTTTGAAACCCAAACCGGCCCAGCTAGTTCAACCGGTCGGACTAGTATTTGGGCTCAATAATAGGCCGGTTCAACCTCAAAACCCGAATTAGCAAAAAATTCGGGTTGATTCGATCTAACTTGATGATTGAATCAATGACCTAGTCCTTTTTTTTTACAAATTGATAAAGTTTAATTTCAATCTAACTTAAAAGTTCAATATAAAAAGAAAAAAATTATGGAAGCCTTAAGTAAGAAAGCACAATGTAAACAAATATTGAAAAGTAATTTATTTTATATGTATAGCAAAACAAATAAAACACATACTTTAAGATATTAAATTTAAAAATATCAATAATCATAGTTTCCTTTTTTGAAAATTTTGAATTTTTTCAATTTTTTAAAAATAGAAAAATGTTAAAATTTTCTTATAAAAATGTATGAACAAAGTTTTAAAATTCTTGAATTTAAATTCAAGAACTTTAAAAGGAAAAAATTCTTTCTTGATTCTTGGTAAAATATAAGGACCAAGATGAATAGTTTTTCTTATAAATTAATATCTTTGTCATTTGTAATTACTATTAACTGAAAAAAATTAAGACTTATATAAAAGTAATTTGAATTAGAGAAAAAAACTGTCATTTATATTTTATTTGAGTCAAAATTATGTTAGATGATTAATGTAACTGTAGTAAAATTAATATTTATTTATTATTTTAAAAATAAAATAATAAAGTATATGCATATATGTAATATATTATTTATTATATATAAAAATATAATAATTGATTCGATCACCTTATTTAACCGATTAAACCAATTCGACCTTAACTCACTCACTAGGTCGAGTCAATGGTTGAGTCGAGTTTTAAAATATTGATTTCATGCTTAATGTGCATTTTTTTCACATTACTTATAAAAAACATAAATTTTATTTTACTCAAGAATTGATTGACATATCAGTCAATACCTTTTAATTACAATTCTATTGTATAGAGCTATAAGTATAATAAATGAAATTCCATTGGATAGTTGGGAAAAGGTAAAGAGTCAATACTTTTAAAGAAGCTTAAGTGAGTAGGGTAAAGAGTGCTTTAAGGTTGAATGTGGTGATCACAACTAAAAATTCAGTGAAATTAAGGTATAGAGATCTCCTCCCCTTAAAAATGGATTGAAAATGAGTATTTATAGTTAAGAAAAGTTAATGGAAGGAGGCTAGTGTTGATGATATGCAAGTAGGTTAAGTGTGAACTAAAAATGTATATAGGTTGAGCTTTTGTATAAAATTGCATGAAATTTATGGTCCAAATTTAACCCTAACCCATTTAATTTAAAAAAAATGGCCCAACTTGGTTTGATTATTTTTGTACATGGCCTAAAGACCCAACCTGAAAGTTCAAACATTATTATTTTTTATTTTTAAGTAAAAAATAAAAATAAAAATTATACATTTAAAAAGATAATAAGATATTTAAATATGAAAAATATTTAATTATATCAAAATTAATCTTTTTTATATTAAAAATAATTAAATATAATTATTTTTTATAATATACAATTATATTATTAAAAATAAGTTAATATAATCAATTAGTCTATTTCTTATTATCATAACCCAAACTCAACTTAAATAATAGTCAAGCCATAAAAAAAAATTTTAATGGGCCTATCTAGCCATTAAAAAGAGTCTAAATCTTTTTTTTTTAAATAGGCTTATCAAGTCAGTAAATTGTCTGACCTATGTACAACTGTAGTAAGAACCATAGAAAGGATACACCACCTGCATTAATGTTGGATCAAGTAATGGTGATTTAATGTGTCCTTTAAAAAAAGGAAGATTTAGTAATATAAGATTGATACGAGACATCCAATTATGATACTAAGAGCTTTTTTACTCATTTCCTTGAGAGGATCTAGTAGTGAAGCACTTAAGTAAGTGCAATTAGGTCCTTAAAATCACATAGAGGAAACTTTACTCTAATTCTACTAAGTCACACGAGATGGAATTCTTAATGCATGCTATGGAGAGGGGTGTTACTCACTCCCTACAATTACACTATCTTTACCTAAAGGTACCATTAGCTTTCTCAACAAGACCTAATGAGCCCAAGACTCTTTTAGGAGAGTTTGAGGTATATTGCCTTTTTAGTATTAGAGTGGTAGATGAGTCTAGGAGTATTTTCCCTTATATGGATTATTATAGCAACAATACTTTAATAATTTTTTATAGGTATGAACTAATTCTAAATTGATAACAATGAAAAGAGCCATCCGAAAATACAGCACTTATTATTATTATTATTATTATTATTATTATTATTATTATTATTAATAAAGGTGAGTATAAATATTTTTTTGGTTTACAAGTATACTAAATAAGATACAAATTATTTACATTAACAAATATTGTTCAAATTCTTCTAATAATCAAAATAATACATAACACATATAGATTAAATTTAACTTTTATTTCTAAATAATTTAGTATAATTTGTAATTTTATCTTTATGCTTTGTCTAATTAGATTATAAATTTTATTTTTATTTCTAATTATCTCTTTATCATTAATGATTTTTAGTTGAAATTATTCTTGAAGTTAAAAGGTTTGTAAATTAATGAAGTTATATATATCATAATGATGAAGAGTTATTACTTGAAATGATAGGTTGTTATAGATTGAAATAAATATTTAATAGACGGATTTAAATTTAATTTATTGTCAATAAAAATTATTTTTATATAACTACCCATTCGAGCATTGTCATATCACTAAAAAAATATTAAATCTCTTTTATTATTGGTAAAAATCTTCGATTACTATTATTTTTTTAATAATGCATCATTTTTATATTTATTGATAGTATAAAATATTTTATATTGATAGAATATTAAATTTAATGGTTGTATTTATTTTTTGAAAGATGTTTTTATAGAAAAAAAATTATTTTCTTGTATATAGATTAGAAACTATCATATAAATCTATATCTTATGGTTAAAAAAATGATATCTAAAGTTATGATAAAAGAAAGAAATAATTTTACTTTGGAAAAAGAAGAAGTAATTTTTTATTAAACTCTTTATATTTAATATTAAATATATAAATCATATTCACCCATTTTCACTATATTGATATTTTATAATTATATTTACACAAAAAATATTTTTCATCGAAAGAAACGGAGCCAAAATAGATAGAATAGAATTAAATCTACTAAATTAGATATGTACGATTAAAATTATGAGTCTTATTCTTTTGGCAATTTTGTATCTAGGCATTTATTTTTAATTTATATATCACAATTTAACTATTCAAATTGAATAGAAAATTTTAAATTAATTATGATAAATAATTAATTACGAACAAAATTGAACTTTATGATATAATTACAAAGCAAATAAACTTAAAGAATTTTTTTAAAATTAGAGTAAATTATCAAGATGAAAATTTTAATCTAAACACAAATTTTGCCAATAAGTGGACTTATTTTACTAATATAAATTAAACATAGTATTCATATTTTATTTCATGCATATAATTTTAAGTTTGATTCTGTTGCAAAATAAAATATTATTCAATTTAAAATATATTAATCATAATGAATTTTTGATTTACAATTTATCTTGACATTTTTAATCATTATTATTGATCATATCTTATTTTATTATTTTTTTGGCTTAATTTTATATATTTATATCATTATTTAACTTTTTTAGTTTGTTGAAAAGTTAAAAAATTATTATTATATTATTATTAAGCATGATATTTATTTTTATAGACTAAAAACTTATTTTGATCTGTATAAAATTAATTTTTTTTATCAATTTCATTTATAATTAAAAATTTATATTAATTTAATTATTATAAGATTAAAAATTCTCAATTTGTAGCCTTTCTGTACACAAAATGAAATATTAAATTATTGTATGAAAGAAATAAAATTTAAGAATTTTTAATCTTATGAGAATTAAATTAATACAAACTTTTAGTTAGGGATTAAACTGATAAAAATCAATTTCATAGGAATCAAAATAGGTTTTTAGTTAATTTTTATAAATAATAAAAATATATTTTTGTTACTAAGAATGAAACAAAAATGTATTTCTTCACCTTTAAAATTTAACAGTAAAAATAGTTAAAATTAAATCATAGTTTAAATTATTTTTGTATACAAAATATTCATAAAATATATAATTATAATAATGTTAATTAAATAAATAACCTGATAAGATATTTACAAAAGAATTATTGATATTTTAAAAAATATTAATTATAAAAATATTTTTATCATTTTTATGAACATAAAATGAATTATATAATTTCATAATTGATAGGATTTTTACAAATATTTAATTAAAATTAATTTTAAAATTGATTTTTATGTGATAGGAAGATAAAATTAATACAAGTAGTTAAAGTTATTTCATTTTTTTGTTTGAAACAGAATCAATTTTATCACATATATAGGAATGTTATATTATGATAATTCTTTAAAATAAATAAATTTAAAATATTAAATTTTATGCAAATTATATAAATATTTTAATTTAAAACTTCAACATTTTACATGTTTTAACATTAATTCATGCAATGTACAGATATAGATCTAGTTCTTATAAGTAGGAAAGTCCATCTCCGCTCTAAAGAATCATTAAGAATCTCCTCCTTTATACTCAATAATTAATTAATGTATATACCAGTACAACGTGGACCCATTAACTAGATATAATGATTTCGTGTGTAATTTTGGTCCAAATATTCAAAAGTTTTAAATATATGTTTTTCTAAAATAAAATTAAGGGTAATGCTATAGAAAATTTGATTTCTTAAAAAATTAAATGTTTTCACTGTTAAATTATATTTAATATATTAAAATTTATATTTATAATTTTAATTTACTTATTTTAAATCTTAAAAAATAATTTAATGATAAAATATGTGACCTATTAAGAGCTCAAATTTTTCGTAATATTATCTTAAAATTAATATTATCAACAAATTCAACACCATCAAATTTAAATTCCTTAGTACCAAGAAGTTTTTTTTAAAAAAAATAGGAAAATCATTCACTTCTATAGCCGAAAGACAGAAACTAACAATATGTTTGGTGAAGAGGAAAATAGAAGGAAAATAATTTTTAAAAAATTAATTAAAAAATGTATAAAATTTTAAAATGTTGATATATAAAATAAAATTAATTATAAATTTATCAATTTATTTTTATTTTTATTTTATTTTCTTTTCATTCAAATAAAAAAATTTAAAATTTTCTTACTATTTCAACTATTTTCATCCAAGCCGAACACAGGGTAAATATTTTTGGAACAGAAGGAAAGCCAACCATTACATTTTTATAGAGTGGAAAATAGAAAAAGAAAAAAAAGAAAGATAGGCAACATGGTACCAATGCCGGTTGACAATTGTGAAACATCCCAATCCATAATGTACAAAAGGGACAGTTTACACGCCTGGGCCAACCTTCCGATAGCCTCCTAGGTTACCCTGTTTTATTCGGATCTTAGCACCTAGGGTCCATTGTTTCCTTAAATTATTTGACAGTGACCTATTTGTAGAAATAATCCAAAACATGCCTCGGAAATGGGTCCTCAGATAATGTATCCCACTTCAATCTCAAGCCTGGCCCTTGAAATCCGTTGAACTCTATAAGTAAATAAAGGCTGCGGTTTATGTTGAGCAAACAAAAATACTCCCGCTCTCTTTACGGGTGGAAAAAAAATAACACTATACTTAGTTTATTTTTATATAAATATTATTAAATATTTTTTAATTTAATAACATTTTTATAAAAATTATATTAAATTTTCAATATTAATATAATATTAAAATTTATTTCTTCTGATGATAAAAAATGTTATAAATATTAAAAATAAATTTTATTAATTTATATTTAATAACAACTTTTAGTTTAAAATTCAATTTTAAATTTTAAACATTCCCTAAAAATGGATTACATAATCCATTCAATGATTTAAGTGGTAAGAGAACTACTTACTTTAACACAAAACTTCGTACTCTGGCCCCACACAATTTGTGGGGCTAAGCCTCCCATGGATGTAATTACAGGTGCAGGCGTCCGTACTCATAGCATATGTTTTTAGTGTGTTACAGGACATTTTTTATATATATATATAAATTAAAATGATTCCACTTATTTAACCTCCAACATGTTTAGATTCTTCTATTAAATGCAATAAAAATTTGTATCATATTCTTTGTTTTTGATTCATTTTTCTGTCATTTTTTTTAATCATATCAGAAAGAAACATACATAAGAGGCTCCAAATCCATGTATTCATGTAGAAATGAGTCCAATAAATATGAACCCATATATCAAGAAAAGAAAAAAAATGTTCACATGCAACAATATCTATCAATTTCTCTAAAATAGGTCCAAGCTGACAACCTTTTGTTCTTCATTGGTTTAATACACTTCAGAGTTCTGGCCTGAAATTCTTCGCATGGTGTACAGAATTCGGAGGATGTAAAACATGAAAAAACAATAAACTTCTCTAACCTTGCCTCCATCGTCATCCAAATTGTTCATATCTTTCCATTCATATACCATTTGCCAAGATAAAGGAAAAAGGGTGCATGCTCCATGATGATAAAAAGACAACAATAAATCCATATCTTAACAGGAAATCTTGTCACTTTCAGCACTAACCACGTCTCTCTCTCTCTCTCTGTTACCCTTTATAATGTCGAGCAAATTAATCCAACATGACGCACCAGTCTAATTGCCAGATCAACTGAATAGCTTTCACAAAAGATACAGCTTTGTACACACAAATTTCACATCACAACAGAAGCTGGTGTGGGGAAAATTACTTTAATCAGCTGAAACGCATGAAGAAAAGCACTGAGCCAAGCACATTCACACTGAACTCCATACAACACTTAGCCCGAATCACACAAACCCTCATTCACACAACCAAAATGCCAATCCATTATCAACCTTACAATCAAACAGAATGACATCCCAGAATCCATATTTTTTACTCAAAATCAAATGAGCATCACCAATAAAAAGAAGAAAACAAATTTCGAATTTGCAACCTTTCTCCTATTGGGGAATTGGGAAGGTTATCAAATGACCAAAACTGTTTTAACGACAAGTTTTATCTTTCCAAGGTTGCAGAAACCTGCAAATTGGAATTACTGATAGAAGGCAGACTTTCTGCGGAATCTTTCAGTCTCTGAGAAGGGGTTCTCCAGAATCCAGTACCGAAAAACGTATCCCACATCTCCTTCTCCAGCTCCTCCACCTCTTTATCCAATTCCGGTGATGTTTCTAACTCTAAATCAATCCAGTCTCCGTCCAAGCACATGGAGTGGAAATGCACCTCCGTCTCGTCGCAGCCGCACGAACAACCGCTACGTTTGGGCGGCCAAAGTCCCTTCTTTATCAAACGCTGGCGTCGCTTCTTCCTCAGTGCTCGCCGGCAGAGACCCGCCGGGACCTTGTAAATTGCGAGGACGAGGAAATTGGCAATACCGCATGGACAGCAACAGCACACCGCGGCGCATTCCGCGGTGGCTCCTCCTACTACTTCACCCACGCGGGTGGCTGGTCTGTTGGACTGCTTCTTCATCGGAGATTGCTGGCGATCGGACAACGTGCGCCGAAGTAAAGTTCGCTCTGACATCTAATGGGAAATGCTGCGATTGTTTTCAAAGTAGGAAAATTTGACGAATTTGCTGGCACAAGATTGACGCAAGATACAAAGCAAAATGTAAAATTTCCGACAATTTGATATGGGTTTCCTTTTTCGCTATATCTTTCTTGACGGAGATAGATGAACTCCTTCCGTTCCAAGGACATTCAAAAAAACAATCAAACCAAATTCGGAAGAGGCGATCATAACAATATCAAGAAAACAAAACGATCAGATGGCCAGAAACAGAGAACCCTTCTCCAGGGAAAATCCTAGCAGTAATTTCTTGGAGAAAATACTGCATGCGGATCTTCGATTCCTGAAGAAGGGAGCCGGACAAAAAGGAGAAAGAAGGCGATAAAAGTTGCTGTTCCTCAAGAAACAGGTTGAGAACCGAGAGCCACAACTTGTTGGAAGAAATAAATCAGAGAAAAGGATTGGCCTGCATAGTCCAAGAGGCGACAAAGGAGGAAACTTGGACGAAATACATCAAAGACCCAAATAGGATAAAATAGCAGTGTGAATTTAAGGGATTTCGTAATCAAGGGTCATGGCTTGATGAGGATAACAAGTCCTTCAAATGCGGGAAAACAGCCATGAATGTTGAAACAAGAGAGAGAAAGAGAACGAGATATGGGATTTAGCTGTGTGAGTAGGTAAAGGACGAAATTAGAAATGGATGAGAGGAAGAGCGGAATACGTGAGGGCAAGCTTTAGTTGAAAGCTTCGATGGAGCCATGGTTGGTTCCAGAGAGTCAGAGACGGAGTCAATGTAAGAGAGAGAGGGGGAAGACGACGCATAAATAGACTTCTACAGATGATTTAAAAAATAATAGCAATTATTGTTTTTTATATTTTTTTCCCCCTTCTCTCTGCGGAATTCCACGTCATGCCCGCGTTGCATATTTTCCTCAACTTAACTATAGTGAAGGCCTGTCGGCATTTGAATGATACAATGTCTTTGATATTATTTTAAAGTTTTTATTTTTTTATAATATTTAAAATTTAAATTAAATGTAAAGTTTAAAATTTTACATATCTATATTAAATGAATTATTATTTTTATTTTCATTTTTATATTTAAAATAATAATTCGGATGCAAAAGAAGTAAAATTGTCCGAGAAGGGTGAGTATTTTGGACCGTTGTTATATCCAAATCAATTCTTTTTATTTTTTTACATTGAAATTTATTTTTATTTAATTCATCTATTCCTAAATTTTTTTAAAAAAATTGAGAATAAAAATACTTAATATTTTTGTTAACTTCAACTTTCCGTAAAATTATCTGGTAATTAATAATACTATATTTCAGTTCATCATTTCACCTTTTGATATGAAAATATATATTTTAAATTTTAATATTTATTTTCTCATAAAAAAATAATTGACTTATTAAAATTTAAAATATAAAAATAATAATAAAATGCTCTACATTGTATGGGGATTTGATGTCTATTGCAAATAAAATTTTATGGAGTGTTAATTTGTCAAATTTTGAAAATAGTTTAATTATATATGGCAAGGTAGGATTTGAATTTAATTCTTTTCATAGAATTCTTTTTAATAGCATAAGTAGTGAAGCTAAAATCATTAATCTTACACATGTAAGTAGCTGAAATTACAATCGGAATGCAAATCAAGGGAAAATTGTTGAGAAGTTGTCGATTGTTATTTGACTTATAAAGTGTTTGGCAAATAGTTTTTGGATTAACTTTTAATTGATTTGAATATTTTTAATTATTTAAATAAGTTAATTAATTAATTTGAGTGCTTGTTAAATAATTATTTTAATTAATTTATTAACTTTTAAACAAATATTTTGAAAAAGTTAATAATAATAATTCTTTTAAAATAGGTGATTTGCATTTAATATAAAAAAGGCACTATTATCTAAAATTATAAAAAAATTATATTTTCATTTTTAATAAATAAAAAAATATTATATTATATTTTAAAGTTATTTGTATAAAAAGCTCTATTTTCCATGAAATGAGAAAGGTATAGGTTGTTTGCTTAATTATTATCTAATAGGACTTTTTAAAAAATCTTACTTTTCATAAAATATAAGAAGTTACTTACCTACCTCTTTTTAGGTAAGTTTTACTTCCTATATTATTTATGAGTATAATAATAAAATTATCCTCATTACCTTTGCTTAATGATAACTAAAATTTATTAATTTATATTATAATAATATTGAAGATATAATAATTATTTTATTAATACTTCTTAAAATATTTAAAGTTGAATTAAATAAAATATAGAAAGTTATTTCTTAAAAAATGTCACTTCCTATGTGTAAACTAAATAATTTGAATACTTTTTGAAAAGTTCACATAAGAAATTATTTTTCAAAAAATTCAATTTCTCATGGCAAATTACTTCCTATGCGAATCAAATAATTTTTTATTTATTTCTTAGAGAAAATATAATGCATATAATAAATTATAATTATTTATTTTTTAAAAATAAAAACTAAATAAGTGTAATTAATTATATTAAAATATTCACATAATAATAAAAATTACATAAATATAACCATATCTTTTATACCATATTGTGTAAAAAAGAAGAAAATGTATGTTTCATTTCATAAAGAATAACAGAAAATGCATTGAAAAAATTATTAATCTTTTGTCAAATCATATTCCTTGAGTGAAAGAACAACACATATTACAAAAAATAAGAAGAAATAACGAGGTAATATTACTTGTAAAAGATTTTTTTTATACTTAAAATGTGAAATTCATTAATATTTTTAGTAATAATCATTTGAATTTTAAATTTAATATTAAAAATAGTTATAAAATAAATTTTAATAATTATTGCATCTACCAAAATATTATAAGTATGTTTTTAACTAGAAAATTGTAATTGTCCATTTTTAAATAAAATCAAATAAGTATAATAAATTATAATAATATTTTTTGAAAAAATTAATATAATAAATAATATATTATAATCTAAAATAGTATTCAAGTAAAAAATATTTAAATAAATAATAAAATATACATATATTTTTATGTATTATTTTACATACAAATAAGTAATAATAAATAACTAATTTTATTTAATATTTTTATATAAATAACCAATACTATCAGTTAATTATATTAGTTAATATATTCTATTAATAATTAACAACTAGTTCATTCAATTAACTGGTAATATACTCAATTAATTACAAAACAAGCTTTAAAATTTTTCAACTATGTTTAATAGATTTTAAAATTAGTAAGTCAGTTTTTATTTGATCTAATTTTAAGTGAAAATCAATTTATAAATTTTGTTCAAAGTTGACTGTTATTTAGATATTTCCTTATATTATCCCTTCTTTTTCATACTGATATATTTAAATTTTAAATTTAAATTAAAATATCTTTATCTTAATTTGAATAAAAAATACAATTCAAAACTAATTTTTTTAACTAATGTTTAGATAAAAAAAATTAAATATGATTCACCGTGAGTTTTATTCCCTTAATAAATAAAAAGGTTATACTCAATAAAAAAATTTAATGTATAATGTTGCAACCTAATTCAGTTTGCCTAGGTTCACAAACACTTCCAACGAGGTTTATGCATGAAATAATATTTTGTTTGTGGTATAAACAGTGAATGATAAATTCCTTTTAATTAAAGCACATCCAATAATCGAATCAAAATTCTTATTTATTAGACTCAAAACGCTTTGACATATGGTCTACTTTTATTAAATTAATTAATTGTTAGGATATACTTTTTGTTTATTTATGATCATACCTGACTCTATCATATTATTGACATTAACGGTCCAAACAATCTTAATACCTGACTCTTTTAAAAGTTTGTTTGGTTCCCAGAAATTATTTCTTAGAAAATAGTAAATAAATAAATTATTTAATTATTTATTATCTAATAAATTAATAAAAATAAATTTTTTTGAGAAGTTTTACGTCCTATAAAATATGAAAGTTGCTTATTCACATCTCTCATAGGTAAATTCTATTTCTTATATTATTTAGAGATACAATAACAAAATTATCCTTATTAAATTTAATTATTAATAACTAAAATTTATTAATTAATATTATAATAATATTAAAGTTATAGCAATAATTTTATTAACATGTCCTAATATATTCAAAATTAAACTAAATAAAATATAAGAAGTCACTTTCTAAAAAGTGTTATTTTTTATGTGTCAATTAAATAATTTTAAATATTTTTTAAAAAATTTACATAAGAAGTCATTTTTTTTTAAAATTCAATTTCTTATAAAAAATTACTTTTTATACAAACCAAATCACTCCTAAATAGTATAACTACCGAGACATGTAAGCTTCCCTCGTTGACTTGAAAACACATCACAAATGTGATTGCAGAGAATCTCACATTAGCCCTACAATCACATTTCTTAGCATCACACCCAAGCTTATAAATAGGTATTACCTTTCGCTCTATCCTCTCTAATGCTCACTTAGTACTATTACTCATGGTATAATCCTACCAGCTTAGGATTGAAATACATCCGATAACATTTCAGCCATTTTGTGTAATCAATCTCCTTCTATTGCAAATCTCCCCAATTGATACCTATTTCATCAAAGATTTATCATTGGGAACTAAACATTGGGTTAGGAGCTTGTAGTTTTTATGGGTTACTAGTGAATATGAGACAAGGTAAGCTTCTCATTTCTTATTTGTTTTAAGTGTAGACTTATGCAAGTTAATCCATGTAGACTTAGGCTCCATTTGGAACGGGTGAAATAAGGAGGGGGCGTAAATGGTGAGGTGAAATTGGGGTGAAAGCACATATTTTCGCGTATTTGGAGGGAGGCGAAATTCGGAGGGGGCGTAAATGCGATTTGTCCTTTCGTGGTAAGGCCTAGTGAAATTCAAAACACTGCTGAGCTGAGGGGAAAAGGGGTGAAAACAGGCAAAATTTTTGGACTTCCAATAGCTGCCCTCATTTCTCTCATAGTGCAAGAATGGCTTCGGATTCCGGAGAGAGCTATCGCTGCCAACCACTGAGTTCCAGCTCCAAGCAGCGTCGTTCACTGAGCAACACGTTGCAAGTAAGACTCTGAAACCTTATGCTACTTTGTTGTGTTGAGCCAGCTGCGTCTAATGCAGGTGGTGTCGCGAAGGAGGAAGGCGAGTTGCGGAATCCGTCTGCCGAGTTGCAACGGTGCTATTGCGTCTGTCGCGTCCCGGGTTGGCGCCGATCTGCTGCTATAGCTACGGAAGAGGAAGGTGGAACTGAGAATTATAATGCAAATTGTTTGAAATTAAATAATTATATGAAATTTAGAATTATAAATATAAATATGTAAGGAATAAGATAAAAATTTAACATAAATTATTATATCCGTAAATTAATTTTTGTGTAATTCTATTAAAAAATATTATAACTACCTCACCATAGATTTTTTTTTCTAATTTGTAGTGCAACTTTTTTAAAATTTATTAATTGTATGAAATTTAAAATTATAAAAATAAATATGTTAGTAATAAGATAAAAATTTAACATAAATTATTATGTTAGTAAATTAATTTTTGTTTAATTCGATTAAAAAATATTATACTTACCTCACCATAAGACTTTGTTTAATTCCTTTATCCATAAATTATTTGTTATTTAATTTACTAAATAATATTATAACTACCTCAACATAACATAACAAAAGGATATTTTAGTCATTTTACTTATTCACATTTCCTTCTCCCTCTATTTTCACCCATTTTAAATAAAAGAAATTCATTTCACTCATATTTACTCTCCCTCCTATTTTCACCCATTCCAAACAACCCAGATGAAATTACTTTCACCTCCATTTCCTTCACCTCCATTTCCTTCCCCTCCATTTTCACTCCCCTCCGTTTACACCCCCTCCCATTTTCACCTCTAGCCAAACATACCCTTAAACCCACCTTGTGCAAGCCAACTCATATGGTCGCAAGGCTGCACAAATTTATGGTTTCTTTTATATTTTTTAAGTCTTTTTCCATTAAACATATTATCTAGGATTAAAAAAATCAATTCATATATTCACCTAACATGGCCCAATAATATTTTTTTGACTACTCGTTCATAATCAATCCATTATTTAATAAATTTAAAATTTAATACGAATTACTTGTGGGCTTAACCAACCTGAATGCAAGGGAGGACTGAGTTTTCCATTTTTTATCCGTTTTAGGTATAAGTTTATAGGGTTTATATAGATTAACTTGTGCATGCCCAAATCCATACAAACTTGGTCCACGTAAGCTTATCTCATCTGTTGTATATGTTTTGTAGGAATCGAACCACGGCAATATCGCATATAAATAAATATATAAACCGACAATTTTTTCTTGTTCCGTTGTTAAAAAGATGAGACTAGTTGTCAAATAACAAGAAGTTCTTATAAAATTTTCGGTGCTTCAACATGGTAGTCTCGTCCAACCCATTTCAAGAACTTGCCAACTTATTCTAACTAGCATAACTCATTCCTTTTCATCTCGTATGGATTCTAACTAGCATAACACTATTTTATGTGGCAAAAAAGAAAAAGGCACTAATAACCATATCTAAAAATGTATTTACCTAACTTGTAATTTATCATAATGTTAAAATTAATTATTTGAATCATATTGTTGATAAATTAATGTAATTGAATGCACATAAGTATATAAAATGGAAGGACAGTGATGTGACGTGCAGGGCTACAGCTTTTCAGAGTAGCAGCACGTGTCAAGCAGTGGTAAGTTCGTTTTAAATGATATTGTTTTGTATTGTGGGTTACGTAGCACAGAACTGCCACAACAGCTTGAAAGCGTTGATTGACGCGACCGCCACACAGTGTCTGTGATGTACTCCAGAATTGTCCTTTTTTTAATCAATATTTTGATTAAATAATAAAATAAAATACTCTACCTTCCCTTTAATTTTTTTTTTTTAAATACATGAATTTTTCTCTGATTTAATATTTTACGCAAACCCCTCATGAATTAAAAATGGCCCTACACATGTATCTAATTTCAGCACACTGAATTAACCTCTATTAAATTAACAAAAATAATTTATAATTTTACAAATACCCCTTTCTATTTGTTCGGTAAATATGGATTCTCGTTTTTCTTAATTTTTTATGATTTTCAAAAAAATAAAAATATAATTTTTAATTTAAAACTCATTTTTTTAAACTCACAATTTCAAATAAAATATTTTATATTTATTTTTTAAAATTCATCTCATATATTTTTTAAGAAATACACCACATCGAAATCTCTGATCAAAGGGTTTCAAATTTCATTTTTACGCACAAATACAAATAAAGCATCACTAATAATAAAAATGCATGAATTTTAATAGAAGAAATCAGTAATAAAACCTAGTATAATTATTTTGAATTTCTAAAAACAAATTACTTGAAGATTTATCAATTTTAATTAAAAATGAAAACTATAAAAGATAATTTTAACATAACCAACTTAAAAATCTAGCTATTGATATTTAAGATATTTATTTTTATATTTATCATTAGATTAAAATGTTACTTAAATTTATAATCAAAAGATATAGATGAAAGAAGATATTAATTTGTCAAAAATGATGATATAATATTTTTTTTATTTTACCAATATATTTTAACTTATTTATGTATATCTAGCAATAATTAAAAATGAACTTTTACAATGAGCCATTAATATTAGGCTAACATTATTAGATTAGTAGTGATTTATATAATAATTTTTTGGGTCACAAAATACATTTAATAAATAATATATTTGATTTGCAAATAAATTATTTATATCGAGCTAAAATTATAAATAATACACTATTATATAACATATTGGAGAAAAAAAATTACAATAGAAATTTTTATTTGTGAAATTTGTTGTAACAAAATTCTAGATAAGTCATGACATAATTGTATACATGATGAACAATGCTATCACAATCTCATATTTGGTTATTTTGCACTTACATTATTTTTATTCATGTTTATAAAGAAAAAATATTTTTTTAAACAATAAAACACCAAAAGTAATTTTAAAAAGATTTATCCATTGTGCAAATTTTATTCTTGAGAGAAATAAAGCATTTCCCCTTACTCTTTTGTTTATCAATGAAACTAGACCACTAATCATACATATTATTGCATTTATGTATACAATAGTTTAGGGATAGTAATTTAGATTCATATATAAAGTTCATATCATGTCAAAGGTTTAATAACTTAAATAAGTTTAATTCAAATTTGATATGAATAGAAATCATATTGTATCAAATTAACTTGTCTTTAAATATATTGAAACAAGTTAACTCATCTAAACAATTGAGTCATTTCAATTAAAAAATTTATATTATAATTGAACTTATTGTCATGACCCATTTAAGTAATGATCAATTTGAAACCTATTTTTTTATTTCCACCATCCTCTTATGATCTCACACTTGATATCATACATAGATTTTAACAAAATAACATGCTTTACAAAGACTAGTAAAGCTTTATATATATATATATATATGTTTATACATCATCCTATAAGACCCATAATGTCCTTTTATACAAATCTATTATAATTATGGTAGTCTAATAGAATAACATAGATATTTATTACTCTTGAACTATAAGTGGAGGAAGAGCTTCAAGAATCATGTATGAAAAGAAAATAAACATAGAAACAATGAATTTATGACTAAGTAAGTAAACAATTTACGTAACAAAGTAAATATGAATAATAAATAGATATGAGTATTCTAATATCCTCTTTTATCTATTAAGTACTCATATTTAAGAGATTTCCATATTAATAATAATAACATTTCAAAAAGAATAATTATTAGTTCATAATATCAAAGAAACATGAATTCTTCCTTGTTCCTCCCGGTTATTCGGCCTTACCACCTTATAAACCTTTTTATCCTTATTCCATCCAATTATCCATTTTATCCCTTCATAAACTTTTTTTTGGAATCTGATACTATTCACATATTCATTATCACCTTGCCTTATTACATCAAGAATTTTTATATTATATCATTTCATTGCTTACATCATATGTAACAATAATATAAATTAGTAACAATATCAATTTTATTATAATATCAACAAGCAATTCGATGCCTTTGATGCATGGTCATAAGCTATTTATTTACTAGTAATCACAAATCATATAAGCAAACATGACTTAATTCAACAAAAATGATAACATTATATTTCCATTACGTAACTTCAAAGAAATAATTGATGATATTCATAAAAGACTGTATTGAATTACTATAATCACAATCATGTAGTTTCATACTTAACATACCAAAGATAACAATATAAGTATATAATTTACGTGCATACATAAAGCAAATTTATAAAGAATACATAAAAATAATATTTAAAAAAATTGTCTACTTACTTCAAGATATATTAACCTCACACGTATGTTTACAGTTTAATTTCAATGTAAAAACATGTATTATCTATTTGATGTTTTGTGCATATATACTAATGGCTTTATGTGTTGGTGTACATTAATTAACCATTGTGTGTAGTGGATGACTAATGTTGTTGGAACAAAAGTGCATTGATCAACTATTGTGAAATCATTGTGCATAATGGTTGACTATTATGTACTAAAAGTGCACAAATTGAATTTTCATAAACTATTAGTTAGCCAAATAGGTGCAATGGTTGATCACTAGCCTAAGATCTATATAATTTCCTTTAAAAACCATTGATTTTTACCATGTTTAAGCTTCTAATGCTTTAAGATCTCATCCAAACTTTACAAAAACATGAATATGAGCTTCCAACATCTTATCTAAGCCATTCTCACCATTTATTACAATAAGCATCACAAAAATCCTTAATTTTAAATATTACCAACATTATAGCATAGAAGGCTTAACAAATCAAGATTTTAAATAAAAATGTAAGTAAATTGTTTACTTATTACTTATGGAGGAGATGTGAAGAAGGTTTGGCTTGCCTAACAACATTAATTTAAGCCAGGAATAAACAAAAAACAAAATCCACTTGAATCTCTAAGATTTTCCTTAAACAAAATAAAAGATTTTTCTACTCAAAACCATAAACTGACTTTAAATTACCTTGGTTGAAGGGAAGAATGAGGCATTTCCTAAAGTTTCTCAGCTTTAATTTTGCTAGAAATTGATAAGTTATCTTAAAAGAGCTTGGTAAAGAAGAAGAGAAAAGGAAGAGCTTTGGCTCTCCTCTAGATGCAAAATGGCTTTAACCAACATTAGGAAGACATAAAAGGAAGTCGGATATTTTCAGCAATGATTTTGGCATTTCACATATTCCTAATGGCAAATTAAGAGAAATTACTCCTAAGTTTCTTTTATATGCACTTACTCGAATCCAATTTATACCGTAAATCATATATAATTTATTTCCTCCTACTTATATCATAAAACCATATTTTTCTTAAATAAAAACTCATTCTAAACACATTAACAACATTTAAATAAAATTCTATTCACACATCTGTATAAATAAAAATAATATAAAACTAAGATAAATTTCTAATTTTCTAAAATGGTGTAAATCTTATATATGACATTCATTATTTAAACATGTTGATATGTTAATTTATTTAATCTTGAATTAACTATATACTTATTATTGATATTAAACAGATTAATTTATTTATAAATTAAAGTTGTATAAGTTCAACTTAAAATTGTGTAAAATATTTTGTATTCATACTAAAAATTACCATCCTTATAATAATTTATTTTAATATTGGTGCAATGTGTCTTGTGTTTATACCCAAAATTAATATGTTAATATATAATAATCTATTTCATACCTAAAATTATTATTCCTATAAAATTATGTAAAGTATTTTGTGTTTAAGCCTAAAATTAGTTCTTAGATACAATTAAAAGCAATGGTTAGCGAAACCTTGCTCATTGGTAATTCTTAAATGGCAATTATAAAATATAGTTAGTGGCATCTTACTAGTAACAATAACATAATTATTTATTTATGAGATGTTTAAATAATGAAATTATTTTTTAATAATGGTTAAAATGATGTGAAATTTAGAAATTTAACATATGAAAATGGTTGTAATAATTTAATGAGAATTAAATTGATATATCTTAAAATAGTATACTTAATTATTTATGAAGTGTTTAAATAGAGAAAATTAGTTTTTGATAATGATTAGTATGTTACTCTATTTAGTTAAATAATAATTTTAGTAATTCGAGACATTAAGGTTAGATTAATTTTGTGCTAATTAATTTAATATATTATGATGTAGAATGATGATTTATTTCTATAACGTCAACTTAATGAAAATTAATCCTTGATTAATTTTTAATGATGCTTAATATATTATTCTATTTCGCTATATCATAATTTTAGCAAATTGATGCATGAAAGTTGCAATATTTTGATGATAGTTAATTTGATATATTCTATGTTAATTAGCATAATTAATTATTTATATAATGTTTAAAATATGAAAATAATTTCTAATAATAATTAATATATTATTCTATTTAACTAAGTGATGACATTAGTAATTTAATGCATGAAATTTATAATAATTTAATCAGATTTAACATTGTAAATTGATTAGTAAAATTATTTATTTATATAATATTTACATTTACAAAATTAATTTTTAATCATAATTAATATATTATCTTATTTAATTAGGTGATAATTTTAGTATATAAAGAAAATTATAATAAGTTAGTTTAAATTTACTCTAATTTGATAAAAATTTAATGCATTACATTATGTATTTTAATACGAGATCAATGAAAATAAAATGCTAAATTAATATTTATTTATTTATTTGATATTTAAATTTGAAAAATTAATTTTTAATCATCAATAATATGCTACTTTATTTAATTAGATGATAATTTTAATATTTTAAAATATTTAAATAAAATTATAATAAATTAATCTAAATTTACTCTATTTTGATGAAAAATAGGTAATAAATTGATAATTATTTATTTATATAATATTTAATTTAGAAAATATTATATAAATACTTCTGTGGCAAATTTATGGCAAATTTAAGTTAAAGGACTTTAAGAAAATATCATCATCTTTTTTTAACTAAGGTAATTAATTGTTGGTTCAAGGTTTTTAGCTGAAAACTTTCTTAGATTTTATTTAAGAGGAATTTTTGAAATTATAGCTAAAACCTTTCTTGATTGGTGTTGTTCAAGGGCAATTCTAACCTTCCTACAACTTCTCCTTATATCTTTAATCAATTGGTAAGTAGATAATTTACTTAAATTTAATGATTTCATATGATCTTCGCCTATTTGTAAATCTATGTTCTAGAAATTGAGGATATTCTTTTGAATGAGTATGTTTTAGTATAATTTGTTAATGTAAATGGTTATAGAATAAGCATGGATGATGAACTTATGTTGGGTTGTGACTTATTCGAAGTATATATTGATTTAGAGGAAAGTTAATCATTTACATAGTGTTCTCACAGTAAATTTTCAAAATCTGAGTATTATACTTGAGTATATAAACAAGTATGGATCCAAAATTACTCTTTAAATGTTTATATTTGAGTAAATACTAAAGATTATAATATGGGGGTTATTTGGATAGCCATAAGTGAGTAAATACTCGAGTATAAGCACTAAAATTATCTTTTGGAGCTTTATACTCAAGTATATTAGGATAAAATTATTATATCAACTTTGAAAGGTCATATCTCATTTCCTTTGCACCTATTTTAATCAAATCATTTATTTTTGGAAAGGTAATTAAGTTTATTTTTAAATGGAACTAATTTCAAATAAATATCTTATATATATTTTGAAATATCACTAAAATAGTAGATAAAGATTAGAAATTCAAGATTATGAAAAATTAGATATTTAATTCTAAATTACAAAAAGCATAATTCTTTTAAATCTTAACTATTTTATACAAAAAACCAATTCATGCAAAGTCCATTAAATCTATTTTTATATGAAACAAGTCTCATGAATAAAAAATCTATAATTCTTGAGTTACTCATAAAACATAGCATCTAGAGTTGGCCTAAGATACTTGTAAGTGGGTACATACTTAAGTATAAAAATAAAATTCACTTTTGTACCTCCATACTTAAGTACAAACTCGAGTATTTCCCTTATTTACCTAAGTTTATTTATTTTATGATATTTTAAAGTAATAAATGCCTATCTAGCTTTCATATATATATATATATATATATATATATATATATATATATATATATATATTATTACTTACGATTATGACGATGGAATTCCTAATGAAAATATGATTGTGATTGATATGTGTTTATAATTATATTATTATAATTAATTATGGAAAATCCTAATGGGATGTATTATTGATCGAAAATGTGAATAGAGAAATTGTTATTGAAATAGAAAGATTGTTATAGAAATATGATAAAATGATATTTAAATTAAAAATTATTTGTAAATGACTAATATGTTTGGAGGAATAAGATTGGATTTGTGAATAGTTAAGGATGAAGGGAGGCATAAAATGGTTGATTTGCTTTTATTTATTTTTATTGATATTAGAGCTTGAGTTTTCTTTGCATAAGAATAAAAAATTAGGCTTTGAGAACTCTTGCTTATTAATAGTGGTGAAGCAAGGCTTTTTGCCCAATGGTTACTTCTTATAAGGGTTAGAATGGCTTTAATAAGTGCTAAAAGTTGTCACCTTGTATCATATGTCAAGAACTTGTGTTAAATTATACACCATGTCTCATCCAAGCACTTTTGGTGAATAGGTAGGGAGAATGGTTAATAGGCTAATTGAATAAGCAGGATGCAAGTAACCCTTGACACTAAAGTAAGTTAATATTATATATTGTCTATGCATTTTCTATGAATGTGAATGATGTTGGAATATTTTACTTATAATAATGTGTAACTATATTTATATTTTAATAAGTAAATTATTTACTTACTTTTTAGTTATTTTTCAAAGATTTTAGATGCACCTATAAAAGCTTTTCCACCTCTACCAGCAGCTCAGAAGTGAAATCTCCTTGGAGTCTTATGTAGTGCAGCCATAATCTTTGATAATATTTAGTTAGGGAAGTGTTAGACCTTGATACTATTTTTGATTATGCTATAATAAAATTACGAATGTAAATATTTTTAAAATGTATTGCTCCTAGTATTTATTTAATGTACCAAACTTGAGGCTAGTTTTGGCTAATGAAAATCAATTAATTGATTCTACGCTTATCATGGCCTAATAGATTACGACAATAATTTTTTATGTCATTTATAAATAAAAATATAAAATTATCCTTGTATAATTTAACTAATGTACAATTTAATATTTTTTATTTATTATTTAAAAATTATAATAAATATAATTTATTAATGATAAATATAATTATTTAAATATATTTATTAATTATGTAACATATAAAAAATAGAATGATAACTATATAAAATAAATATTTAATATACTTACAATAGAAATTTAATTCAAAATAGAAATATATTTACTGTATATATCTATTATATTATATTATTTTTTATATTTATTAATTATTATTTTAATATTAAATTATAAAATAAATATTATATATTTCTTATCTACTTTATATGAATTTGATAGAATCAATTATTTAATTAACATTTCTCTTTATTTAAACTGTATTCCATTTTAATTTATTAAGATGATTTAATATATATATATATATATATATATATATATATATATATATATATATATATATATATGCACAAGATAGCTTAATTTTTTATATAAAATTATTTATATTTTATAGTAAATTAAAAATAAGAAACTATTATTTTAAAAAATTATGATAGGAAAGGATATTAAAAATATAATTTAAAAAATATAATTAAAAATAATTAAAATTTATCGATATTTCATATTTTTATATTATAATTTTAAAATATATATTAGTCATTTTAATAATACTTTATAAGAAGTTTAAAATTAAATCAAATAAAATATGAAAAGTTAATTCTTGAAAAATATCAATTACTTAGTATCAATCAAATAACTTTAAATACTTCTTAAAAAGTTCATAAAAAAATTATTTTGTAAGAAATTTAACTTTTTACAGGAATTTACTTTCTATAGAAACCAAATAACATTTAAGTTTCAACTAATATAGCTTAATTTATTTTATAAAATTGGTTAAAAAGTTATTTATATCTGTTCTATTAATAGAAGCTTGCATAAACGTTATTGTTAAATAACTTTTAAATATTAGAAAATATTTTTAGAAAGGATTATCTAAACTGATATATCATAGACATATATATTAATGAAAATGCTATATTTTTTTACTTGAATTGAAATAATATTTATATACAAATATCTCAACTCTATATGTAAGAATAGCAAAGGATAATAATACAAATTGAAAGAAAAGATAAGAAAAGACAAGATAAAATAAGATACATAGATATGTTGTAGATACATATAACAATTTGCATGTAAAAGAGATTAAATTTATTGAGATTTTATTTCCTTAACACGCCTTCGCAAGACAATGTAATCATTGGATGCACCAATCTTTGGCTGTAATAGTGGAGCCTTTACTTAGACAATAGTTTAGTAAGAGTATAAGTAAGTTAATCTTAAGTAGAGATATAAGGGATATCAAGCTATCTTTGTTGTACTTTATCTCAAACAAAATGAGCATCTATTGATATATGTTTCATTTTACTATGCAAATTAGGATTGAACTTAAAGTTGTTGCCCTAATATTATCATAGTAGATAATAGGTACTTTAGTAATAAGAATTCTAAGTAAAAAAAGAGAGATTGTATCCAAGTTACTTCGATAGCTATTATAGCCAATGCATGATCTTCAGCCTTTATTAAAGAATATGCAACTTCTTGTTGTTTAAAAGATATCTAAGAAACAGATATGGCATCATATATAGATAGTAGTAGATTTGAAATCATTTTCATCACCACCTTAATCTACATCAAGAAATGTAATAAGTGTTATATAAAAAATTTTTTGAATTAAGAGACTATGAAACATAGACCTTTTTAGATACTAAAATGGCTTATTTATTGTAACTTAGTAGGATTCAAATAGGTGATACATAAATTGAGCTAACTGACTAACCCAATCTTGTAATCACAAGGTATTGTAAAACATTTATAATGCTACAATATTAGGTTATATTAGTTGAAGGAATTTCATTATTCTTGGATAATGGGATGGATATGGCAATTAGAGTAAGAAACTCTTTAATTTTAGCTATTTTTATTTTTTCAAGTAAAGATTGCATATAATTAAGTTAACTAAGAAACATTGATTAGGGAATGTGAGTAGCTTCAAGGCCTTAAAAATAGTTAATGACTAACACCTTTAATGGAGAATTTAGTGGAAATTGCTTCAATGCATGAAAAAATAGCATCAGAAGAAAAGTTAGTGACTGGTATATTATTAATATAAATTAAAATAAATAAACAGATGCCGTTTTACCAATATATATAGAAAATAGTTAGATTTAAATGTTTAAAGTTCATTTTTTTCTTAAATCTTGTAGTATGGTTGGGAGCTCGGTTAAGCTTACAAATAGATTTTTTATGATCACAAACATGATAAGGATTATTTGGATTAACAAAGCTTGATAGTTAAGTCATATACACATCTTTAGTGAGTGTACATGGAGAAAAACATTATTTATATCCATTTGTTGAATAAGCTAAGTTTGAGAACAAGTCAAATAGTTATGGGTAGGGTTATGTAGCAGGTCAGTTATGGTTGGTTTTGTGCCTTTTAGCCAACCGACTGCTTGCAATTATTGATTTTTACTTATCATCCAAAATTGACCAATACAACCTTCTTAATTGAATGAAATCATAATAAATGATTTGAAACGATTTTGTTCAAATTAGGTCGGGTATTCGAAAATAAGCCTAATTACTATGAAAAAAAAGGAAAAGACGATGCATAGTATACAAAACTTAAAATAGATGATATGTGGCTTTCAAATCGGCCAAAACTCAAAATGAAAAATAGAAAATTACTTTTACAGAACTAAAAAATAAAAGGAATAAATAAATGAAACTCCATTTGTACCAATCTCCTTACCTTCAATTTTGTTTCAAAGTTTCTCTGCCTTTATATTGCATCGCTACACTGACTGCCATTTATTAGTGCAGGACAGAGGAGAAATGTAACATGACAATAATCTTATATGAAGATGACGAAGGGGCATCAGTAAGAGGTGGTGTGGCAAATTCGAAGAATAGTGCAAATGATGATTTTTGGTAGGGTTTCACTTAAGGGATAAATTAAAAGAAAATATGGAACCTCACATAAGTAGCTTTTTCACCTTAGGTCTCCTTCAAAACACAAAGAACTAAATGAAACAAAGTCATTTCATTCCATTACTTGGTCGGTTTTGATTTTCTTCGGATTAGAAAATGTCTATCCACTACCGATTGTCAAGCTGAAACTCATTAAAAATTTAGTTCGCCTTCACCTGTTAATTTCCTTTCACCCACTGTCATTTGCCTGTTATCAAATTTTTTCGATTGAGTATTGACGGATGATTGAAAAATGATTACCCCTAGTTATGGGTTTCACTATACGACTAAATGTATAAGAGAAATTAACCTTAAGCTATTAATGAAATCTTTCTACTACTAATATGGCTTTGTGTTTGGAAATAGAACCATTTGACTTTCTTTTAATTTTAAAAACCCACTTGCAAGTAATTATATTTTTCAAACATGACGAAGGAACAAGTACTTATGTTTCTTGCTTTTATAAGGCATTAAATTCATTAGGCATGGCTTTGCATCATTGAGAATTTTGTAGAGCTCATGTAACATAAGTTAGTTTAATTAAGATAGGAAAAGAATGATACGTGGTTTAGAAAAAGTTTTCTTAGGCTTAAATATGTTGTACATGGCATGAGTACATATAAGATAAGTTCAAGATGGTAGTAGAGGTGGATTTGGGTTAGAAGATGGCAAAATTATGGTGTGATGTATGGAAATAGATGACATAATAAGTGGGTTAGTGGTTGCTAAAGATGTGATTGGAGTGGATAATAAGGAGGATTGTTCTAGTAGGTCATGATAAAAAAGCTAAGTTTTTAAGAATAAAAGTGTGGGGGAAGTTATATTTGAGCATAAGTCATGTGTAAGTTATTGAAAAGGATAAGATATCTCATGAAAGTTAATGTGTATAAATAAATATAAACAATTGGTAATAGGATCAAGGTATTTATATGCATGATGTTTGGAATAGAAGCTTAAAAATACTCACGGTCAAAACTTAATATCAAGTTTATGGGAAGAGTAGGGTTTTAATCATAGGTAATATAAACAGCTAAAAATGCATAAATGGTGATAATTAGAAGGAACACCAAAGAGACATTATAAAGGGGTTGCATTTTTAAGTGTAAGGGTAGGTATGTGATTAACAAAAGGCATGGGACTAAAATTTGGGAGGTAAGGGAGCATAGTAAAGCAAAGTTAGACCAATTTTGACAATATAACAATGACAACATTCAACTAGACCAACATGTTCTAGGGTGTATAGGGGATATATAGTAAGAAATATTATTAGTTGAGGAGATTTTTCAAATAAGTGAATTTAGTGCCATCATTAGTATACAATGATTATATTTTAGTATTAAAAAAATTTTCACTTATTTTTTGAATTGAATAAAAATAGATAGAACATATTCTTTTTTTTAATTTTAATGGATAAAGCCAATAATAATGTGCATAGAGATCAATAAAAAGAATATAATGTTTAAAATCATTAATGGAAGAAGGTGGAGTTAGACCTTATACATTGAAGAAAATAAATTCTAAAGGTTTAGAACTTTTAAGTGTGGAAGTGTCAAAAGGAAGCTTATGACTCTTATCACACACATAAATATTATAGTGAAAACTAGAAAGGTAATTTAAAGTTACTAGAAAAGAAAATTATCAAGACATAATCCAATGATTTTAAATGAAAGGTGGTCTAACCTAAAATGCCATATGGTAAACATGATGTGTGATATTTTTAAAGCAAGCAATTTGTAATATGATGGAATGGTGGACTACCATGGATGTACAACGTTATTACTTGCTCCACATGGTAAAGTTGTCCTTGTTAATCAATCCTTTATAAGGAAATAACAAGGATGAAATTCAATGGAAACATTATTATCTTTGTAAAATTTGAAAATAGAAATAAGATTATTGGTAATGGTAAGAACATATAATATGTTAGATAACTTGAATAAGGAAGTAGGTGTGTAGAGGATTATGGAACCAACATGTGTAATTTTTAAACTTGAACCATTATCGATCATAACTTTATTAGGATTACCATATTCTGAATGAAGTGACAAATTAACAATGTCATTGGTGATGTAATAAGAACCACCAAAGTCTAAGACCTAATTATTGTTAGAGAAAAAGAGAGGTAGTATATTGAGCTTGAGTTTGTATGGGCCATATCAAAAGTTATGGACAATATTTTGTTATGTGACCAAGCTTGTCATAGTATTGACACTATGGTTAGGTATAAGGAGGCTATCGCAATGAAAGTTACTTAGGTGTTTAGATGAATGATAGGCATGGTAAGGATTGGAGATAGAGAAATTATGAAAATTAAAAGCACATCCTTAGTTAGGGCTATGTCATAAATGCTTGGAAGTTGGATGACCTTAGTTGTTTTGATTGGTATGATAAGTGTAATGTGTAATAAGAACCTAAGCTTTATTATGAGCCTCAATCAAAGAGTTTTGCAAATGAAAAAGGTATATTCTATGTATGGAGAGAAGCTATGAATTCTATAAACTTAAAACCAAAACCATTAAGAACATATAAATTAAAGTGTTCATCGGAGATTGACTGGTCGATAATGGCAAATTTATTGGCAATTTCTTTGATGACATGTAAATATTAAGACACAATTTTTACTTTCCTTTATGCTTAACTGAAGATGTTCTTTTAGAATAATAACCCTCGATTGAGATTTGTTGAAACATAAAATTTCAAAATCTTTCTAAGCAACTTTTGATGTAACAATAGTAGAAACATACGTAATAAAAGATAAATCAAGAGAAGGTATAATAGTAAGGCAAAGTAATTGATCTTACCTTGTCATTAGGGATTAGTTTTTGTTAGTTGAGATAAAGAACCATCAATGTAGCCTACTAAACCATAACTTATCAAAAGAGAGATAAATTGTGTACACCATTATGGGTATTTGTCAAGGGTAATTTGGAAAGGTAAGATTGTAGAAATGGTAGCAAAATGTTGTTGGGAAGTTATGTCATTAAAGGGCATGGAAGTGATAGAGGATTGGGTAACCATAGTTGGAAAAGTGAGAGAAAAAAATTAAATTTTTATTGTTAAGCTTTTAGAACTTTGATACTATAAAAATATATATACCAAACATATGTATATAAGTGAAAAACTACATTTTATTACTTGAATTGAAACAATATTTATTCATAAATGTCTCAACTCGAATAATGAATAATAATACAAATTAAAAGATAAGATAAGATTAGAAGATCTGTTACATATACATATAATCATTTGTATCTAAAGGAGATCATATTTGTTGAAAATTTTCTCACTTTAACATTATCTAATAAGTGAGAGAGTCAAAGGGATTTGATATATATATATATATATATATATATATATATATATATATATATAAGGTAATGTAAAATGATGGTCTATATAAATAATATTCTTTTTGGTAAAAATATACAAATAATATTTTCTTATATAACAATAACCATAAAATTACTTAATAACTATAAAATAATATGTGATTATTATTGATGATTCCACTGTTCCAAATAATTGTAAAAAGAAAAAGAAGTTAATTTCAAATCGTTATCCATACTTCATAGTAAATGAATTTCTTTACTTTTTTTTATCAAATTTACAATTAAAATTCAGTATTTTATATGTGTATGACAAATAAACTGCCACCCTTATTATTATATAAAAAATTAATTTATAATTAAAGGGATATTCTGGAAAAGGGGCCTCGAATGATTTCAAATCATTTTAGATATAAAGCTCCTGATTTCCTTTCTTTCTTTCTGCGCCTTGTTTCTTCCATTTGTTTTAAGTGGGTATTTAACGTTTCTATTATAATGTTTCCTCCTCCGTGCTAGGTTTTGCTAAGTTTACCGAGCCTAGCATCAATTTTATGAGGATCCAAACGCTATTGTGTTTTAAATTTTCTATGAATTTTTAATTTTCTTGATAATGATGGTGATATTATCTAAATCAAATTTTCGAAGCATATTAATTTGTTTTTCGATTTTAACATGTTTATCTAAAGGTTTAGTTATATTTTAAATCAGTTATTCTCTGACATTTTAATGAAAACATGAGTTTTGTGGAGTATTTTTCTATTTAACTTGTATATTTTTCAATTATACAGTGATTTTCTATACTATCTAAATAAACTGAAATAAAATTTCAAATGCACGTAAATATAAAATAAATATTTACTTTAACTTATTCCAAAATTATTGATAAAAAAGAAGTCAATAAGTTTTATCTAAATATATATATTTTTGATAATAATAGGAGTGACTAAATTATTAGATGCATATACGCAATGACTAAAAATTGAATCCTAGATGCAACGGAAGGTAAAGCCTTTAAGAAATATTAAATGTCACTTGAGTTAAAGGTTCTCAACTTTATTTAAACGTTTAATAAAGAAGAAATTGAATAACTTGTTGAAGATCTTTTTGCAAAATTTCTCACTCCAATTTAAGAAATAAAAGATTTAAATTAGTTCATTATTAATACAAATAAATTTTATAATATCATAAATCTATTTGTTACCATGTTATTAAGAAGTTATTAGTCATAAAAGATTTAGTTGCAATAGTATTTTATAAGAGTAAACAAAAAATTGGTTCCTTATTTATAAAAGTGGTAACTTTTATATTCCTCAAATTCTATAACTAATGCTATTAATTCTTTTTTTATTTTTTTTATAATTATTTATCATATTTATTTATAATACTAAAATAAATGATAAAAAATTAATATAATAAAAAATTAAGTATGTTTTTAATATTATTAATGTGAAATTTAATAGTCAATTGATTATTTTTCATTTATTTTAATATTTCAAATAACTAAAGAGATAACTAATTATAATAAAAGCAAAAATAAGAGATTAATGGTGCTTGTTATGAAATTTAGAAATATAATGGTTATCAAATTTATAAATAAAAGATTAATTATTATATTTATTTTAATCAGAGTATATAATGTTTTTATTTTTTGATGTTAAATTAAATTTAAATAAAAATGTTAAAAAATAATTATGAGATATCCTTAAAACTACCAACAGCCTTTAAAAAAAGGAAAAAGGAGAAGAAGTAAGCTATTGCATAAAAGGTTGATTATGGTTAACCTAATAATTAGGCCAATTAGCAGGCCATTAGGAACTTAGGTTAAGGGGCTGCCCAAACAAGTTGGTGTGGATCCCACCACTTAACATATTGCGTCAAGGAAACCGCTTTCCGGCTTTCAAAAACTTTTTTTTTTTCATGATAATTTTTTTATATCACAAACGCCCACGATGGATTTCTTAATTGCGCGCGCGTTTTTTTTGAAATAATGTTGATCACCGCTCTCCCAGAATGTTGGTTAAGGGCTAAATAACAGTCTCTAATTAATAATAAGTATAATTAATATTCGAATTTATCTAATACTTAATTTCTATAAAAATAAAATAATATTTTATTAATTATATTATTAAAATAAAAATAAAATATTAAATATGACTTTAATATTGATTATGTTATTATTAATTAAAGGTTAATAATTTTACCTTATTGTCCCAAGGGTTGGAGTGGAATTGACTTTGGCTTAATTAAAGTTCATTTAAATTAGAGCAAGTTGATTCCGAATTGCCAAGTTCAAATTTGATTTGAGTTCACATTAACATATTTTTGTTAATTAACTAAATGATAATAATTGTATATTTTCGTTAAAAAAGTATAATATATGTTATAATTATAAATATTTTTAAATAATATATATTAAAATTATAAAAAATTAAAAATTTAATTATGTATTATATTATATATAAAAATGTATAGTAAAAAATTATAATTGAATCACCCATCGTTTATATGAGCCGAATAAGAACTTCATTAAACCGACTCGGGTAAAGAGCTAAGTTACCCAACACAAGCCATGCCTAGTATTATCCTTATTTTGTGGATAAATTATATTGATTGTTTATAAAATTTAATTTGATTATAAGTGACCCTCCTCATTTTTTATAATTATACACTTTAATCTTTCAATCATTCTTTCACAATTATGAAATATAACAACGTTAATTTTTTGATGATAATTTCTTCTCTAATGTCATCTATAATGTGTGAAAAATAATTTTTCTATATTTTTATGTATAAATTTATCTTTTCTTTCAAGAATCTATAGGCATACTATATTTTTATTCGTCAATAAAAGGATACATTTATATATAAAAATATAAAAAAATTATCTTTTAATTATTAGAGACAATATTGAAAAAAATTATAGTTAAAAAGTTAAACTCATTGTATTTCAATATGATGGATGAATGATCAAGGGTGGAAGCATATAATTAAAAAAAAATTAAAGATATCAAATGTAATTGAATTGATGAGTCATTTAATTTATATAATAAGTAAATTCTTGCAAAGAGCTGAACATTATAGTAAGTAAATTTTCTTATGAAGTATTTTAAGTTATTTGGTTAATAGTAAGAAAGTGATACTTCTTCAAAATTAACTTCTTATATTTTGTTTAATTTAATTTTAAACTTCTTAGAAAATATTAATAATATAATTATTATACCCTTTATAATTATAATATAAAAAACTTAAAAATATTTATGAATTTCAATTATTTTTAATTTTTTGAAGTGATGAATTTTGTATCTTTTATATCATAATTTTTAATGTATAATTTTTTATTTTTATAAAAAATAAAAATTATCTTAATGAATTATATATAAAATATTCATATAACTCATCTCTTATATTTTCCTTTTGAAGTTCATAGTAATTATGTAAAATATATACAATTATTTTAATACCATGTAAAACACATTGAATATATAAAATATTAAACGTCTTAAATATATAAACTTTTAATTCTTTAATGAGATAAACCTTGGTAAGTAAATAAAAAAAAGATTGTTATTAATTAATATTAGTAAGAATATTTTTATATTTATTTTTATAAAAGATATAAAAATTCTAATTTATTAAAGAGGAAATTGATAAATTACTTCTTTTATTTTATGGCAAGTAAAATTTTTTAATAAAGTTTATTTCTCTCGTTATGACTTTTACTGACTTAATAAATAATTCACTTAATCTCTATTTTTTTGGAAATTATAATTCTTACCAGACTTTCTATTAATCAAATCAAATAATTTTTAAATCTCAAGAATTATAAATGTAATTAGACCTTTTTTGTTAAGTACAAAAATTTAAGACGAAACAATTTTCAACTCAGAATTTTTTTGACGAAATATCCAGCCATAATTATCCATAATTATACTACACAGTAACAAGTGGGAGAAGTAACATCCAGCTGTTGTTACGTGGACGCAAGTTGGTGTGTTTAAGAAGCCAAGATGAAATTCTTACGAAATGTAGTAGGGACGGCCGGGACTTCCCCACCTTAGGCATACCAAACCATATCGATTCAATTTTTTTTAATAAATAAAAAATAATTAATTCATTAAATACATAAATATAAAAATTAGGAATTAAATTTTAAATAAAGTGAAAGATACCAAATTTTTAAAAAATATTAAATATTATTTAAATTAAATACTCTCATTGACTCATTTTTCTAATATGCAAATTCAAGTCCATACTGCTACCATAATAGGAGTTAAATTTTTGTTCAAAGTTCGACTCTTAAACTTATTTTTTTAAAGCTAAAATCTTACTTGTTCAAAGTTGGATTAGAAGTAAAAGTCCAGTTGGACTACATCTATCAACTATTAATTTTAAGAGAGATAAACCTAAAAACTAATTGAGATTCATAATTTTGCAACGGGATTCGCAAATTAGTTTATGATTTACAGGAAAGTTACGTTTTAGCTGCATAGAGTTTCTCTTTTTTATTTAATTTATTTATAATTTTAAAAATTAAAATTTATTCATTTATATTTTTAATTATCATTTTATTTGCTTAAATTATTTTTATCCAAAATTTAATGAAAAATCTCATACTCATCATTTGTGATTTCTATTTAAATCTAAATTTAAATTTAATTCATTTTTAATATAATTTTTTTACAGTATCAATAAAGGAAAATATAATATATTATTAAAAAATTAATAATTTTTGCCAGCAATAGTGATATTTTAACAATTTTTATTGATATGATAATATTTGGATAAGTAATAATGTAAAATTAATTTATACTGATAGTATATAAAATTTAAATCCTTTTTATTTTTTCATATATATTTTGACTCAATTTGATATTTATTTAGAATTAATTTGTCAAAAAATCCTATCTACTACACTTTATTTAATAATTGTGAAATGAATTGCACAAAATGAATCCTTAATAAAATTATATTTTTTTGGGCAGATTAATTTTGATCATAAACAACAAATTAAATCAAAATTTGAAGCAATAGAGATCACATGCAATTTTTTATTAAATTTTAGATGGAATATAATTTATATGGATAATTTTTCTTGGTAAGGGTAGATAATATATTAATGATTGAAAGTGCTTATAAATAAATTTTAATAATTAACATTATAGATGAATTAAATTAAAAAGAACAAATACATGCATAAATAAAATATAATATATCCTGGTTTATCCGGGACATATCTTAACAAAACAACAGTGGAATAATCAGAATAAAAAGAAAAAGTCAGAGTGAAAGATTGGCCGTCCTCCCATAATACTAATGGGAATATTCTGAAAAAAGTCTCAATTGCGGAGGGGAAACTTCAAATATATATATATTTCAAATATTATCTCAATCTTATGGAAGATCTTTGTGATGATTAATATGTGTGATTTACAATGATGGTTACAAGTTACGTGGTATTTTTAATATCGAGAATGGCCCATGTTAGGGTCTTTATAATATTTGCCGTAATTCCAAATATTCTTTGTTAGGATACTTCGACATTTGGTGCACGACATGCAAGATTGCAGATTTGTACATCATTTATTCGGTTTGCCAAAGCTGCTGACAAAAGCATACTGCCTGATATGAAGTTTTGTTCTTTGTTGATTTGTTAACAATACTGCAGAAATTATTGGAGAAGTCTTGCTGATCATGCTAAATGAATAGGACCCAACTATATTCTACATGGACCAGAGTGATGTATCGAGACAAGAATCTGTACACAAACATTCCAGAGAAGGAGGAAAAGCTTATGCAATAAAAATAACCTTGATCAAATTGCAAATTCATTTTAGCTAAGACAGTATAAAGTCATAACTATGAAACCAGCTCATGCAGGAGTTGCTGGCATCAACGCAGTGTTATCAACAAAAACATGTGTCCCCATTTATTGTTGTTTGTCTTCTATTTGAACAGGAAGCATTATGTCAAGATTCATTTCTTGAAGGATTTTAATTCTGAAATTGCAATAGTTTTGGTTTCCCCTTTATTGATTTTATATTGACAGTTTGGCTGTGTCTTACTATTTATGGGCTTTAGTTGAATGTGCCTCAGGGCCCAAAGTGTAGTTTGAAAGGATATAAGATTTTTGTTTATTTACAATTAGGGCATTGCTGATACTATGGCATATTTGCAAAGGGAGGGTCACTTGCTTCGTGGAGAACATGATCTTCTAGGTGAAGCTTTTCTCGTGATGGCTTCAGCTGCTGGGTAATAACCAAACAGAATGGGTAATTCTGTTTAAGTTTCCATCATGTCCTTTATTACTAGTAATTGCTTGCTCTGACTCAGGATTCAGCAGCTGCAAGAAGTTTTAGCTTGGTTACTTGAACCTCTGAGCCAACAGTGGACACAGTTGGAGTGGCAGGATAAGTACTTGTCTGATCCACAAGGCTTGGTATGCTTGTGCTCGGAAGCACCAGTTATGTGGTCAATTTTTCACACCGTGGCATTCTTTGAAAGGGCATTCAAGAGGAGTGGAATTCAGAAAGCTAATTGGAATTCAGAAAGCAGCTTATTAGCAAATTCCACTCCTTCAAATCCAATGGCCTCACATGTGTCATGGATGGTACCTCCTCTCTTGAAGGTATTATACCGCTTTGGGAGACTGGTCATGTTGTGTTTCCTGTTGTATTTGTAAGGCCAGGTGCATTAAGTTTAAAGCTGATGTTCTCAGTATTAATATGCATGATATATCTTAACTTCCAGCTACTCCGTGCCATACATTCCCTTTGGTCTTTCTCTGGTTATTTGATTCATAGTAAAAACCTAAGAAATTATATTTTTTAAGAAATAAAAAATTATTGAATTGTTCGGTTGTCCACTATCACACATAAATAAAAGTAAATAAAATTTCTTAGAAAATTATATTTTTTATATAATATAAGAAATTACTTATCTACTCCCTCTTATATAACCTTTTATTTCCTGCGAAATGTAATTTTCTACATATCAATCAAATAATATTAAGAATTTTTTGAAAAATTTACTTAAGAAGTAATTTTCTAAAAAATTTAACTTTTCAGATGAACCTATTTCTTATATGAACTAAACGACTCTTTGATCTTTACCTGGCGAGGTCAGAGTGGCAATGATGATGGGTGATGCCGAGCGGTCCAGTCTTCTTGGAGAAGGGAACCCTAAATCATCAAAGAGTGCATTGAATTTCACCAATGGATCTCAGGTTGACTTGAATAAGGAAGGGTATGCAGAACCAAATGAGTCTGATATACGAAATTGGTTGAAAGGCATCAGGGACAGTGGGTATGCATGCATACTTCCTTTTGTGTGTGTGTGTGGGTTTTTTTTCTTTTCCTTTCTTTTTTTCCCCCTCTCTGGTTGTTAGGAACTAAAAATTTCCAACCTATTAGTTTGGATATTGCAGATTTTCCCCTGTAGTACTGTTTCTTCACTAATTTAAGAATCTAAAAATAAGAAACATTTGTAACTACTCTGTTCACATTTCTATCCAAGTACTAAAATCCATGGTTTTTAAGTTGACAAATACAATGTATTGGGCCTGTCAACAACTATTGGGGATTCACTTTTCAAACACTTGGGTGTTCATTCTGCTGTTGTCGCTCTAATGGTGAATATACAGTCAATGGAGTTCAGGCATATTAGGCAGTTAGTTCATTCATTTTATATTCCTTTAGTGAAATACTGTCCTTCAGATATGTGCGATCTTTGGCTATAAAACCTTTTGCGCCCATTATTTGTTCATCCTCAGCAGGCTCTTAGCTGTTCATGGTCTAGTCTTATACAAGAAGGCAGAGCAAAGGTTCCGGATGTTCATGGCATTCTTGCTGGATCAGACTTAAAAGTGGGCGTAATGGGGGAAAAGCTTCTTAGGGATCTTACTCGTGAGATGTGTTCACTACTCTCCATCATCGCTTCTCCTCCGCTTAATGCTGGACTCCCTTATTTGGAACAGTCTGGTCAGTTTAATCATTTAGACACGGCTTCTCTGATGAGCTTGGATACATTTGCATCGAGCTCTATGGTTGGGTATGCTCTGTTTTTTATGTATTTTTCTTTACATTAAGAGGCTTGCATTCGTAGGTCTCTTTTCACTCATACAGGTTGATATACGTACGGGTTCCTTCTGAAGCACAGAGGTCTAGGTTTTCCAACGTTGCGCTAATGTTAGAAGCTTTTTACATGGACGGATGGAGAAGCTGTGACTAAAGTTTCTTCTTATTGTTCTGCTTTGTTAAGTCTATCGGTTTCAGCAAATGATATGGAGCTCATAGAGTTTCTTTCTAGAGATCTTTTTACATCTATTATTCGAGGTCTAGCCCTTGAGTCAAATGCAATAATCAGTGCTGATCTAGTTGGCCTCTGCCGTGAAATATTTGTGTATCTCTGCAATAGACGCTCAGCCCCCCGCAGGTTAGTTGTTCTGTCTAATGTCTGCTTTTGCCTGTCATTGTATGGTTCCATAAAAGGGTGACTACATTGTTACAGGTAATCTGTTATTCATTCACTTTCCCTACGTTTTGTTGTCCCCCCCGCGGCCCCGGCCGCGGTGTAAGCCCCGTGATTTGTACGTCTTTGAGGAAGCTTTAACCAAAACATCCAGTCCAAAGGAACAAAAGCAGCACACGAAAAGGTTGCTTTTGTTAGCAACTGCAAACAAATTAAAAGCACTTGCATGTCAGAAAAGCGTAAACATCATCCCAAATGTTTCGGGTAAAGCAATATCTCTTATAACTATATATATATATATATATATATATAGAGAGAGAGAGAGAGAGAGAGAGAGAGAGAGAGAGAGAGAGAGGTGGCATCCATGACTTTTATAAGTTTAAATGACTTAAATCAAATTAACTGATAGCAAAATTTAAAGGTTAAGATCAATATATATTAAGCAATTTTTTTATATTGCATGTAACGTACTCTCCCTCTCAATTGATGCATTAAATAAGAATATTCACATCATTTATATACTAAATATCTATGTTAGTAAAGGATATTAACTGAGGATAATTATAAGGTAATATATTAAAAATTATTTGATCATTAAATAAAATACCCTAATCGAGCAAGAAAAATTAAGAAGAAAATTTGAATTGAAAATTATTAATAGAAACTCAGTAAAGAAATTGGGTAAAATTTGGTTGAACCATAAAGATAGATTTAAGGTATATTTATTTAGAATTTTTGTCAAACTTATATTAGGCATTACTATAGGTCAAAATCCCATAAAAAACTAAATATTAAACTTAGAAAAATTTTATAAAAATTTGATAGGAAATTAAGATTCCAAATCATTAAAAATATGTCTAGTTAATTCAAAGACCTAGAAATTGAGCCTGGATTCAAAGTAGATTATCCTAAATTATTTGGACTAACTTAATTTAATATTTTTGGGCCCAAATATGACCTTTGAAATATAAAAATTCAAGTCTACAAAAGCAAAGCTCAAGTGTGTAAAAAATCCTAGATAATTTAGTAAATAAGTGCAAAAATAAGAGCATTTATTAGAAAATATTTTAAGGTATTTTATTTAACTAATTTTAATTAGATTTTAGGCAAAAATCTTCTGATCTTGAGTAGCAAAAGTGTGCTTCTATGTGTTGCTCATCTAAAGGAGAATTCTACAAATATCAATTAAGGAAGCTTTTTGTATTTTAGGATTTTTTATAAATAGGCTTTTTGGATGAAATTTTGGACACTTTCCTGGCCAAAGTCCTAGTAAAAAATGTGCACCTCTAGCTTTGTTTACAAAAGTTTTCAATTTTCTTACATAACTTAAGGGATTTTTCATTTTAGCTCTTTAAATCTAATAAGGTAACTTTTCATGACTAATTCTTCTCTTAAAATTCTAAAATTTGATTTATTTCATTAGAGTTATTTTTGTGCTATTCCAAGAGGTTTTTACAAGTTTAGGAATTCAAAAAGTGGAGATGAGTGACAATTACTCCTATTCTATTGAGTTTTCTCAAAATAGATGAAGAAATTTAATGAAATTGTTATTATAAATGTAATATGTGTGATGATGCTAAATGTTTAGACTTTGGAGTTGTATATATGTTATTATGATCATATTATGTTAGTATTATAATGTTAAAATGAGTTGGAGATGGTTTATAATTTTTTTTCCAAGAAATGAGCATGAAAGAATGTTAAGACTAAAGTGGTGCTGGAAAGGTTCCATGCTATGTTTTTGTCTTCTTTTGGAATCATGATTAGAAATTTTTTGAAATTTAAAATTTGGCATTTTAAAGTGATATTTATTGTTAGAATTATTATAGATGAAATTAGGAATTTTGAGTAAATTTTATATGCATGAAAAGCTAAGTTATAGGTGAAATATTTAAATTTGCCCACTTTCAAACCTCTGTCTGGTTGCTCCCGAATTTTCAATTATTTGACCTATCAAATGATTGAGAAAATATAAAGGAATATGATTTTTAGGACGTTACTAAGCTTATGCTAAAATTTGGTTACAATTTGAGTTAATTTGATTGGTTAAATATAGCTTTATTTTGGCAGCTCTAGTGCTCTCCGAATTTGGTAATTCTAAATTAATGCCTTTGGTGCATAGGTAAAACCATGAAATTAGTTATACAACTTGACTTATTCTTTATTCAACATGTTGAGAATGTCATGACAAAGTTTGGAAGTAATTGACTTCCATTTAGTTGATGAAAAGTAGCTTAAATTGAAGATGTGCATATGTTACCTTATTTTTGGAACTTCCATTTAGCTTCTAGATTAATAGTATCCATGGGAGCGAATATTGCAAGATAATTAATGTTTCATGCATAATATTATGTTAGGATGGTTAAAACAAATTTTTGTAAAATTTTAAGGGTATCAAATTGTGATATATGCAAGTTAGTGACATCATAAGTGTTTAACATTTCTCTTTTAAGAAGTGTTAGAAAGAGCTCGAATGAGTAGAATATATGATGATATGAGAAACATGTTATAGTCATGCAAGTGAGTTATGTGTTGTTATTAATATGAATGAAGAAGTTATGTATATATATATATATAGTTATATCAACTTTGAATACCATGATATATGGTTGAAGAAATTGAATACATGAGAAATGAAAATTTTATTGGAAGGCTAAAAATAACTTCAATAGAAAATTTATGTATTATCCTTAAATATATTACTAAAGGATGGCAAAAATATAAGTGTATATAAGTAGTTAGAATTTAGGGCAAAATTGGTATTTTGACCATTATCTGATAAAATTGTAATGAGTAATTGATGTTATAGCTAGTTTCTTATTATTACTCATTCTAAACATGAAATGTGAAGGGGGGAGAATTACATTCTTCGTAGAGAAGGAAATGAGTGATAAGAATTGAAAGGATAAAGTTAGAGGCCTAATGCCTAGGGTGGGAGGGAATAAGGCTAAATTGAAAATATAAAAAGAAATCTGTACACCTATTATTTCTATTTGTTAGAAAAATCTTTGTAACTATTATATAGAAAGATTATACTAGATACGATAGAGTTAAATTAAATCAATACTTATTTTACATTTACATTTTGTACTATTTATTATTATGTGTTAATTTATTAAGATAAGAACTCCTTAAAAAAAGGTATTATGACTCACTAAATATGTTAATACTCACACACTTTATTGTTAATATTTTATTTATAAATTTTGAAGATAGTCCACCTTAGTACAACTGATATTTGCATTAGAACCTTTCATATGCCTCCACATTCCTTATTTACAAAGTTGGGTAGCAAGTTAGTTCAAATTAGAAGTTCATTTGTTTAAATCTAATAGTTGTACATTAACTTTATATCTTTGTAAAATTTTAGAACTTTGGTATAACTCCTTTTACATATGTAAATTGTATTTTGATTTTCAAAGTATACGAACAACAAATTTTATTTTTCATAAATATTTATTATTAGTAGTAGTAAAGTTAAGCATTAAGAGTTAAAAGTATTTTAAAGGCTTGTAAAGATAAAATATGTACTCTAAAAATTTTATTATCATAATAATGTTAGACATATATACAAAAGTATAATAAATAGAGGATTATATTTTTTTTTACCTCACCTTGATAGAGAACTGCAATATCTAATGAATTTTAAAAAAATAAAATAAAATCTATTTGGTATGTTTTACTTGGTATAAGTCTAAATTTTACTTTAGTCTATATGTTAACATAATCCTTTGATGCAAGTGTTTGGCTTGTTTGCACCAAAATAATGTGATCTTATAAGTAATATATTAACATATCTTTACTTTTTATATAACAAATAGTTTTATCTAATATTATAATTTTAACGTAAGAAACTGCATAATATAACTAGGTGATGATCCTTTAGTGTCAAATAATGTAAGTATTTTTCTTTTATATTATTATTTAGTGATAAGCCTTATACTTTTTACTAAAATAGATTTTAGTATATTAATGATACGAGCATTCTTATTTAACGCATCAATTGAGAGGAAAAGTAAGTCATATGTAATGCAAAAAACGGGCTGAAATGAATTGATCTTAAACTTCAAATTTTATTGAGATTAATGGTCAAATTTAATGTAAATCATTTAAACTTACACTGATGTTAACAAATGTTTTCTTACATCTGGTTTTTGAAATATTTAACATCTTTTGCTTCTACTGTTCAGTGAGGCCACGAGGCTCAGTCAATGCTGCACCACATTCCAATGTGGATGATAGGGAGCTTGTGGGATTGGTAACCTTTATCTAAAGTGAAATATTACTGAGCTCATAACAGGTTTTGTGTAGGGGAATGGCCTCATATTGAGAAGATAATTATGTTTAAGCAGCAGGAGTATAAATTTTATGGGATCCCTCTCTTTTCTCATTTAAGTCTATTGCTTGGTATGTACAGTCTTTCTTCCTTTCTAATATATTGGGCTTTCTTTAGCGTAGTAGAACCAGAATTTTCTATTTTTACAACTTCTCGTAGGATTACCCCTTTTTTATTTTTTATGTTTACCCAAGAAAATAGGCAGTGTAATATGAAATCAAATATGTACCTACATCAATTTCTCATAAATGCAAAAAAGTTTCTCACATGTTCTTGATAGCTCCATAACTCAATTGCACTTGCTTCATATTTTATTTTTAGAAATATATACTTACCTACCTCCCTTATATTTTAAAAGCAAGGAAGGTGAAAGTAAATTTAAAATAGAGTGGAAGGAATGTGTGTGTGTATATGCAAAGAAAGGCTAATGTAATATATATTTTTAAAAATAAAAGGAATGTTAATGTAATTGCACTAAACCTTAAGAAAGGGGAATATAATTTATCTGATTGATCATTATAGCCAGCCCAAGGTTATATCATTATAAATCAATGATCACAGTTGACATATAATTTCTGCTGCTGTGCGGATAAAATTTACAAACCATGCATCATATCAAGGTTGAGACATTGCCCTCGTACATAATAAATTTCATTGAATTCCCAGAACTATCATACATAAACATGCAAAATGAATTTTTTATGTTAGGTGGATGAATGGACAAAATCCCCTTCAGTTGCCCAAAAATCCAAGCAAAAGATAATTTGATGTTCTCAACCACCAACCAGATGAAGTATACAATGAACCCATGCAAACCATTCCTACTCTTATTCCTTCTCATCTTCAGATGCCTCTCTTAACCACAGCAACAGAGGAAAATGGCAAGAAAAGATGAATAAACAAATAAATATACAAACATAGATGTGTGTGTATAATTAATGTAGAATGCAAGCTAATCATGGAAGCATATGTAATATACTGAAATTTTCAGTGGGGTGTGTGTGTGTGTATAACTTGATTGAATTTTTAGGCCTGCTTGACAAAAACTTTATCCAACTCATTTGCATCTCTCTTCTCATCTTCCTTACTTAAAATAGCATCTTCTTGAATGATATCCTCATCCTATATATAGCACAATGAAGGGGGAAAATGAAAAAGTGAGACTTAAGAATGTATAAATGAATAAAATTATGATATTCGAAAAAATAAACCTCCCAAAGTCAATACTTTGTAAATAAAGAATCCATCTAACATACTTCAGAGAGTTGATTTCCAAGATCACACGGTTATCTGTTATGTTATCATGTACAACCCTGAGAAAAGTTGCCTTAACCTGCGCATGAAAAAGGATTACATAGAACTATATATCTACAAAATGCATGTCATAATTTGCAGATTGACATCCTCACCTCTTTCTCAAAGTATAAAGAGTCATCTCTGGAATCTTCATTATTATCATAAGAAGCATTAGAATAAGGCTTCAGCTGTCCAGAAGCTGGGAGAATACTACCATTATGAGTCAACTCCAGACCATCATCCATAGCTTTCATTGCCTCGGAAATTTTATTTGCAGGAATTGGTGCCACTGAATGCTTCCATTCTTCTTCTTGGCCTTCACAATTTGACCAAACATAACTAGGCCCACCCATACCTGGTTGATCAATAAAAGAAACTAAAATGAGAAACCCAAATACATTATTGTAGTAAACCAAAAGCTTCACCACATAATTCCACTACAGTCATTCACATCACATAAAACCATAAAGCCCTGACAACTAATGCAGACCAAGATTGTGCCTTCGATACTCGGGATGCAATTTCTTCTTGTGATTTATCCAATGTGCTTGTGATTGTTGCATGCAAGATAATAATTTGGGGCTCGAACCCATGACCACAAGGTTAAAAGCCTTGAGCTCTATTGACTGAGCTAGATGGGCAATCAACCTAATGTGGAGGACATCCTATTCAGGGAACCACCTGAATTGCAGAGCCATGATAAGAAAATAAACTGGACAGATTCCTTAGTGAATGAAATCTAGACTAGATCCCTGAAAATTGAGCAATTCTCTAGAAGTTTGAGCAGATCAAATGGTCTTGTCCAAATGACGTGATGGAAAGGGGGGCAAATGATATAGGTATTTCACATATACCCCTTAGCACACCCTCTAACATCATACTTACACTATACAAATGCGGGTCCTCTCATAATCCTGTCATATCTAACACTAACACCCTTGTATTCTCTGGCATCTCTTACCTTTGAGAGTGAATTCTCCACAAGTTTGTCAGCCTTGATGGAAATTAACAATTGAATGCTTTTATATATGCTCTTTCATGTAAAAAGAAAGGGATTTTATCTGTGAATCAAACCTATTAAAACATAATACAAAAAAAAAAAAGAAGAAGAAAGGAGAGAAAATAGAAAATTTTACAAGCCTGATTACCTTACAGAACAACAAACACTCATCCCTCAGCTTACTAATTCTCCAGAAAATACTCTCTGTAATACAAGTGATAACCTTCAGAAAAGGTACTAACCCAATGATCCCGTGCTTTGCTAGAAAGAAAGCATTAAACAGACATAAAATAAAAATGCATTCCAATTTAAACATCTATAAACTTATTCATATTGAAGTTCCAGCATGCAACAATGCATCGAAAGAATTCTCTTTCAAGAATTGTTAAATTAAGAGAAAATATTAAAAATTAATAAGGAAAAAGATTTTTGATAAATTAAAAAAGCGTGATATTTTAATAACAACAAATGCAATCAGAGCTCAAAATACTCTGAAGCTTTAAATGTGTCTCTAAAACACAAGATTGCAGCCAAATTGAATTCTTCGCAAAGGAATTATCGATGTCTAACCACTTTCCTCGGAAAAAAAACATTTATTTTCAGAATTTTGTTATTTTCCAGCAAATTGGAGAATTCTCTAGTTATTGAAAGGAAAAGGTGATAACAAGGCCTCTTGGTTTACTAAAACAGTTTTTGATCAATCAATTTTTAAAAACTCTAACTTTAAATATGTAACTTAAGAGTAGAAATAACTTTTAATTGTCTCCTTAACTTATTTTTTTTAATAACAATTTAAAAATTAAATTGAATATTTCCTTGTTTACATCATGGATCATACTTTGTTCTTCATTTTCTTTAACTCAAAAACAGTTTTTAAAAAATTGAAAAACAAAAACATATTATGTTATCATCATCTAACAGCAACTTTTTGATTTAATTGAACTTCTAAATCGACAATACCTTATCCACTCAAATTATATCAAGTTTTTCATATTAATGACTTGCCGCGTGGTATATTTTCAAATAGCAACAGCTAACCATGAAGGTAGTAAATTCAACAAAATTATCACAAATAGCTTAAACCAAATCATATAGTTGCATAGATCCAGGCTAAATAACTGAAGGAAAACAAGCTAGATAACTTGGGTAAGTACTTGGAAGCCAGAAGATGTTACTAACAAAAAAAAGGGGAAAAAAAACCAACTTTTACCACCAGGACTATCAGCATATTCCAGCTCCTCATCAATAAAGACTGTTTGGAATATGAAGGAACAGCAAAATCCTGTCCATTGCAACCTGGAAAGTAATATCCCTGAATGTATTAGAAGCCATAAGAATTAAATAACAGACGAGAGGTAAAAAATCCAAACAATGGGAGAAATCAAGATCAGAAGTACGGTTCCCTAAATTGTGCAGATGCTAAAGAGACACAAACCTCAAATGACAAAATGACACCAGGTTCTAGAGCAGCTCTTGACTTCAGAATCACCCCATCACATACAATTGCATGCCTAAGCTCCCAGCCATCTTCAATGATGACATAGTCCCATATATAGGACCCTCCTATATGAACATTTGACCCAATTGTACATCCTTCTCCAATCACTGATTTGAATGCATTGGTAAGTTTCGAGAGTAATCATATACATCAATTCCCATCCCTCAAATATTACAAACAACATTAATATTTATTTTTTGTTGTTATTTTGTACGAGAATATATAAATTTAAAAAATAAATATTTTATCAAAAAATACTTTTACATATTAAAAATAAGTAAAATTATTCTAAATGAATTTGACGAATAAAAGTGATTATATCAAAGTTGTCCGAATTAGGAAGGGGAGGGATTTTCATTTTAAGTTTAAATTTAATGTATTAATAGTATAAAATATTTTACATTATTAGTAAATAAAAAGAAGATATGTCATAAAAAATAAAAATAATTAAGAAAGTTTAATCATAGTAAAATAGTTTTAAATTTTTTTATTAATATGGTAATATATGAATGAGTGATAATATAAAAATAATTTACACTAATAATAGATTAAATTTAAATCTTTTATTTTTCCAATAAACAAGATAATAAGGGTATAAAAGCTTTTTTAAACAAAAATTAATACATTAGAATTTATATTGAAACAAAAAAGTCTTCGGTCTTTATCCTCTCCTTTACAAGATTGATAATTTTATATAGAATTTGAGGCACACGAAGAAGATTTTTAATAAATTTTACAATTCTTTTGAAAGCTCAAAATTCAAGATGATATGATGAATTTTCTTTTAGGGGGGAGTGGGTAAAATTCACCTAATCATGTTGAATTATGTTTCGAAAACAACTTTCTTCCCTCAATTTTAAAACCTGACATTTAACAGCGCATAAAATTTTAATTTATTGATTATATCGGATAAATTATTTGTTACAATTAATGCTTAATATCTTAATGGATTCCTTCACTATACTTTGTATTGGTTAAGTCACAAATTCTGATCACAAATTCAATTTAATTAAAAGCTGTGATTTATTTTAAGATTTTTGTGGCAGATTGGGAAATTTTTCAATGAGTAACTTCCAAATGTACAACTAAGGAAATCTTCGATTGAGACAGTAACTCTTTTAATTTGAGGTTCTAAAAAAATCGGTGAGTATTAATTTTATTTTTTTTCCTCCACATTGACACTAAAAAGTTAAATTATAGGCTATTGGATGCAAATTCCATGTTATTTTATCTATTTGTGTTTTTCTTTTAAATCCTTTGCAAATTTTAATTCATTTTACTTTGTTTGATATGAATTAAAAGGGCTAAATTATAAGTCTTAATTTACCAATCGCAAAAAATAAGTCCAAACATTGGCAAATCGAACAGACAATTTAAAATAAATAAAAGTAATTCTTCATCATAAAGTGTTCTTCTTAACCTCAACTATGTTATTAGGTAAATTCGTTGCCACAATCACGCAATCCCATTAAAGAATTAATCATCCCAAAGATAATATCTTTTTATGAACACAAGCCGACACCCTTTTACATAATCATGCCTTCCAAGATAATACGATGACGTGTCCTTTCAAACTGTCTGAATAATTTTCGTTCACTATAAATCAAGTCTTAAGTTGAAAGATAATTACAATTAAACCAAAAATACTATGTTTTCAACATATTATACAAAATTTTAAATTGGATTACAAATTGGCAATCCCAACAGTTGTTGCTGCTTGCCACCCTTTCATTCCCAAAAAAACAAAAAAAACCAAAAAAATTGTCATTTCTAACCTCTCGTTTTTTTTTAAAAAAAAAGAGTAAAAATTAATTTATTTAAAATTGAGTTCATAAAAATTTTCATTGATGAAATCTAATTTCAAATAAATTAATTTATTTCTTCCTATTTGAAACAAGAGGTAGAGGACAATGAAAGCAAATATGACGTTGCATTTTGCAACTTCACGTGAAGACGTAAAGAAGTTTCAAAGACGAGGAGGATCCTGAAGGATCTTATGATTCATGATCCCTTTATAAAGAACAGCCCTATTAGGGGGCATGATGTCCTCCAAGTTGGGACACCGCCTCCAGTGTGGAACCCTCTTCGTCATCAAAACCTCCTTCTCAGGCCTCCTCGCATTTCCATGGTGATGCTGTCCCTTATTCTCCAATCGGAATTCCATAACTCCCTCCGCAAATCGGACCTTCTTCTTTCCATGGTGCTTTTCAGAACCTTCTCATGGAGCCCAAAATTAAATTAAAATTTTAAACATCAAAACAAAGCAAAAAAAAACATAGCTTACTTTTTTATTTCATGGTGGCTATTTCAAAAGTTTCAAATTTTAGGGTAAAATAAGAAATTTTAAAATTATTGATTAAAATTACTTGATGACAATTATTTATTATTTAATGGATGTAATTAAATAATTTTTTTAATTACTACATCATCTTAAATTTTATAACCTCGAGTACCATAAATTTACCATATTTCATTTATTATTACTTAGTTATAAAAATGATACTACTAATATCTTTGCATTAAGGTCGTCTATCTGAAATAAATCCCGTCAAACGAAAACACTGATGAAAAAGTATGAATAGCACTAAGGAAAATTAGGGATTCAGGAATAAAACTTTTTTTTTTTTTGGGTTATAGAAAATAAGTCAGGTCTACTATGCTCCAGGGGAAGGGGATAAAACAGCTCTGATAAAAAAGATTTATGAGTAAAATTATAAAATTTTATAAAAAAATTATGAATATTATGAAATTTTTTCAAAAAATTCACAAAAAGTCATCAGGGCAAATGTACCATGAATTATTATCAGGCGTAGAAGTCCACTTCTAATATATATATATATATATATATATATATATATATATATATATATATATATATATATAACAATCAAATCATAAACATGTTACGGTGAATATCCTTGCATTAAAGTTCTTTATCTAAAGTAGACCCCAAAAATGAAGGACTGCCTAACACCTATCAAATGAAGAACACTAATGAAAACATATCAATAACATTAAAAAAAAAAAAAAAAAGAGTACGATTGTATTTTTCATCATCTTCTAAAATAAAACCCTCTTTTTTGTTGAGAAAAAAAAAAATACACAACAACAATGAAATTGCTTTTTTTATTTTTTTTTATATACTAGAAGCGGCAAGTGACTTGAAGAAAAAAAAATTGAAAATAGTGGGAAGGTTACCGTTAAAATGATGTTTATGAGGATGGGAGTTTAAGACATCACCCATTTCGAACTCAAATTTCTTCATGAAGTTGGAGAGCAGACGCTTATGAACTTGATGAACCAACAACACCATGCTTCCAGACACTGCAAAAACCGCCATTAATCCGAATCTCACAGAGCTCTCCATCTTCTTTTCTTCTTAACAAAATCAAACCTGGGTTCAGACCAAAATTGTGTGTGCTGTGTTTATCGGATCAGACAGTGAAGATTAGATGTAAGCGTTGCTATGAGTCATCATCACACAAGAAAAAGGAGATGAAAATGAATCTGCAGAAGCGAGAAGGAACATCGGGGGAATCATTTTCCTTGAATTTTCTCAGAGGAAGGAAAATGAAGGGAAAACAGGGAAGAAGGAAAGAAGAAGGGTGGGTGTGATTGGTAGTTTGGATTCCTGTATTTATGGCGGAAAATCCAGAGGGTGTTTTGATGTTGTTTGTGGAAAAAAAAGAAAAAGACAACTAAAATAGTGAAATGTGTTTTTGGCCTACAGAATGACTGCTGTGTTTATTTAGAATCTTGTTGTGTCCTCTCAAATCTGTCAATTTTTTTCCTTAAATTTCTCTCATTCATTATGTGGATATCTATCTCTTCTGAATTTTCTTTCTAAAGAAAGTTCTAAATCTTATCTACTGCCAAGATAAGATTTTTTCCCCTTTTTTCTTTTTCATATCTATATTTAACTCATTACCAGGTAATAAATATAATGATAAGATTTTAGAATGTCCTAAAAAAATTTATGAATTTGTTTAAAAATTTAAAAGTGTATGAACTTACATTTAATTATTGCACAAAAAGTTGTGTGTAATTTTTTTTATTTTGGTATAAAGTTTATAATTTTAAATAAAAATATAAAAATATAGATATCTAAAGAAAGTTCTAAACCTAAATTTATAATTTCTAATGAAAGTTCTGAATCTAAATTATTGCCAAGATAAGATTTCTTTCCCCCTTTTTCTTTTCCATATCTATATTTAATTCATTGCCAAGTAAGAAAGAAAATGGTAATATTTTAGAATGTCCTTAAAAAATTTCTGAATTTGTATAAAAAATTTAAATGTGTATGAATTTACATTTAATGATTACACCAAAAGTTGTGTTTTTTTTAAGAAAACAAATATTAAGAAAATGAATTGATTTTTAATTTTCTTGGCAATATAATACTTTCTTTAGTTTAGTACATAAAAGGAAATTATTTTCCTTTTATTGAAAAGAAAAATATAATACATACAAATTTTATCTTTAATTTTAAGACATATAATAATCATTCTATGACCAAAATATTATCAAAAAATTTAAAATCAAATGTTTTTATATTAAAAAATAGATTAGAATTCTATTTTGGTCCTTAAAGTATTATATTTTCATCAATTTCATCGAGAAAGTAAGGTTTCTATCAATTTGACTCTTGAAGATTTAAATTCAAATAAAATTTTAATCTTTGCCTTAGATTGTTAATATTTATTAAATGAATTAAAATTTTATTTGAATTTAAATTTTTAGGAATTAAACTGATACAAATCTTATTTCAAAAATAAAATTAACAGAAACGAGGATCAAAGTAGAATTTTAATATTAAAAATAACATTAAAAATGTTTAAATATTTCCTTTTTCATTTTCATCACATCTTCAAAAAATTAATTCATATTTATTTATATAATTTTATCTAAAATTAATAATCATCTTTTTCAACTCTCATGATTGTTCCCTTAACATAATGTTTAGGATAAATTACTTAAACATTCTCCTAATTCTAGCTATTTTTACATACGTTCCTCTTCAATTTTAAGAAATTAACCTGATACCTATTAAAAAAAAGTGGTTAGCATTAGTTCGAAATATAAAATATCAATAGAGTTCTAAAATCTGTCCACCTCTTTCATAAGCCTTTGATATCAAGGCCTTAGTCTGGTATTTGTGAGTTGACGAGTAAATACATTGGCTTGCAGGTTTCTTTGTCTTGTTTTAAAATTTTAAAATTTTTTAATTTTTAAATAATAGAAAATTTTAAATCATTCCAAAACACCAGATATATATTCATAAATAAATCATAATACATTCTAAATTTATATATGGCCTTAAAAAATACTATATATACAAAATATAAATTATAAAATACTTAAAAAAAATCATCTATAAATTATTCATAATACAATCTTATATAACTAAAAATAAAAAATAAAATTATAATTTTATATAAATTAAAATTTTATGCTTATATAAAATTATGAAAAATAAAAAAATATATATGTGGACCAGTTTGATCCATCTACGGATTATCCCGCATGAGCTGTAAGTTAGGCTAAATTTGATTTTCATTTATACAGATTACTAAAATGATAGTTCAAATCCTTCAAAGCCCAGGAGTTAACAAATGTTTAACAATGAAATATTGCATACAAGATATTTAATAGAAATAGTACATAATAAATACTAATTCAAACATTAATAGCATAATTTTCTTCTTTACTAGTAACTCAGCTAATTTTAGAAAATAAACTAATATTTGGTTATATGATTTTTTTTTCCTTTCACATTTTTTGTCTTTCACTATTCAAAAAATGTCAAAAAAGACAATAAATAAAAACCATGTGTTTTTTTTCCCTTTTTTATTAAGTAAAAACTAGATTTATTTTTGGATAATGCATGGACAAAAATATATATAATTTTTTTAAAATATATAAAATAATTAGTCTCTCATTTATAAAAAATAATGAGTATTACATTCTTAAAATTTTATAATTAGCACCATCAATTCCTTATTTTTATTTCTATTATAATTATACATCCCTCAATTCATTGATAATGTTAAAATAAATGAAGATATTGAATTAGATTATTAAATTTCATCTTAGTATTATTAAATGCAGACTTATTTTTTAGTTATTTTTTAATTATTAGGGAGGAACAAAGAATTATAACAAAGATAAAAATAAAAAATTAATAGTTTTAGTTATGAATTTGAAGGAATATAATAATCATCACCTTTATAAATAAAAGGTTAAATATTGTATTTACTCTTTTCCTATAAAATTATTGAAAAAATATATTTGGAAACCTTAAATTTAATAAAATTTTTGTTTTTAATTGATGCATGCCATTATAAAACATAAAATTTAATTTTGAAGCTCGTACTCCATGGTAAATAAATATAAACAATCACATTAATTATAAACAATTTAAGATAATTTATAATTATTATATATCTTGATAATTTATTTTCATTGTATAATTTGTCTTTTGTTAACTCAAATAAAAAAAATTATATTAAATGAGAGGTATTGTATGTGTTTGGCACAATAGATAAATATTTTATAATTTATTGATGAAATCACTAAGTTTTTAGAGATGTTTGATATATTAATATATAACTTTATTTTATGCAAGTAATTAATAAAATAATTAATTGCTAAAACTTATGTATGTGTTTAGTATAACAAATAAATTATAAGTTAATTATAAGTTATAAATTAATTTTTAGATATGTTTGATGTATTAAAAGTTAGTAATTGATGAACTTTTTCTTGTTTCACAATATAACTTTTTGTTTATAAGCTAGTAATTTTTTAATATTTTTTCAAATTTATCCTTATTCTTTTAATTAAATGATAATCTACATATCATAATTATGTAAATAAATATTTGATATCATTTTGTTAATTTAATATAAATAAAAATAAGTAAATAAATATATAATATCATAAAATATAATTAAATAAAATTTAAGTTATTATGTTATTATTTGAATAATAAATAAATATTATGCAATGTCATAATATAATTAAATAAAATTTTAATAATTATGCCCTTATTTTTAATATTTTAATAATATTAATATAATTTAATTTCAAAATCAATATAAATTAATTTAATTAATATATTTTTTAAATTATTTTATATTTTTCAAGTAATTCAGTAACTAATTTTATTAAATACTTTTAATATAATCAAATAATTTGTTAACTATTAATTAACTTATCATTTATCAGTTAGACGTGCTAAACAAAACCTTCAATTGATAAGTGATACGTTAGTGGTTTATTTTAAAATTGTTTGATAAAATTAATTATTGAACTAGTAAAAAATTAAAAAATGACATAAATAGATATATTAATATAAATATATATTAAATTAATTTATATTTATTTTTAAGTTAGAGTCTATTAATGAAATTAAAACATTTAAAATAAGAATATGATTATCTAAAATCAAGTCAATTATGCTTATTATATTACATATTTTTTATTTATTTTTAATTCATTTATCATTTAATATAATTATATAATAATTTAAAATTTAATTACTTATATTTTATAATATTATATATCTATTCATTTACTCATTTATTTTTATTAAATTAATAAAAATATGTTATATATTTATTTACATAAATAAGAAATGAGTTTTCATTTAGTTAAAAGAAGAAGAATAAATTTAAAAAAAATAAAAAATTGTTAAATTATAAGTTATAGTGTGTATTTGATATAATAAATAAAGTAATTTATAATTTTTTAACCAAATTAATAAGTTAGTTTCTAAATGTAGTTAATGCACTAACTTATTTGTTAAACTTTACAAAGTAGTTTAAAACTTATAAGTTAGAAAATTTTTACTTTTTTTTAAATTATTCCTCTATTTTTAATTAAATAATAATATATCCTAATTATATAAATAAATATTTAATATATTATTATTAATCTAATAAAAATAATTAATTATATAAATTAACAAATATATGATATTATAAAATATAATTAATAAAATTTTATATTATTATATTATTATATTGCACAATAAATACATAAATAAATTTATAATGTTAAAATATAATTAATTATTTTTTTTATAATTATATTCCTATTTGAAATATTTTAATTACATTAATACAATTTGATATCAAAATAAATATAAATTAATTTAATTTATATATTTATTTATATTTACACACCATTTTATATTTTTCTAACTTATTTATGAAATATTTTTATCAAATACTTTTATTATAAATAACTAATTTATTAGTTCAAGTAATTTATTAATTATTAATTACTTAAATCAAATAAAGTCTAGGTAGAGAGGAAAAGCAAAGGACAAAGAGGCAGAAGAGAAAGAAAAATGCAGCAGGAGCACATTACATTTTTTGTTGGTCAAACCTTATTTTTTGGTGACTAGTTTTCCAACTGTTATCCAATGTAAGAAAATTAGAAAACAATTCTTGGTTTGTTCATGACAACCAAGAAAAGAAGGAACGAATAATCCCAAGATATCTAACACTGACAGCAACGGCATCCTTTATTTTCAAACATTGACTGATGATTAATAGTAGCAAACACGATGTTTAGGATAACTCTGCCGTTTGGTGCAACATCAAATCAAAGGCATCTGACTGAGAAAGAAAGACAAAATCAAACAGAACCATTTTAACCCAATCGGAGACATTCAGAATCCAAATTAATTGCACAACATCAACCACAGATTCATTAAATTACAAATCTATAATTCCATCAAACATATTCACAAAAGCAGCTCTTATATATTACGTACGAAACATTCTGTTTTTTTTTTCCATTGATTCAGGAAGTGAAGTAGAAGACAGGACGAAGGCAGAGGTCGAGAAAGACGACGCAGGTGAAGGAGACCGACAGGAACAACAGACCGTACACGATCCGAATAGCCATAGTCATAGATTTGATCCGAGCTTCACCGAATGTTGCTGACTTATTCCGATTGTCCGGAAATGCAAGCTGTGTGTTGGATGAGGGCTAATTTAACTTGTTCGTGCTTTGTCTCAAGTAGTGGCTCTCCGCACGTCAGAGTCTGAGATAAGATTGAAGTATGGATCCGATCAATCATAGCGTTTTAGATGCGACATGCAATTTTTTTTTTTTTTTTGGGGGGGGGGGGGGTGGTGGTGCCGTGGTGGTGAATACAAAACATTCCTCTCCATCAACTTTTAAAAAAAATTAGAAATTATTCTTTAAATTTTATAAAATTTAAAATTAATATTTATTACCTATTTAATTAATCGATTTCATCAAATTATATTATTTTTTTATAAAAATTTTAAACAAGAATTATAATATCATAAAATATCAATTTATTTTATTATATTTTTCATATAATTTTATATTTTATTTACAAGTATTTAATTATAATTATTTATATATAATTTAATTTTTATTAATTATATAACATAAAAATTATATGTAAAAAATAATCAAAAAATCCTTATACTATAGTATTATGATTTTTATGTGAAAACTCCATAAAAAATTATATAATTTAATATAATGATTAATTAAGTAGATGATGGGTGTTGATTTCAAATTTTATAAAATTTAAGAGAGTAATTTTTAAGTTTTCAAAGTTAAATGAGAAAAAATTCAACCATTCTAAAATTGAAGATGATAATTTACATTTTTTACTTTTCTTTTTAATTTTTTGGTAAACACTCTCTTTTCATCCTTATAAATTGTAATTTGTACTAATTTTTATTTTGTAACATTTTTTTATCATTTTAATCTCTCACATATTTAAAGTTGTTCAATTTCAAGTGTTTGCTATGATACTCATAAAGTTTTAGAATTTGAGACAATGTGATCAGTATTGAAATTGCTGAATTAAAATTATTCAATCACAATTGTTTAATTTTTAATAGATATAATTAAATAATTTTAATCTAATAATTTCTAAAATCATCACATTATTCCCAAAATTTGAAATTTGAGCACCGTAGAATTCATCCCAATTTCATCATCAAGAAGTGTTTGTTTTAAATAGTCTCATCTTTTACTTAAATTTGTTTAATTTTATGTCTTATTAGTGTGAGAGCCAAATTAATAATGAGGAATTGATATCGCATTTTTAGTGCTTATATGGCATTTTTGTTGACTTTAAAATAGTTTTCTAAACACCAAATTAACTAGCTCTAGATTGCTAATAAAAATGTAACGTTTTCACCTATTTGCATTTTATAAATTGTAAAAAGCTTACAAATACTTGTGCAAATTTCTCATATATAAAAATGGTTTAAATGCCTGGTTTGATATTGATTCTTTTTTGAATAAATTAAATTGGAGAAAATTTGCTCGTCAAAAGGGTCCATAGCTCAGTGGTAGAGCATTTGACTGCAGATCAAGAGGTCACCGGTTCGAACCCGGTTGGGCCCTTCTATGGTTCATTTTTAATTTTCCCTTTTCAGTGCTTTTGCATAGTTAATAGTTTCCTCCCAAAAACTGACTGCACTTCGCCTGTTTTCATCATACCTCAATCTTTGTGAAACTCTGCTACAATGCTTCAAATCACAGACTTCTATCTCTATATTAGTAATTGGTAAGCAGTAGTAATTTGGATCTCTCATAAGTTGGTAAGTAGAAGTAATTTAGATTTTTCACATGGAAGTAGTGTTCATCATGGTCAATGACTAATTGGTTTTTTAAACTAATAATTCATCAGATATTTCAATATTACGACATTTACAAGTTGGTGCTTTCTTTACATTTAGTTTAAGTCCTGACAATCATGAAGCTCACTTAGTCTACTAAGCTAATTAAAAATAGTTATTGTTTCGGTCCGAAAGTCCATAATGCTCAGTATGTTGGAAGCTATTTTTTGGGCCATGACATCCTTTGTAATTGCCACGGCATTCCATTAGCATTTTGCAGGCAGGAGTTTCCAAATACTATAATTCAAAGAAATTGATCCAATACAACTTTCCCTTCAAAGCATGGTATACAAAACCTGACTTCAGGATCATCGCTTTGACAGTTCAAAGAAAAATGGTTCAAAAAACCAGTCAATCTAAAAATCAAAGGCTTTTATAACAACTATATATTTGGCTAATTATTTACATAAAAAGATGGACTTTTGTGAAAATAATATGTAGGGATTAGTTTTGTCATACAATTACAGAGTTATTGCAAAAGAAATCATAGGACACTCCGTAACTAGTATTTGAGACACAGGAACAGGACACGTGCTACTATGGCCAGATAGAGGATCGTTATCCTGCGAGGATGAGCTAACCCCCAAAAATCCATCCTCAAAGAAACCACTCATCTTTCCCTGATTGTTCCAACCATGTCTGATGCACATGCAGCCAGGTGAACCACTGTGAATCCTGAAAAATGATGTTGAATTCATTCTTCTCAGAAAACATTAAACAGAACCCAAAATGCATAAATAGATAAATCAAAGTCCTACTGTAGCAGACCTTTGTGCTTAATATGGCAGTGGTCACACAACCTTGCCTCTCCTCACCTACAAAAGTCAACAATTCAGTAGTGGGCCAAGGTATGAAATGCAATGCAAATATAATATTAACCCCATAAATCCTCAATGCAAACAAAAATAATGCCATTCTGTAACAAAAATCACATTCAATCTCTTTGAGAAATTGAGAGGGATCCATGTTCTGTGAATATATAAGTGTGTGTGTGTGTGTGTGTGGAGACATAGGGGAAAATGGAACAAAGAAAATCAACTGCGACAGTAATCCGACAATTAGTGACAGACAAGAATAAGTGCTCACCAGATGACTCCCACTTATCAAACTTCAGCAGCCATGTATCTGAACCTATCTGTGTAACCAACACCCCGTCCACCCAAACCCTATATTGTGTTCCATGATTGTCCCCGTGACACTTTCTCAATACATTAATGTAATCCTTGATTGAATGCTCTGTACCAGAGGGGTGGATAAAAGTACCAGATGGGTGCTGCATGTTGACAGAAGATACAGTTAAAAAAATTCTCAAAAACCAGAAGTCTATATGAAGACTTGTGGAGAACATTCATGAAAGAGAAAATGAGAAATTTATCAAGAATGTGGAGTATATCCAAAGCTGCAGAATGATACCACCGGGACATAATACAATCTAATGCTAATGAGAGGTATTCTAGAAAGGCAAGGTACGTATCAAACTATGGTGTTCATGACCTACAACATGCATTTAACTTTGGAAGAAGGGGGAAGGGGGGTCGCACTAAAGTGAGGCCGATAGTAATGTACCAAAAGCCTCAAATAAACCCAACAAAGATGCAGTTAATGATTGCTTCCCAAGATAAGAACCAGGGTTAACTAATTTGATAGATACAGAAATTTGTTTCCAATTTCTTGTTTGCAAATCTCAAGAATTCAATTATGCAGAAAATTTTGACGAAAAAATGCAAATAAAATGAACAAAAGGTAAAGTAGAAAACAACAAGATTATTAGACAAAACAATGGAATGGAAAACCTACTGCAGAAAGGAGCATTTTGGACTACAACAAAAATTCAGGTGAACATACAAAGTGAGTATATTTTAGATAAGCAAAAGGGTTATTGGACTTACACAAATGGCCCTGAGGCTCCCAAGAAACAGCTCGGGGGTTTCAAGTTCTCCACGTCTCCACTTTTCATATGACAAACTAAATTTCACTACTTCATGGCCTGGATGTACATTTTCAACAGCTTCTGCAGCGTCTGGAATATCTCTTGGAGACAAATTCGGGCCTAGCTTGAAATGACCCATGGCTTGTATAATTCCAGCTGCACATCGCTCAGTAGCATGAATAATCTTGGGGTTACTTTTGGCATTTTCAGCATGCCACTGCAACAATTCTTCTTGTGCGTTGCTTACCTAGACAATAACAAAATTAAATCCATTTAACAAGGCAGCCTCAGTTTGTGAATATAATGAAAAGGCAAACTGTCAAGATAAACAAAGGAAACCACCAACCATGACACCATATACGCCTGCAATGTTGAAAAGCTCAGCATCATTTCCAGAATCACCACAAACAAGAGTATTAGTGGGGCGCTTTCCATCAGCCTCAAATTTTTTGAGGAGATAGGCAAGAGCTTGACCTTTGCCAGCACCTTTTGCTAATATATCCAAATCAATTCCTCCACTATATATTATTTTCACATCCAACTGACCAAAGATGAAGCAATGTTATGAAGACTACATACAAAAATAATCATGCATAGCATATCAGAAACTCAACTTCACTGATAAAATACAAACAAGTGAAACAACACTATCGGATGCCAAATAAGTATCCACTATTGATGAAGAAAGCAACAGGTTAAAGAAGTAATATGTTCCTCTTACCCCATGTTTTTCCAATGTCTCAGAAAGAGCCCTTATAACATTCTGAGCCTTATCTTTCTTGACATAAAAGCTAACTTTGTGTGGCCGTTGTTCGGTTTCTGCCTGTTATTCCAGAGATAAACCCTAATAAATTCCATAAACAGGCTCTCATAAAGAGTGAATAAAAGAACCGTTTCTTTTTCTTTTTGGTAATAGTATGAGTGGACCTGGTATCCAATCTAGAATGTGACCGAAGGTAAAGAATTTAAAAGACACCTGATGCGACTTGAGTCAGAGCTTCTTAGCCAATAAAAGAACCATTTTGATGACCTGTAAACCATACCTGGCGAGTAAGTTCAGAAAATTTGCTTGATTCTTCCATGACAATCTTCCTGTCCCATTTCTGATTCAGAAATTCAACCCATCCATCATCTGGCACCATTGACTTGCCGTAAGTTATCTCAGTTCCCACAGACATTATGGTAATGTCCGGAGTTATCATGGGTTTCTCTTTCCTCAATTGTTTGTACAGTGTTGGTGACCTTCCAGTTGAGAAAACTAGGAGAGAATCATGACGGTAATGGGCTTCCCAAAGGGCATTAAACCTAAGGAGGGAAGTATTACCAGAGTCGTGATGATCAACCTGCAAAGAAGACAGACATATTCATTAAAAGAAAAAAAATAAAACCTCAAAATATAACAAAAGTATAAAGCTTAGTCACCATGGTGTGATCAAGGTCTGAAACAATCATTAGACGCGCTGAGGATTGCAGTCTATCCATGATAATTTGATCCAACTGTAAATATACAAGGCTTCAGTGAATTGTGTACAACTGCAAGTGCACAAATTCAAGCATTACATATCCCAGATAATCAACAAAATGCTAACTTTAAGCATCATATGCGGGGTCTCTAAGAACAAAGACGCATAAATAAATCATCAAACGAAGAAATATAAGCAATTGGAAGAGTACTTGAAGCGATGAAAGGGAAGTGAGCTCCGAAATCAGCAGTGAATCCAAACGAATGCCATGAATTGAATTACCAGAAAGAATGGAATAAAGGAATTGAGAGGCTGAAAATTGAAGATAAAGGAAAATGAGGGATTAGAATTGGATCCAAATTCGCTGGCGCTTCTTTTGTTGGCAGTGATAAATACTGTTTTTTGATAAGTTCATTAACGGTGAACAGGTAGTTAATAGATGATAATTAATAAATTCATTGATCGTATAAAAAATATAAAATTAATTAAAATTATAAAATAATATAAAGTATAATAAAAATAAATATATATTAAAATAATTTATATTACTAAAAATATAAATTATAAATTAATAAAAAATAAAAATAAAAATAAAATTTTAAAAATAATAATTTATAAATAATAAATTATTTAAAAGAATTTATTAAATAAAAATTTATTTTTAATAAATAAATATATGAAATATTTTTAAAAATTAATTTATAGTTTATTAATTAAATTATTAATTTATAAATTAATTTATTTGTTGATAAGCTATAGGATCAGCGAGAAAAGCCAACCTTTTTTTCTATTTTGGTGAGAGCGAGAAAAGCCAACTTAACACCAAACGGCCCGAGAAGATGGGTTGCAGCAAAGTAGGATAACGGCATATTCCTTGGCAGAAAATTTTGCATACTTCAATCATAACATCCGTTATTATTTATTTATATTTAATAAATAAAAAATAATTACTAATTTTGATAATTTTTCATATTTTAAAAATTCATAATTCATTCCTTTATTTTTATTAGGTATGACTTCTTTTTTTATGCGATCAGAGACAAGTATTATAATTAAAACATATAATAATTTTCAAATAACCTTTTCAATTTCTTTTGTTGCATGCAAATGCAAGTTCGGTCCAGAGTCCATTTTTGTTACTAATTAACTCGAGCTAAATAAACGAATCAATACACTAAAAAAGAAAAAAAATGAATACTATTACACTATTAAAATTGCCAGCAAAATTACTAAAATCATATTTTATAATTATTATAAGTTAAATAAGACATAATCCTATTCACATAGAATTGTGCAAAGTTGCGTTGTCATGCTATTTCCATTATAAGTTAGGTTTAGAATTTTGTAAACAGCAACTTCCATGTTGCAAGCAGTTTGTTTATGAAGCGGAGATTGACACACGTCAATATTGATTGCAGGTTTATATAGGAGTTCAGGCACTTAACTTGCACTTATCCAATTATATCCAATCAATATGTGAAAAAAAAAATTTATTCAAAGACATTAAAAATTAATTTATCAATGGGAAAATTATTACGATTACAACATACTATAACATTCTCAAATTGACAAATTAATTATCACATTATCAATTATTTTAAAGTATCAAAGTAATAAAAAAGTTCTTTAAGAAACAATTAATACTAAAACTAGCCAAAGGGGTCTTTTTAACCATTATCTAATTAAAATAATTTACATTTAGATTCTACCTATTTCATCAAAAAATATTTTTATAAAAATATTATTTACATATATATTGATAAAAGAATAATATATTTTTAGAAAAAATATTTAAAATTATGATAATAAAATAATAAATTTATTTTTTTAAAAATAAAAGTCACTTTTCAAAACTCTTAAAATATTTAATACTAAAAAAAACTCTTTCTATGATATTTTATAATTTTATAATTTTATAATTATATAATAAAATATATTTTTAAACAAACGAATCC